>JAJPUD010001884.1:180034-346681 GCA_023553655.1 Myrmecobius fasciatus
TCCAAATCACTATTGATCAGAGAAATGCAAATCAAGACAACCCTGAGATACCACTTCACACCTGTCAGACTGGCTAAAATGACAGGAAAAGATAATGATGAATGTTGGAGGGGTTGTGGGAGGGCTGGGACACTGATGCATTGTTGGTGGAGCTGTGAACGGATACAGCCATTCTGGAGAACAATTTGGAGCTATGCTCAAAAAATGATCAAACTGTGCATACCCTTTGACCCAGCAGCATTTCTATTGGGCTTATATCCCAAAGAAATCATAAAGGAAGGAAAAGGCCCCACATGTGCAAGAATGTTTGTGGCAGCCCTTTTTGTGGTGGCTAGAAACTGGAAATTGAATAGATGCCCTTCAATTGGAGAATGGCTGAATAAATTATGGTATATGAATATTATGGAATATTATTGTTCTGTAAGAAATGACCAGCAAGATGATTTCAGAGAGGCCTGGAGAGACTTACATGAACTGATGCTGAGTGAAATGAGCAGAACCAGGAGATCATTATACACGGCAACAACAGTACTATATGACGATCAATTCTGATGGACATGGCTCTCTTCAACAATGAAATGTTTCAAACCACCTCCAATTGTTCACTGAAGAAAGCCATATACACCCAGAGAGAGGGATGTGAAATGTGGACCACAACATAACATTCTCATACTCCTTGATTGATGTTTGCTTACATTGTGTTTCCTTTATCTGATATATCATTTGTGTAGACAAGATTTTTCTTGCACAACAATGACAAGTTTGGAAATATGTATACATATATTCGATTTGCCAATATTTTAACATAATTAACATGTAGTGGATATCCTGCCATCTAGGGGAGGGGTGGGGAGTTGGGGGAAAAATTTGTACCGGAAAGCTATGTAAGGGTTATTGTTGAAGAATTACCCACACATATGTTATGCAAATAAAATTTTAAAAAATTAAATTAAAAAAAAAATTAGCATCCTGAAACTAGACAACAAAAGGCATCAATTTCTTCTCAACAAGATGCTGGTTTGGTAATACCATGACACTTTCTATCAGAGTACTATATGAAAATGGCATTCAGAATTAGTGAATCTGGGATGGCATTAAAAGTACTGGATTTCAAGAGTTAAGAATTAAAGGGTTTTGGTTCTGGTTCCAGAACTTGTTAATAACCCAGGACTTTGGCAAGTCACAAAACTTGAGCCTGATTCATCTGTAAAAACAAGGGACTGATTTGTATGATTTCTAATGTCTCTTTCTAGGTATAAGTCTTTGACCATATTATACTTGTGTAGAAATTAAAATAGTTTCAATGCTATTTGAAATTCAGTCTTTACTATGTATTAATAATCCACAATGTGTGTTAGTCATTTTAAGGCAAATAGCCCAATATACCCATGAAACATAAGAAGATGTAAAGAAAGACCTCAAGTATGTTGAATCCTCTGGGGAAAATCTACCAGAACAAACAATTTTATGATGCAACATCTATCTTCTCATAGAGAGGCAATAAACTCAAGATATAGCATGACACTTTTGGACATGATCAATTGGGATCAACTGACTACAAATATTTGTCACAAAGATTTTGGTTTTATTTTTCTTAGTCTGGGAGGAGACAGAGTAGGTTATGAGGAGCTAGGGTTATGGTTGCCAAAAAATGAAAGAAAAAGTCATTGAAACATGTTTTGAAATGCACAGAAGAGAACAGAAGACAGGCCAGAATTATAGACAAGCAGGACAGCTTTTGAGAGTAACATGTTTGGGACAGGTACATGGCACCAGCCCTGGAGCCAGGGCCTGAGTTCAAATCTGGCCTTAGATACTTCACATGTACCAGCTGTGTGATCCTGGGCAAGCCACTTAACCCCAAATACTTCACCAAAATTTAAAAAAAAAAAAAGAGAGAGAATAACATTTTAAATTTATAACGTACTTAGAAGAAAAGCAAGAGTTAAATAAGAGATTCAAAATTTCACATACACAATCCTCCTGGTTCCACTGTATAAAAGGAAATGTTTATTTTGGTTGTTTTTTAAGAATTAAAAAAAAAGAAAAAGAAAAAATATCTGGGAAGAATATGAACAAGAAATGTACAGGATGAGATGTTATGGACAGTTCATGATTTGTACCAAGGAAATACCTGTATCAAGATCACAGATTCAATGAAATATATATATATATCTTTGTGAAGTTCTATTTTCGCCCTAGAAATCCAAGAAATTTCATATGATTTATTTAGTCTCTTACTTGAATCAGTAAAAGATATTATTAGAATTTTATACATGGAGAACCAGTGGAACAGTAAGGTTAAAGATCTTTTCCAAAATTACATATAAAAAATTACTTACATATTTTGTAATTTTATAAATTTTCCAGAATCTGCAATCATATCAGGAATAGTGCCTCGAACAGGTAAGTTTCCTTGACCTTCCCTTGCCACAAATTCTTTTAAAGCCCTCGCCAAAATCCAAAAGGATGGACTCTAGAAGTACATTTAAAAAAAAAAAAAAAAAAAGCCAACTAAAATTTTACTTTGTAACATGTATTTTTAGGTAACAGTGATCTTAAAGACTCTCATTGCAAGGCTGAATATTGAAAACTATCCATACATATGTTTTAAAAATAAAAAGCTGTAATTAAAAAAAAAAAGAATCTTATTACCTGTTTGGTAATATTGATACAGTGATCATCATTAAAAATGTCTTCAATACTGCTTGGTATCTAAAAAAGAACAGAGAATGCATTCATTTCTATTTTCTATGTAAGAACAGGGAAAGAAGATTGAAGACAAAGAACCTGGATTCTAACTGGGATTTCTATTGGGCAACTTGGGCAAGTTATTAACCTTCTGAGGCCTCAGTTTCCTCTTCTGTAAAATGAAGGGTTAGAATAGATGGCTCTGAAGTCCCTTCAAGCTCTGGATTCTCCTATGAATTGGCCCATTTTGCTTTACTTACATTTTTTTTATATAAATTCTGTTCTTTAAATAATTAAATTTCATTTTTAGATGAATCTATGTGAATTCATAATAAAACAAGGTACAAAAAAGTAAAAAAAATATTCTCTCTCCCCTTGGTATTTAGATTAATGGGGATAATGTGCTCCCCATTTAAATATAAGTTCTTTAAAAGTCATAGATTGTTTAATTCTTTGGATTTGTATCCCCAATACCTAGTACAATACCTAGCACATAGTTGCCATTTAATAAATCCTTGTTGATGGACTGTTAACACAATCTGTTCTCCAATACCAAAGAAGGAAATACAAATTTATATGTATTCATAATTAAAAATTGAATAAATCCACATTTATTAAACATTTATTGTGTCCTTAATCATGTGTTGAATTCTGAGACAATAAAATCTTCAAATAAGACATGGCTCCAGTACACATAAAATTTACAATCTAGTATGGAGGTATAACACACTCATAATTATAATCAAACAAACCTATTAAAGAGAGACAAAGCTTTTTGTGAAGTCTCAAATGCAGGTAGGTTAGAGAAGATTTCATGGAGGAGTGAGGTGAAAACAATGAAAAAGGCTTCTTTTGTGGCCTCTTATTTGAGCTAAATCTCAAAGAGAATCAGGGGAAGCATGGAAACAGACTAGAGAGAGTGTATTCTAAATATGGAGGACAGCCAATGACAAGGCACAGAGTCGGGAGATAAAATGTCTGTCATGAAGAAAAGCAAAATGATTCTACCAAGCTTATACTTACAAAGTTGATTTTTTGAAGACAAAAGTAAGACTTTATATTTAATACAATTTAATTTCATCTTATTAATTTGATGCAATGTCCTAACTTGCCAATATCATTATTTATCCTGACTCGTCCAATATATTAACTATTCCCCCTATTTTATGTCATCTATAAGTTTGATAAAGATGTTACCTTTGCCTTTATCTAAATCATAACCAGATCTCTACATAATGTCACAATGGATAGAATACAATACCTGGAGTCAGGAACATCTGAGTTCAAATCTTGCCTCAGGCATTTACTACCTATATGAACCTGGAAAAGTCCCTTAATCAGTCTGCTTTAGTTTTCTCATCTGTAAAACGAGTATAATAATAGCACCTACCTCCAAAGTCTCTGTGAGGACAAAATAAGATGATATTTGTAAAACACTTTGCAAATCTTAAAGCATTATATAAATGCTAGCTCTTATTAGTAAATATTATTATTAAGGAAGCCTGAAGCTGGGTAAACCAGTAAATAGTACTACTGCAATAATCCAGATGAGAGTGGCACTGAGGACAAAAATGTGAGACTGGGGAGGCAGAAAATCAGATATGAAAGGTAAAAAAGGAAAAATTAAAAGTTCAAAACAAATGCTTTCAATGTTAGAAACTGGATAAAGGGAGATGTCACTAAACAGAAAAAATAAAAGCAGGAGATTGAATATATTTTGTTGGGAAAAGATAATGAATTCAATTTTAGACCTGCTGAAGTTTGAGATAATAGTGGAATATCCCGAGATAGGCTATAAGCATCTAGAGATATTAGCTTAGGGTACCAAAGAAAGATAAAGAGAGGAAAAAGAGATTTGGGAATTATCTTAAGGAACTGTATAGAGATGCTCTTGGGAAAGATTACACTCTCTCCTCTTATAAAGAAAAGAAAATAGCCAAGAACAGGATATTAAACAGTTAACAAAGGGAGGAAGATGAGGGAGGATGGAACAGAAAGACAAGAGAATGAGGAGAGTACCATGTCTCTAAAGCCAAGGGAAAGGTGATCCAAAGCACCCAATGCTTCCAAGAACTCAAACAGAACAGCAACTGTAGTAAATGAAAAGTATTGTGCTATGAGAAATGGTGAGCAGGCAGATTTCAGAAAAACTCATGAACTGATGCTGAGTGAAGTGAGCAGAACTAGAATACTGACATGGTAATAGGAACATTATGCAATGATCAAGTATGATAGACTGCTTTCCATATATGCTTTCCAAAGCCCACCTGGGCATAGAAATATATCTTATCCAACAGGGAAGTAGAAGGAAAAGGGGATAACAGAAAGGGAGGGGAATGATAAAAGAGAGGGCCGATTAAGAAAGGGACTGGTCAGAAACAAAATGGGATTTTTGTCTGAGTAAGAGAAATATTAGGGTGTTATTTAGGATAAGTAAAAATCTAGAAAAAATATTGTGAGCTGGAGTAGTGTCATATAAAATGGAGAATAGTTATTTGCAAATGATATTATTGGATAAACTCTTATAGACTGTTGCATTTATAATGTTCTTGATGTTTTAAATGGTGACTGTGTATGAAAAGTCAAGGGGAGAAATGCTTGACAGATAAATTAGAAGAATCTGCCTTACATTTAAAGTTTAGTATATATATGCTGCTGTAATGACCAAAAATCAGAGATGATCAAGGCAACAAAAGACTAACTTTAACAAATAGCTAGCAGCAAGGTCATTTTGACTAATAGCTAACGTCACAAAAGAGAATGGAGTGAAATGAGATCAATAAATTAACAAAAAATATTCATAAGAAAAAAGATGAAACCCTTTACCAGTTGGCCCTTTCCCATCCTTCCAGTCTTCTTATACTTTATTCCCCCTACATGAACACTGCATTCTAGCTCTAACTAGCTGCTGTTAATTGTTCCTTGATTAGGCATTCCATCTCCTTCTTTAATGAATGGGTCCTGGCAGTCCTCCAGGCTCTTCCTCCTTACTTCCAACTCCTACCCACCTTCTGATAGAGAGCTTTCCTAGCCCCACCTCTTCTCTCCAAAATCCCTTCTTGTTAAAATTATCTTCCATTTGCACCTTATCTCTCTTATATCCACCTAATCATTTGTATGCTTTCTCTCCCACTCTAGAAGGATGAGCTCCTTCTGCCATTCTTTGAATTTTTGGTGTTTATCATAGTGCCTGACAAGAAGCAAGGGCTTAGTAGATGTTTGTTGATTTTTAATGATAATACTCACAATACCTGAGTGGTACTTAGTGCTGTGTTCACATTTTTAATAGCTTCTTCAAAATTTTCTTCATCTTCTGGAACACCATTTTCATTTTTCAAAATACCTGTTTGGGCAAAATTTAACTAAGAAATGAGTTCTTTCTTTTTTCTCATCATCTCACATTCTAGTATTTGAGGGGTGAATCAGTACACTGTATCTTAAGATAGATATGGTTTACGAAAACCTTTAAGCTTTATATGAAAAATGGAGCTTGATAATATGGAAATATGTTTTGCATGACTGCACATGTTTATACCTATTGTGTGACTTCTCAATGATGGGAGAGAGAGGGTGAGAGAGAATCTGAAAGTTAATAATTATTTTTACATGCAGTTGGGAAAAAATCAGATATTAAAATTTAAAAAAAGAAAAAAGTGGATCTTAGCCTCCCTAAAGGAAGAATTTAATCTCTAACATATGAGAACAGGTACTTAAAAAATGTTAAGAAAAGCAGCCTCAAAGTAAATAAAAACATTTGCCTCAGGCAAAGAATGGTTATTTTTTTATCCTGGTTGTTTTTTCAAATACTATACAATCCACAATTATATTTTATAACATTACCTTGTCTAATCAAATCTCTGAAGGCTTCTTTCTCTTTGTACGTTTTAGGTATTTGTCCATTCTTCTAAAGTAGTTAAAATAAAAAACCTCATAAGCATGATTATATCAACTCAACATATAAAAATCCAGAATTTACACCTTTTAATAATATAATAAAATAATAATAAAATAAAAAGCCTCATGAGCAGTTATATCAAGTCAATATACAAAAATCTAGAGTTTACACCTTTTAAAATTCCTATGATCACACAGGTGACTAAAATTCAATTGTTTTTCCATAAATAACTAGAGAATCATTGGGTGAATATAAAAGATCATTTTATGGCATTTTGCTAAAAATATGCCCAACATATTTCAGGATGACTTTCATATAATTAAATATTTTTACTATCTAAAAAATGCATCAAAAGAATTATCCAATTTTAAAAGCCCCTTTTTACAAGGAAAAAAGAATAGCCAAAAAAATCCTAATAACTGGTATTTTATAATATGCTGAAAGAATATTGTTAAAAAACAGAAAAAAAGAAAAAGACTTACATCACTGTGCCACTGTGCCAAATACTTGGCTACAATCACAATCCATGGAGTATGGCTATGGTCCTGAGAATGAGAGAAGAAGCAAAGTAGAGAAATGCTGAATACACAGTAATGGTTCATAAAAGGGTCATAGACTTGAAACCAAAAGCCCTGGCTTAGAATTCCCATTCTTCTAGAATTCCCATGGCTACAGGCCATGAACAGGTAAGTCATGAATCTCTCTGAACCCCAGATCTTTTCACTAACTTGTAGGGTTTGGGGGGAAAAAAGTACTCAGCAAACCTAAAAGCCTCAGATATAAGAGCTACTAATGTGGTCACAAGATAGGTTACTAGGTAGGTCTCACTTTTCCTGTTAATATTTTTCTTTGAGATGCACCAAATACTTCTCATTTGCCACAAATTCTCCTGTGACCAGAGTCCTCTTGCATTACTCTGCCCTTTTCCTCCTCTCCTTTATACTCTGATAAAGACAACCCTCCTCACCAAAATCAACCCCTCCACCTGTGTCCAAGATTCCTCTCATCAGCTCTAGCAGTTTTGCTCCCTTCCCACTAATTTCCAATCACTTATTTACTGTTTCTTTCCCTGTTATATTTACATCTAGATCTCCCCTCCATCCCTAGAAAATCCTCCTTTGAATGTTTTACATAACTGCACATATATAACCTATAGCAAATGGTTTACCATCTCAGAGAGAAGAGCATGGGAAGAATAAAGACAGGGACAGAATTTGGAACTCAATTTTTTTTTTAAATGTTAAAAAATTGTTTTAACAATTCATTGGGGGAGAAAGGAATAAAACACATTTTCTAAAAAAATCCTCCTTTGATACAACCATCCCTCAAGCGATTAGCCTATATCTCTCCTCCCTTTTCCAAGCAAGTTCCTAGAAAATGATGTCTCTCTTGTATGAACTGATGCTAAGTGAAATGAGCAGAACCAGGAGATCAATATATATGGCCACAACAAGACTAAATGATGATCAGTTCTGATGGGCATGGTTCTCTTCAACAATGAAATGTTTCGAACTAGTTCCAGTTGTTCAGTGATGAAGAAAGCCATATACACCCATGGGGAGGCCTGTGGGATCTGAGTGTAGACCCCAATATAGCATTTTCACACTTTTTATTGATGTTTGCTTGCATTTTGTTTTCCTTCTCAGGTTTTTTTTCTTGTAGATCCGATTTTTCTTGTACAGCAAGATAACTGTAAATATGTGTGTGTGTGTGTATATATATGTGTGTGTGTGTGTGTATGTATATGTGTATATATGTATATATTCGATTTGTCATATATATATTATTTTTGTAATTCAAAAACGTTTAATGAAATAAACAAAATATATTTAAAAAATAAAAACATAAGTATAAATTATAGAGAGGATGGAATTTCTGAACCAAAAATTATGGTAATTTGATGTTTTTCTTAATGCTTAACTTCTTTTTTTTTAAAAAAAAATTTTATTAAAGCTTTTTATTTCCAGAACATATGAGTAATTTTTCTACATTGACCTTTGCAAAAAAAAAAAAAATATTGTTCCAAATTTTTCCCCTCCTTCCTTCCACCCCACCCCAGGTGGCAGGTAGACTAATATATGTTAAATTATATGACAAATCTACAACCTGCCCGGTCACACGGCCAGCTAGCAGAATAACCAAGATGTGCACTAGATCCTCTTACTCCACATTCAGGACTTTGATACTGACAAATCCAATATATGTATACATATCTATACAGTTATCTTACTGCACAAGAAAAATCAGATCTAGAAAGAAAAAAAAAAAAAAACAACCTAAGAAGGAAAACAAAATGTAAGCAAATATTCACAGAAAGCATTAAAATGTTGTGGTCCACACTCAATTCCCACAGGCCTCTCTCTGGATGTATAGATTTGTCATATATTTTAACATAATTAACATGTATTAGACTACCTGCCATCTAAGGGAGGGGGTGGGAAGAAGGGTGGGAAGGAGAGAAAAATTTGGAACAGAAGGCTTTGCAAGGGTCAATGTTGAAAAATTACCCATGCATATGTTTTACAAATAAAAATGTTTATTAAAAAAATAAATTTGACACAATAATAAAATTAATTAATTTAATTTAAAAAAATGATGTCTCTACTCACTTCATCCATCTACTCTCTTCTGATTCTTTAACCCTTTTCAATCCAGCTTCTAACAACACATCTACTGAATTTTTTTAAATAAAGCTTTTTATTTACAAAACATATGAGTACATCTACTGAAATTACTCTCCAAAGTTCTCAATGCACTCTTTGCTGCCAAACTAATGGCTTTGTTCTTAGCCTTCTTTGTCCTTTTCGATCTCTCTGTAACAACAGTCTCTCTCCTGGATTTTTGAGACATGCCTGTCCCTTGGTTCACTTCCTTACTGTGTGGCCACTGTTCTGTCTCCTTGGCTGGCACTAACTGTGGCTATACCCCAAAGCTCTTGAGCTGTAGTTTCTTGTCACTATACTCTTTCACTTGGAGACCTCATTAGCTCCTATAGGTTAAATTCTCATATCTATTCAGATGCCTCCCAGATTTATAGTTCCAGACGCAAGTCTCTCTTCTGAGGTCCAATTTCACAATACAAATCACCAATTAGACATTTCAAACTGCATGCCCCATGAATTTCTTAAATACAGGAAAACACTCTCCTCCTCAATCTCTCTATTGAAACCTCAGTATCATGCTTTCTTCCTCTCTCTCATTTACCCTAAATATCCTTTAAGTTGCCAAATCATCCCTGTCTGTCTTCACAACATTTCTCATATTCATCCATTCCCTTCTATTCACGCAGCCCCCTTCCTATTCTGCCCCACTTTCTATCTAAACTACTGCAATATTCTTGTACTTGGTTTCTCTGCCTCTTCCCTCTCAGATACATGCTCCACATTGCTGTTTTTTCTGGTTTTCTCTAAGTGCAGGTGTGAGTGGCTTCCTACTTAGAATAAAACATAGGCTTCTCCAACTCATATTTAAAGCTCTTCATGAGCTGGTCTCATTATATATGCTTCATTATATATGCTTCCCTTCTGGCCAGATGACATTCCATCTCTGTCTCTGTGCACTGGTACTGACTGTCTCCACAGGCAAGAACACACTTTCCTCATCTCCAGCCCACAGAATTTCTCATTTCCTTCAAAACTCAGCTCTAGCACTACCTTCTCCCAGAAGTTGTTCCCAATTTCCTCAGCTGCTCTTTCTTTCCCTCCCTACATTGATTCTGTATATATTTACTATGTGTATATTATCTCCCCACCTGGACAGGGATTGCTGCATTTGGGTCCTTATAACACTCTAGCCTGGCACAAAATAGCTATCTAATAAATTCAAGACTGACTGTCTAATGCTATTATCTCCTTGGTAGAGAGGGAAGTTTAGGCAGGGTCCTGGTGAGATCTTAGAGGCTACAAAGCAGAGGAAGCCACTCAGTTGGAACTCAAATCTCAGGATTCCAATTTAATTCAGCAAATATTTACTAAGTACCTTCAATGTATTGAGCTCCAAGGGAGAAACAAAGTTCAGATAATTTACATTCCCAATCCTCATAAAGCTCAGAGTCCACTATGGCAATAAGATATGGGTACAAATGACAACAATACAAAATTACCCATGATAAATGTGGAAGAGAAAGGCAAGATCCTTTCTGAGGTCTGAGAGAAGGAAAGATCATTACCAACCAGAAGAGAGTTGTGAGATCTGAGGGAAACAAGATTCGACACTACAAAGAGCGAGAGAGTTTCTTGAAGGAGGTAGAATCTGAGCTAATCTTTAAAAGATGGCCACCTATTAAACAGGTTAGGAGAGAGAGGATAGGCATTCTATCAGTATTTTCAGTCTAGAGGAAAAAATGTATCTTCTCTTTATATGGTTAATAAACTTAATGATAAACTTATGAACACATTTATTAAATTCACATGGCTCTGTAAGAAATCACATACAGCCTGATTTCTGAAATCATTTGTCTTACAACAGAATAAAAACATCAATAGTGATGAGTTTGTACAAGTCAGTGTACAAAACCTACTGATTTCTTGTCACAAAGACAAATTACAAACGTCATGCCCACCTTCTTCTCCATGTGGTCTAAATCATAGGACTGTATATGCTCTCTTAGCTCAGGAAAGGGCTTATCCAGCCGAAGATCCTCCAGGGCATTGTCTGGATGAGATTCTATCACTGTGAAACAAACAAGACATATCACCAGGTGGGGGTTATGTAAGGGATGACAGACAGGTGAGAGCTGAAGGAACTGCAGAGGTCAATAGAGGAGCAGCAAGAACAGGAGAGCATCGAGATTCAAATCCTAGCTTTCCTAATTACCTCTTGAATGGCCCTGGCAAGTCATTTCTTTCTGTCTCTGGGCCCCAGGTGCATCCCCTAGAAAACGAGGAGTCTTCTTTTCCTGACTTTCACATCTCCCTCTGCCCTAGGATCTAATGAACCCTCTTATTTCACAATACTGACAAAGACTCAGCCCACAGAAGGAAAAGTGACTTGCCCAAAGCCTCACAGAAAGTCAGCAGGAAAGTTCAATTTAAACTCTTTGCAGATGCTTTTCTTTCACCAATGAAACTCACTGCTCAAAATATGTGATATCTTTTTTCCCTTGTATAGTTAAGAATAATTATGTTCATGCTTTGTGCTGGGCACATCATAAAACCCAAGTAAACAAGGACCTCCAACTTTAATAAAATTTGAACTATATCTCTAAAAGAATTCTTCTGGAAGTAGAACCATCTTCAATGTGACTAAAACAAAAAGTAAATAAAACATCTAATAAGATGTCCTAGCTTAAAGATAACCTAAGACTTATAGAGGGCAGCTGGATGGCACAGGGGATAGAACATTGGCCCTGGAGTCAGGAGTTCAAATCCAGCCTCAGACACTTGACAATTCCTATTGGTGTGATCCTGGGCAAGTCACTTTGTCCCAACTGCCTTACCAAAAAAAAAAAAAAAAAAAAAAAAACCAAAAACAAAACAAAAAAAAACTTGTAGGGGACTTATAGAGGTTCAAACTCAAAACAAATACATAGCCTTAGGATTTTAGGGGATAAAACTACCTACTTTTTCAATTAGAGTATTGCTTGAAAAGGTTATCATTAAGTTTATTAACCATGTAAAGATTGTGAGCCAGATTAATAGTCAAATAAGAGAAAGGGAAAAAAGATGGAGATGTTCAAAAGATGGAGATAAATATCCTTCCTATGCACAATAACACCCCCAAAATTCAATATCTCTATCATTATAACCCAATAAAATTAAATGGTAAGAAATATTTATACACTATCTAACCCTATACATTTTCTAAAATTATATCCAATTTACATTTACATGAATTCAAATTGCTTTTAAAATTCTCTTACCTGGATGTTCTTTTATAATGATCCTCATATAACCAACCAGCCCATATGTTCTACAGACCAAAAGAGGAATGCAAGCATTCCAAAGGATTTCTGCTAAGTGGAGCAATGTACTGCAAAAGAAAGCAAAATACATCAAAATAATAAGACGAAAATAGGCAGAAATATACTCCAAACGTGAAACAGCCATTAAAAAAAGCTCTCTTTACTGTTGTATCATTTAGTTCTAAGTATTTCTTCTAGCTGTCATCCATGCTTAGAAGGCTCTCCCTCCTCATCTCTGCCTCTGGCTTTCCTTCAAGTCCTGGCTAAAATCCCATCTTCTACAAAAAGTCTTTCCCAAACCCTCCTTCCTTCTGTTAAACATTTACTTCTTAGCCTATAGTGCACATATTTGTTTGCTTGTTCTCTCCCCAATTAGAACATAAGCTTCTCAAGGGCAAGAGCTGTCTTTCTACCTTTCTTTGTTTCCCCAGCACTTAGCACAATGCCTGGCACATAGTATGTACTTAATGTTTGCTAAATGACTATAAGAAGGAAAGGTATAAATGGTATATTTAGAAAAAGAAATTAAATATTGCAGAGAAATGCAAGTGTTTACTTGCATATGGGTTCAAACTCAAAACAAATATATATCCTTAGGATTCTATTGGATAAAATTTCATACTTTTTCAATTAGAGGATTGTTTGAAAACATTTTCAAATATATCTATCATTATTATAACCCAATAAAATTAAATGGTAAGATATATTTATAAACCACTTAAGCTTAAATAAAATGTTTTCTATAATCATAATTGCAACTGATGTTTCTATCTGATAATATTTATGGTGCTATTCCAAAATTCCAAAGCTTCCCTTCCCCAGTCTGTTCTTTTGCCTGTCTTTTCAGGAATAACCAGTTCATAAGTGCTACTATAAGAAGCATGCTTGCTTTTATTCATTCAATGCATTTAAGCATCAATAGTTCATTCAGGCATTCAAGCAAAAGCTACTATGTAGTACTCATACATTATCTGCACAGCATCAACTTTTTTGGAAAAAAGAAACAATCTAAGAGTAGAATAAAAGCCCCAGCGACCATGGGCATAAAGATGTACCTTTCTGGCAAATGAGTCGCTATCACCACATCAAACCTACAGAAAAATGAAGGATCATTGTCTAGGAGTTTTTCTGGACTCTAAATAGGACAGGGGAAAAAAAATCCAACAATTTGACATTCATATTTCAGTAAGGCAGAAAATTTCAAATAATGTTAGAAAACAGTAAATAATGCAGACATTTCTAAAATGAAATCAGGTCAATGACAAATACCATTAAGGGACAATAATATGATTTAAGATTCTATCCCAGCTCTACTCCTCCCCGTCCCAATGCTCTTTATGCTACTGTATCCTATCTCAGCACTTGCTTGATCTCTGCAGCCCTTTCTGCTCTTGCCTTTCATCCCTTAAGATGACATTTTGTTTAAAATATAAGGCAACAAATCCTAGAATTTTTATCAGTTACTTGATGAACAAATTGGAAAATGACTCCACGATCAGTTTTTAAAAGACAGTAATAAATTAAAGACACACACCTCTTCCACAAAACTCCCAGAGACGTCGCTATTTAATTCTTGTAAGAGTTCCATGGCTGCTTGAGCTCGGTTCTTTCTCAAAATAAACAAAGCAATTGATTGAAGTTAGGGATACTCTGATTATAAAGCTACTAATTTACACATACTGTAAAGCTTGCCCCACAATGTTATTAAAATTGCACACATTATCTCTAGATATTCTCTTTAAAATGACATTTTAAAATTGCAAATAAAAGGAAATGTCACTTAACATACACATTTGAACTTAGATCTCAATTTGAGTTTCTGCTCAGCCACTGTGTAAACATAAGTAGTCAAAATTTTTCAGGATCTCAGGTTTCCTTATCTGTAAAATGGGGAGGTAAAACTGGATGACTCCTTCAGTCCTTCTAAGATCTACCTTACTGTGAAAAACCAGAATGTAATGCAGAATAACTTTTTTTTAAAAAAGTATATTTCTGATATTTTATTTTTGCTAAAAAATTGCAAATAAAAAATAAACTAATATTTTATTTTATTTTTTTGAAATCTAACTATCAGGGTGAGTTAAGAGGCCAGTACAATTCAGTCTAATCTCTTGGATTTATAGAGGTAGACAATGACTAATGCCTGATGATCAGAATAATGGCCCAGCAGTTAAAGAAAGATTAAGTTTAAGCCTGGCATGTAGCACTCAGGCAAGAAAAAGGAGTAACAAATTTTGAGGAAAAAAAATTATTTAAACATAGAAGCAGAAAATTTTTTGGCTAATTCTTAATTTAAAATAATAATAAAACTTTTAAAAAATTTATTGCAGGTTAACATGATTGTACATACATAATCCAGACTGCTTCTCTCTTGGTGAGAAAGGGGTGGAAAGGAGGGAAGGAGAAAAATAATTGAAATTCAAAATCTTACAAAAATAAATGTTGAGAACTATCTTTACATATAATTAGGAAAAAATAAAATACTAAGTGGAGGTAGGATGGGAGTTTACTGTGTGCCTGAGACACCAAGATGAAATAAAACAATCAAAACACCCATGAGCCCTGAACATTCTTAATGATCACAATGTAACTTTAAATGGCACAGAGCAGAAACCCAACAAATAAATATGCACACATATGTCATATGTGTATACATATGTATATTTACACATTTAAGCTTTTCATAACTAAAGTTACATAGAAATGTTTCCATTTTCAGATATCTTTACAAACATGTAACAAATAATCTGATTCAATTTTTTTCAGCCCAAACTAATAAAGCTCTTCAGAATTTCCAAGGAAGAACTACATTCAAATACATACAGTAAACATGATTTTACCTTTCCAATACTGCTTCTTTGAAGAAAAAAACTAAAGATGACAGAACAAGAAAAAATTAAAGTCTTATTTTACCACAAAGATATATTCATTGTACCACAAAATAAATTTAATTCACAACAGAAAAATAAAATTTTAAGGGTTTTTTTTTTGCTGAGGCAATTGGGGTTAAGTGACTTGCTCAGGGTCACACAGCTAGGAAGTGTCAAGTGCCTGAGGGCAGATTTGAACTCGGGTCCTCCTGACTTCAGGGCTGGTGCTCTATCCACTGTGCCACCTAGCTGCCCCAGAAAAATAAAATTTTAATCATTATTTAATAACAAAATTATTTCAGCAATTTTCTGGAAGAAAAAGATTAAAATTCCATAAAAAAAGCCAAACCTTTCTTCGTATAATGCTGATTTTTTTTTCTATTTCATTTAACTCTTTCCATTTCATTCATATCTTTCCCACATTTTAATCTAGATCACTACACCATATCTATAAGAGGGTTTTATGGATTGAGAAGTCCTGGCCACACAGTCTGTGACTAGCGCAGCAATGGAAGCAAGCCTTGTCCTCAGGAGCACCATTAAAGCAATCTCTGTGGGTCATACCATTCTGTAGGCTGCAAATATATTATGAGAGTCCTTAGGTAGTCTTTCAAATTATTTTTGTAATTTTTAAATGTTTTACCCAAATGACTCAGGTGCTTTTAAATAATCAGCAAACAACAGACAAATAGTTCCCTTTTAGTCTTTATACATCAGTGAGATGTGAACATGGTAGAAAACTGCCTGAGAAAGTTTAATTGCTTCTGTTTCCTAATTTCCTTAAGGAAACCTTCAATATGTACATAGTCCTTTCTCAAAGATTTTAGAAAAATGAGAAAGGAGATATGTGGTGGGAGGAGGGGAAGAAGGAAATAAGCATTTATACAGGACCTACTATATACCAGGCACTGTGCTAATATACAAATATTATGTCATTTGAGAAAGTAGTTACTACATAATTATATATGGAATAGAAGTTACTAATGTCTTGGTAAGTTATCTATTTTTGGTAACTACCAATCACAATCTTTCCAATTCTTTTGGGATCCTCTCTTCTTTGGAATATCTTGAAAAGAAACTCCTTAGGACTTTGAAATTTTGCTGTCTCCAACATGTCTCTTCTTTTGTCAAGTCCAGCTCTCCTTCCCAACTTCTTAAGTACCATGGCCACCATCACTATTTTATGAAGCTACACCATAATAAATTATCTTCCATGTTTTGGAAACAAGCTTGTATTACAAAATAGCAATGTGGCTGGTTATCATGTCATTTGACAAGGAAATCAAGTGTTTACTAATGGAGGTGATTTCTAGGCTGTTTTGGCCTCCTCATGATAACTTTTAGAAAAGCTAATCTTCTTTAAGAAATGAAGAGAAGAATTAACATATTCCTGTCCATTTTCCATTTTTCAGTCAGTTATTTAAATAGGTCTGGCTTGCTAGAGGATACTTCATTGCATACAATATGCTTAGTTTTATCTTTTTTTCTAAGTAGATTTACCAGGTAAAATGATCTGACTCTATATAGACATTTGGTTCAGTAATGATTCCAACATAGCTAATCAATCATTTTTTTCCTTTCTCAGGCATATTCAATTTCATTTTTGCTAATATTGTTCTATTTGCTAATTTAGTACCTTTATACAAGCATCTGAAAGTACTTACAAGATAAAGACATAAGGCTGTCAAATTGTCTCTAAACCACATTTTTGAAAAATTTTCCACATCCTATCCTGTGCCCAAGCTCATATCATAATCAATGAATATTATGTTGAGTAATGATTTGGTTTAGAAACTATCAAATACACTTTTGTCTCAAAGAATCCTTCTCTTCTTTCAAGAAAGAATTCAAATACCACCTTCTATATGAAGCCTTTCCCAATCCCCACATCTATTAGCATCTTCCTTTGCAACTATCTCGAACTCTTACTATTTATTCCCTTTATGTTTAGCATGTATAAGCTTCTATCTGTATTTCTTGTGTCCCCTGTTAGAATGGAAGCTTCTTAAGAAAAAAAAAAAAGATTTGGTTATTTGTATTTCCCAGCAGCCAGCACAATGCAGGATACAGAGCAGGCAGTTAAATGCTTGCTGATTCAAAGATTCTTTAGATTTCCCCACCTTCTTCAGATATTGGTAACTAAATTACCGTCATACTTTCATGTCGGTTTGTTTTACTTATATGTGCTCTAAGAATCACAAGGCAAAATTACCAAGTAACCCAAAAAAATGATGCTTTTGTTTCCTGCAGAAAGAAGATTAAATCTATTCCTTCATTCAGCTCAGAGAAGAACCCCTAAGACATGCTCTGGTTAGATTAACTTCTTTTTGTCTTCTAGTTTTATTTGTAAAAAGAATGATGATATTTATGTGATTCAGTTCCTTCCATAATATATCTGTGCAGTGATATTTGGACAAAAATCATGTACTTAAAGTAACAACAGTTAAATTAATGTTTGTTTTCTTAGCAACTCTGCCCATCTTTTGCCATTTCCAGTGCAAAAGTAGAAAGGGCCACACAGGACCAGGGGCTTGTTTTATGTTTTCTTTTTCATAAGTAATTGTAGCCTAAGAATTCATCACACAGTGGCCAATTTGCTACTGATAAGCCTTCTCCACATTTACCTTGACTGGCCTGCAAAGAGCAGAAACAATCTGTTGCCAGGCCAATATTCCAAAAGCCTTTTTAGCTAAGCAGAATCTGCTAGAGCTTATGCTTTACTGGAACAGCTTTTGAGATTCAAGGTTCATCTCCATGACCTATGTCTCACTGTTACAAAACTTTCATGGCAGTACAAACATTACTGTGGCCTTTTTAAAATTTTAAACAGATGACGAAATATAGGGAAGATAATTATGTGTCCACTATCACATGAAATAATAGAACTATTCCAAATCAGGACTCTGGATTTCATCTTCAATAATCTCGTATTATACTAAGGAGACTGGCTGACACTAGAGAAGACAATGACTCACTCACACTTAGATCAAACAAGATATACTTTAAATACTTGAAAACATTCTGTAAACTGTAAAACACTAAGTAAATGTAAAATATTATTTTTAATGTGACTGGATCACATATTTAAATGTGTATACTTTATTACAAACTTGGAAGTATGCAAGATATTTGGGAAGTAAAAGAATTTCACAAGAAAATTTGTGGAATGCAGTTGTGGAAAAAAATCAACTTACTTATTTCCAGCATCTTCTCCACTGACCTGATTTCCATCAACAATTGTAAATGAGCCAATACCTTTGGGAAATAGAAAAGTCAAATATGTGTGTCTAAATACACACATATGTATGTATGCAGATGTTAACATATACACATATATACTGTATAATTCATATGCATTACCTGGTAATACCAGATTTTTCAGAATTTCTGTTCCTGTGGCTGTTGCATTTATTAGGCAAACATGAGCAGATTCCAAAGCTTCTTGTCCATGATCACCCCATAATCTATAAAACAAGAAACAAAGAAATTTAAATATGTTTGAAGTTTCACACAAGGAGGCCCAAATAACTTAAAGGGCACAGAAAACTTTGAAATAGACTTTACTGTTCATTAACAAGGAAAGAATATCTTTGATCTTGATGTAATCTTCTTTCTATAGTAATTCCTTTCCCTATTAACTAATATATTGATTATTATTATTATTTTGCTTTTTGCTGAGGAAATTGAGGTTAAGTGACTTGCCCAGGATCACACAACTACAATACATTGATTATTAAAAATCCCTCTAATTATATACATAATAAATTCAAATAATGAAATACAAATAAGTTTTAAAAAAAGAGCTGAGATGTAGACTATTACCTGATATAGGCATCTGTATTAAAGAAAAAACAAACAAGTATCATATCTGATCAAAGCCAATCATAAATGTCAATGATATCCTGCCCAAGAAGGGATGAACAGAACATTGATGAAATACAGAGGTATCATTTTGTTAATTAAATGAATGACAAGCTTATCACACCATTCTCTCCTCTCAGCCCTTTCACCAGAGGAATCTCATCTTGTAGGTAATTCTGTTTCTTCTTCTCCCTTTCTCTGTATCTCATAACCCCTTAATATCATCCCTTGTTCTCTCCTCCTTTACTCTAGGTCTCTGAAAAAATAAGATAGCTCTTTCTTTCAACAAGGTTTTTCCCTTGCACTCTTCCTATACTCCAGGACTACTCCAATATGTATTACCTCTTTCTCTTTACTCTTCAATTTCTCCCATCTACTGATTCCTTTCCTGTTGCCTATGAATGCACTCATGTTTCTACTATTCTTAGAAAACCCTTAAAGCACCCTACCAACCTTTGAAAGTATCATATTATAACTCACCTCCCCTCTATAGCCAAATTCCTAGAGAAAATTGTCCATATTCATCACCTCCACTTCTCCTCTCATTCATCTCTCAAACCTCTTGCAATTTAGCTTCTGACCTCATCAATAAATGAAACTTCTTCTAAAATTATCAATGCACTGTCACCAAAGTTAAATGTTTCTCTCTCAATCTTCATCCTTCTTGACTTCTCTGAGCATTCAATACTCCTCTCATTACCCTCTGTTCCTGGATACTTTCATCATACCATTACTACTCTATCCTGGATAATCATTCCTCAGCCTCTTTTGCTGGATCATCATCTATATTCTACCCCTTCACTTTGGGTGTGCCCAAAGGCTCTGTCCTGGATCCTCTATTCTGTCTACAACCTCTTTATGGATGACATCATGACTTCACATAGATTCATTTATCTTTTCTATGCAGATAACTTCTAGATCTGTATCTCCAATCCTAATCCCTTTCTTTTCACCCACATGGCCACCCTTCTCATTCAGGTCCTTATACCTTGTAGCTGGATTATTCTAATACCCTTCTTTTAAAAAATATTAATTTTTTTTCAATTAACAAGTATTTGTTTTATCTCCCTATCTCAACCCCAAAAGATGGAAAAAATAAACCAAAAACTCTTAAAAGAAATATGACTGGTCAAGCAAAACAAATTTCAGCACTGATCATGTGTAAATATATATCTTGGTTCCTCATTTCCGTCAAAAAGTAGGTAGCATATTCATCGTCTTCTGAAATCATGGTTGGACATTGCACTTAAGTTTTTCAAAATGTCTGTCTTTACAAAGCTGTGATTGTATAAACTGCTCTCCTGGTTTTTCTCAATTCACTATGCTTCAGTTCATACAAATCTTCTCAGGTTATTCTGAAACTGTCCCTTTTGTTATTTTTTTTATGGTGTAACAATGCTTCAATACATTCAGATACTATAATTTGTTGAATAACACCCCAAAGAGCTTCCAGATCTCTGACACCACAAAAAGAGTAATTCTAAATGTTTTTATATACATGGGTCCTTTTCCTCTTGGTTTGATCTCTTTGAGGGTATTGGCCTAATACTAGTATTACTGTGTCAAAGGAAATACAGAATTTAATAATTTGTTGGATATCTTTCCAAATTGCTTTCTAGAATGGCTGGTCCACATTACAGCTCTTTCATCAACAGTGCATTAATGTGCTCCTTTTACCTCAGCCCTTCCAATATTTGTTATTTTTGTCAACTTTGTGAAACTGGGAGGGCCAGATGAGATGGAAACTCAATGTTGTTTTGATTTTCATTTGTCTATACTTAATTTTGCTGTGTAAGTTATGCTTGATTATAAGCTTAGATCTTTAGCCTTCTGGAATATCACATTCTAAGCTCATTTTCTATTTATTGGCAAGTGCTAAAACATGCATGATCCAGACTGAGGTTCCTCAGTCCTTAAATTCTTCTTTTTTTTTTTTTTCTGGTTGCTTATGGCATTTTTTTTTCCTTTGACCTGGAAGCCCTATACTTTAGTAATGATATTCTTGGGCTTTCCTATTTGGGACTTTATTTTAGGAAGTAACAGCAGGATTTCTTCTATTTGTACTTTTTCCTCTGGCTCTAAGAGATATGAACAATTTTCTTATAAGATTTTTTGAAATCATAAACTTTTTTTATCACGATCTTGTAGTCTAGTGATTCTTAAATTACCTCTCTTTTTTCTTTTTTTTTTGTCTTTTTGCTGAGGCAATTGGGGTTAAGTGACTTGCCAAGGGTCACACAGCTAGGGAATGTTAAGTGTCTGAGACCAGATTTGAACTTAGGTCCTCCTGACTTCAGGGCTGGTGTTCTATCCACTGCACCACCTAGCTGCCCCAAATTACCTCTCTTTAATCTGTATTGCAGATCAGTTCATTTTTATCTAAGCTACTTTATACTTTCTTCTATTTTTTCCCAGTCTTTTGACTTTGCATTGATACTCATTATTGTTTCACATTACCATTAACTTTTTATCCATTCTTTCTAATTTTCAAGGAGTCTGCTGCTTGGGTAAGGTTTTCTACCTCCATGTTAAACTATTTCTTCTCTTTCCTTTTTTTTTTTTTTTGTTTCATAGCTTTCATTTCTTGTCTAATTCTTTCCTCTAGTATTCTAATTTCATTTGCAGAATCATTTTTAGCTATTTTAAAAAATCTCTTGCTTTACTTCTTCTAGGAATTCTAGTTGAACTTATGCCCAAACTGTGTTTTTTCTGAGATTTCACTTATAGATATTTTCAGGTCTTTCTCTTCTGAGTCTGGGTCTTGAGTGCTCTTGCTACTTAAATAGATTTTTATGGTTGGAATCTTTTTGTTTGCTCATTTTTCTAGTCTTACTTCTTGACTTCAAACTTTGTGTTCAGGCCAAAGATGTGGTCACACAGCTGATGCTTGCTTCTGTATTTGCTCCTGGTTCAGTAAGAGTCTAGGGCCTTTGGCTGTTCCTTGCCTTGGGCAGCTATCCTTAGTTGTAAATACCCTCCTCAGTCCATACTGGATCTGTGACCCAGCATTGGATGGAGATAAACAACAGAGTTGCCAACTGGAAAATGTTTCTTCCCCTTCAAAAGGTCAGGCCCCTTTGTGCTTGATCTGGGACCTCTTCTTGCCCCAGTGCACATGTGCAGGCAGACCTTGTTTCAGTCCCTGTGGTAAGATGCTCTGTGCATTGTTTTTTGTTAGACCCTTTCCACAGTGTCCATAGACCTGTTTGTCTCCCAATGCTGATCTTGGCTAGACAATAATCCTCTGTGGGATTTTTTTTTCCTTGGATTTACCAATCAAGACTTGGTCTGTTGCATTGTCTAAATCTTTGTAGAATAGTTATGGGAGAGAATTTGATTATATTCCTCCTATTATGAGTAGTTTCCTCTAATAGCCTTCCAAATGCTCTTTTGGCTCCAATTTCTCCCCTTTCCAATCTATCTTCCAAACAGCTACTAAAGTATTATCCCTAAAGAACAGGTTTGATCACATTAGTGCCTGCTCATGAACTACAGTGACTCCCTATTACCCATAGAGCCAAATAAAACTCTTCTGTTTATTACATAAGGCCTGGTTCCAATATACCTTCCCAGGATTGTTATAAGTTACTCCCCTTTACACATTCTACAATTAACTTCTTTAAGTTCCTTACACATGATAATCTATATTCAGTCTCTATGCTTTTTACAGGTTATTGCCTAATCCTTGAACTAGTTATCTACTTACCTCTGTGCCTCTCACAATTACTATTTTTCTTCAAAGGTCAGTTTAAATGAAACTTCCTTTAGGAGGTTCTTCCTAATCCCTGAACTTTTTAGCCCTCCCCCCAAAAATTCCCTTCAAATATTTTATGTAAATATTGTATCTAGTTATATTTCTTACAAGTTGTTTCTCTTGTTATGATGTAAGCTCTTTCAGGACAAGACTGTTTGATATTTATCTCTGTATTCCCAATGCCTAGTATGGTGGCTGGTACAGAGCAGGTATTCAATAAATGTTTGTTGAGTGACTGACTTTGATCTAGCCCAAATGAACATTATTGTCAAGGAAAGAATCAGTATCAATGGAGCTACAACGTTCCAACCATTCCTAACTGTTCACATCAATTATCTCCAAACCAGTGAACAGTAAAAGAAAGAGTAAAGATCAAGAGAGATGACAATGAAATTATATATTATTTGCATATTAACTCCTAAAGCCACCTTTAGGGAATACAAGATACTGTCTATTTCTTTAAGTTTTGTTCCTTGCAGAACTCATTATACATAATAAATGTTCACTGAATTATTTCTCTATCACATTCACTTATGCTTGTATTGCAAAAGCCCAGATTGTAATATTAAAAATACGATTTCTGGGAATTTGCCTAATTTGATCTTATCTCTTAGGGATTGAAGGGGAAGGATTGGAAACCATACTTTTAAGTTTCTTGGAGGCAAGAGATAACTTTTAAAAATCTTTCTATCATTAAACACTGTGGAGCATAAGACCTTACACACATTACTGAAATGTATGCACAATGAGTTGCAAGGGAAAAACCCACAGGTGCAACCTAATAAAGCTACACTTTGTTACAGCTTTGTTACAGGTTACACTGCTTATAATTAGCACCAGGGTAATGCTGTTTCAAATAAGTGGAAAAAGACAACCATTTCAAAACAGATGAATATTTTTAACTTTTAGGGCTGAAGAGGTATAGCAGTAAAGGGTACTGGAACTACTTTAGGAGTTCGGAGTCAATTTCTGGCTCAAGCTCTGCTACTAATGGCAATGTAGCCATTACATTAGCAAGTCCTCTGTGAACATCAGTTTCTTCATCAGTAAACAAGCAACTCGACTCATCTCCAAGACACTTTCCAGCTGAGACTGAAGGCTTCTCCCCTGTGCTTACCACTCATTCTCCAAGACAAGACTTGGACATCTATGGATGGCCTCCAGGGCAGAGGTGGGGGAAGACCGGGAGGAGAGGAGAGAGTACCAAAGGCAGGTATTTTACAGGGGAAGGGAATCTCCTTTCCCCAAAGGAAGGCAAAAGGGCACAGTGGAAGATGCAAGAGAAGAACACCAGCCTGAGTCAGAGCAGCTAAATTTAAATTCTGGCTTTCCTACTGAATGCCTGTCTAATAAGGCCATTCTCTGAGTATCCCCTTCCCCATTTGTGGGTCTCTGAGGCCTCTTCCAGCTTTGCCATTCTGGCTGCCAAGCTCCCTTCCAATTCTGAGAGACTTAATGATCGATACTCCTTTGCTCTGCCATTCTGCAATGAAAGGCCACTTCTTACTCTGACATTCTGTGTTCTAAGGACATGCTCAGTTCAAACTTCTATGTTTCGGCATTCAGTGATTTAAGACCTCTCTGCTCTGACATTCTCTATTCTGACACTCAATGATCCTGGGCCTCTCTGTGCACCGACATTCAACGATCTGAGGCCTGTCTTTGCACTAACAGTCAGTGCTCCAAGGCCTCTTTCTATACCGGCACTCGATGCTCTGAAGTCTCAGTGATGCTCTGAGGCCTTTCTCTGCACCGACAGTGCTCCAAGGCTTCTCTCTATACCGGCACTCAATACTCTGAGGCCTCAGTGATGCTCTGAGGCCTCTCTCTGCACCAACTCAACGCTCTGAGGCCTCTATACTGGCACTCAATGCTCTGAGGCCTCAGTGATGCTTTAAGGCCTCTCTCTGTACAGACACTCGGTGCTCTGAGACTTCAGTGATGCTCTGAGGCCTTTCTCTGCACTGACACTCGGTGCTCTGAGGCTTCTTTCTGCACCGGCACTCAATGCTCTGGGGCCTCTTTCTCTCTGCACTGACACCCAATACTCCGGGGCCCGGTCCTCTGTTCCCAGTCCAGGGCCCCAGGAGGGCGGGCCCAGCCTGGCGGACAGCTTCGATGAGCAGGAAGGCCGCTCCCTCTAGGACCTCAGCTACCAGAGTAGGCGGGGCCGGCCCGAGCCGACTCTCCCGGGAAGCCAGGAGCCCAGGAAGGGCCAGGGCTGGGCGGAAGCACCTGCCGTATTCTCCCCCTGGTGCTCACCTCAGCTGCCGGTCGTACTTCTGTTCCTTGGGCAGCTTCCCCGCTTCTGGCTGCGCCATAGTCCCGCCTGGGCCCGGCCTCACGCCTGCTGCACTCCCGCCCCGGAGGAGGAGTAGGCACCGCCGCGCCGGTACCGCAGGCTGCCCCGCCCCCACCACGCAGGCGCACTATGCCTCGCTCCAGGTTTCCCCCTAGCTTATGCGCAGCCGTGCAGTGTGTCCTTGCGTCCCTGCGCAGCCGCACTTTTTCATGCAGTCACCTTTCGACTTCCCAAGTCTACCAGCAGGGGACGCTAATGGGCCGCGCACGCGCGAAGGTTTCCGTTGGATACGTCTGGGTGTACCTGAACGGACCTGGCTGTGCCATCCAAGACCACCAGCTTTAGTTTCATTTCTCCTCCCAAACTCTGTTAGAGCAAGGTCACTCCTGGTCAGCACGGCCGGACCAGCTAGGACCAATACACCTGCCTGGGCATATCTCCAGTTCCATTTAGCCAATTACCACCAATTAGCTTTTATGATGGGCTATGGAGATAGATGCCTGAGAGTTTTTTCCCAGATAACTTTAAAAAATTGATACCTGCAGAAGACAGGTGTGGCTCACACCCGAAGCCTGGAACATCTATACCAGGCGGAACCTCCTGTCTCCTGAAAGCTCCTCGGACCTGCTGGGTTAGAGTTGGAAGGGTCCTCAAAGACTACCTAATTCCACTCTCTGGTTTTATAGATGAAAATAATGAGTCCCCCAGCTCAAAAGCATTTAAACCTGGAAACAGAGACCAGAGCAAATCCAATCTCTCATCTGGCGGAGGAAAAATTGGGGTCCACAGAAGGGAAGGGCTTTTCTTTTAAACAAATGATCATTGAATAACAAGTATTTATTAAACACCTTCTATGTACCAGTATCTGGATAAGGATACAAGAAAAGCAAAAACGGGCCTTGAATTGCTTGGCTGGGTCCTGTACGTACATCTTTGCTACTGGGGATCTCAAATGTGGACCACTTGGCTGTCAATTCCAATCTGCTAGCCACTTGCCGGCTTGACCTTGCAAAGTTTACAAAGAAGTAACTGCCATTCTCATTCCTCTGAAATGAAAGGACAAATAACCAAAGTAAAAACCAACATTCACAGGCTTCAGACTCTTTTTGCATCCCCAGCACTTAGCACAGTACCTGGTACTTAAATGCTTATTGATTACTTACAACATATTTCTCTGATAAAGGTCTCATTTCTCAAATATTAGGGAACTGAGCCAAATTTATAAATATAACAGCCATTTCTCAATTGATGAATGGTCAAAGGATATGAACAGTTAAACTTTCAGAAGAAATCAAACCCTTAGAGAGTGACACGGAAAAACTTCTAAGTCACTATTAACTGGACAAATGAAAATTAAAACAACTCTGATATCATTTCATGCCTATCCGACTGGTTAACGGGATAGAAGAAGGAAATGACAAATGCTGGAGGGGATGTGAAAGGAAAATCAGGACATTAACATACTTTGATGGAGTGGTGAATTGTTCTGGAAATTCCAGAGAACAATTTGGAGCTGTATCCAAAAGGCTATAAAACTTTGTGTACCCTTTGACACAGCAATAGTACTACTAGATCTGTATCCCAAAGAGTTTAAATAAAAAGAAAAAGGACCTATTTGCAAATATTTAGTTATTTATTTATTGCAGGTCTTTTTGTAGTGGCTGAGAACTGAGAGGATGCCCTTTAATTGGGAAATGGCTAAATAAGTCGTGGCACAAGACTGGGATGGAATACTCTTGTGTTTCAAGAAATAATAGAGTAGGTAGTTTAAAAAAAAACCTGGGAAGATTTATGAATTGATGCAAAATGAAGTAAACAGAACCAAGACAACGTTGTATACAATAACAGCAATATTGTAACATTGATCAATGGAGAAAGACTTAGCTACTTTAGTCAATAAAATGATCCAAAACAATTCCAAGATTCATAATGAAAATACTTTCCATCTCCAATAAAAGAATTGATGAATTCTGAATGCAAATAAAGCATACTTTTTTCACTTTCTTTATTGTTCCCATTTTCCTTTTTCTTTCCCCAATCCCCCACATGGCTGAAATAGAAATGTTTACACAACTTCACATATTTAAGTGGTATCATTGTTTGCCTTCTCAATGAATGGGGGAGAGGCTAGAGAGAACGAGAGAATTTGGAATTCAACATTTTTTTTAAAGCTTTTTATTTGTATGACATGTATATGGGTAGTTTCCCAACATTGATCTTTACAAAGCTTTCCATTACAAATTTTACCCCC
Organism: Myrmecobius fasciatus; assembly: GCA_023553655.1. Classification (NCBI taxonomy): domain Eukaryota; kingdom Metazoa; phylum Chordata; class Mammalia; order Dasyuromorphia; family Myrmecobiidae; genus Myrmecobius; species Myrmecobius fasciatus. Next base: position 207,561 of record JAJPUD010001884.1, read on the forward strand.
AGTCCCCTCCCCTCCCCTAGATGGCAGGAAGTCCACTACATGTTAATAATGTTGAAATGCTTGAGAAGTTATGCAAGAAAAATCCTATCTACAAGAAAAAAAAAAGAATCAGAGAAAGGCAACACAATGCAAGCAAATGTCAATAGAGATCATGAAAATGTTACGTTGTGGTCCATATTTCATATCCCTCTCTCTGGGTGTATATGGTTTTTTTCATTGAACAATTGGAACTGGTTTGAGACAATTCTTTGTTGCAGAGAACCATGTCCATCAGAATTGATCATCATGTAATACTGTTGTTGGGGTGTATGATGATCTCCTGGTTCTGCTCGTTTCATTCAGCATCAGTTCATGCAAGTCTCTCCAGGCCTCTCTGAAATCGTCCTGCTGGTCGTTTCTTACAGAACAATAATATTCCATAACATTCATATACCATAATTTATTCAGCCACTCTCCAATTGATGGGCATCCCTTCAGTTTCCAGTTTCTAGCCACTACAAAAAGGGCTGCCACAAACATGGAATTCAACATTTTAAAGAACAAATGTAAAAAGTAAAATTTTTATAAATTTATCAATTGTCTGATTCCCTGAGGCATTTAAAGGTGAAATTGGCAGAACAACAAGCAGGAAAAATGGGAAAGAACTATAAAATTTATTTATAAATAACTCATTTTGCCATCAGTTGCAGTAAGACTGCCATATTTGGCTTTAATGTCTTAGTCTCAGATTTGTTACATGAGGAAGTAGAAATAGTGCTAAAAATATGGAGAAAGCAGCTGAACAAGACCAAGATTATACAGAGAAGAGATTTGTGCCAGAAGCACCATAGTTTTGACTGCCTAGATCAGAGGAAAGATAATGGAGGCTTGGGGGAGAAAAAACTTCAGACCTTATCATACTCCCTTGAAAAAGTCAAAAGAATTCAATTCCATAAGCATTTATTAAATACTTACTGTGTGTCAAGAATGCTTTAAGTGTAGGAGATGCTAAGATAAGAATGAAAATAGTCACTGACTTCAAAGGGCTTACAACCTACTGGATATCAGTCATAGTTTACTCTTGTAGTTTCTACTTTGACAATATCTCTTGTATAGGTGAGAACCCTTCTCTCCATCCACAGAGCCACTACTATCCAGGTACAAGCCTTCATTTCCTCCCATCTAGAATATTGCAATAGTCTCTGGATTGATCTCGAGAGTTTCCCCCCACTTCAGAGAATCTGCCACTCAGTTGTCAAACTCACCTGTCAAAGTGTTCTTCCTAAAAGTACACATCTGTACTCTATCCACTCAAGTAGTTCCCTGTGTTTTCCAGGATTAAATATAAAATCCTCTGGCTTTTAAAGTCCTTTACAACCCGGTTCTTCTCTACCTCTCCAGTCTTTTTATACTTTATTCCCCTCACAAAATCCATGCTCCAATGACACTGGTTTCCTTGCTGTTCCTCCCACATAACATTCCATCTTCTGATTTTTAGCATTTTCTATGGCTGTCCCCCGTATTTGGAATGTTCTTCCTCCTCACTTCTGCCTTCTGGATTCCCTAACTTCAAGTCCCAGCTAAAACCCCATCTTCTTCAGGAAATCTCTCGATTCCCTTAGTGGTAGTGATTCTGTTGATTATTTCCAATTTATCTCAAATATAACATAATTTTTTGCATGTAGTTTCCTCCTTAGTTTGGGAGCTCTGTCAGAGCAAAATCTTTTAGTTTTCTTCATATTCCCAGAGCTTAGAGCAATGCCTGGCAAATGATAGTTCCTCAAATGTTTACTGACCAACTTACTGATTGAAATCCAGATAAGGATTCTGGAAAAAGTAAATAGAAAGAAAGGTTAGGAATAAAGGAGGAGCAGCTTGTCCTACTGAGAAATTTGTTTAATGGAAGATTAAGATTTACTATCAGGTTATATGTGAATAGTCATCATTTTTTTAAACATCAATTGCATTTGAGAGAGACTTATAAAGTTTAGGATCTAGGACATTTGTCTCTATTTGGTTCTTTGTGTATCCAAATATAAACTACTTGAATGTTGCCTTTACCATAAGACTTGATTGGGACAACAGTCTTGCCAAACTTTCCTTTCTCTTCATTTTTTGTTTTTGTTTTTGTTTTTGCTCTTAAGTATATTTAGTGGTAAAAATCAAAAGAAACAATTGCAACCTTATTACAGGTTCTGACAAAAGAAATTAAGATAATGTTTAGAAATATCAGCAATTTGAAAATATTTGTGTTTTAGCTTAGTCTCATCAACATTTAAATAATTATCAACATTTAAATATCAACATTTAAAAATTATATTTTTCACAAATGTGGCCTCCCTATATGTTTATCACATAATTAGCATAAATTGACTGTAGATTTCTAAATCATTATTTCACAAACGCTATTAAATAATTTAAATTTGTTATCCTGGCTTTCTACCTTGGAGTCACAAAACCTCATCTTTCTTAATTCAAATCTGTCCTCAGACATTTATTAATTATGTACCCCTGGACAAGTTACCAAACTTTGTTTCCCTCAGTTTCCTTATTTGTAAAAAGAGCTGGAGAAAGAAATGGCAAACTATTCCGGTGTGTGTTTTTTTTATTTGTTTGTTTGTTTGTTTGTTTTTTTACTCCAGTGTCTTTGCCAAGAAAATTCCAAATGATATCATGAAAAAATCTCCGTTTTTTTTTTAATGCTTTTTTACTAGGGATTGTTCTCTGAATGGGAGAGGGGAGAGGGATGAATTTGAAAATAAAGATGATTTTTTTAAAGGTATCAATAAAGTTTTTTAAAATTTAGGCACATGAAGTCAACAATTAAGCACCTACTCTTTTAAGTGCTGGAGATACAATGACAAAAACAGAACAGAACCTACCTGCCAGAAACTTACATTAAACTGGGTGGGGATGGGAAAATTTTCAGTAGATTTACTGTTTCCCTAAAATGAAAAGTTAATTCTTACCAGCAGGTGGTTAGAACCAGCTTTGATGTCTCATCTCAGTTCTTGGATCCTGGAATCCTGTTGGAGAGAAGTAGGGAAGAAAAACTGTATCAACTCAAAATGAATTAGTAACAATCCCAACTTTCAAAGTGGATTCCTTCCTGAGGCTCCTCTAAATTTAAGGTACCCTGGGAAACTGCATGTCATACAAATATGCATGTCATACAAATAAAAAGCTTTAAATAAAAAAAAAAGAAAAAAAAAGGAGGGGATCCTATCTGAAAAAAAAATAAATAAATTTAAGGTACCCTCACTACACACCTGTCAGATTGGCTAAAATGACAGGAAAAGATAATGATGAATGCTGGAGGGGATGTGGGATGTGGGAAATCTGGGACGCTAATACATTGTTGGTGGAACTGTGAACAGATCCAACCATTCTGGAGAGCAATTTGGAGCTATGCTCATAAAGTTATCAAACTGCATACCCTTTGACCCAGCAGTGTTTCTATTGGGCTTATATCCCAAAGAAATCATAAAAGGAAAGGGCCCCACATGTGCAAGAATGTTTGTGGCAGCCGCCCTTTTTGTAGTGGCTACAAACTGGAAACTGAATGGATGCCCATCAACTGGAGAATGGCTGAACAAATTATGGTATATGAATATTATGGAATATTATTGTTCTGTAAGAAATGACCAGCAGGACAATTTCAGAGAGGCCTGGAGAGATTTGCATGAACTGATGCTGAGTGAAATCAGCAGAACCAGGAGATCATTATACACAGCAACAACAATATTACATGATGATCAACTCTGATGGACATGGCTCTCTCTGCAACAATGAAATGTCTCAAACCAGTTCCAATTGTTCAGTGAAGAAATCCATATACACCCAGAGAGAGGGATGTGAAATGTGGACCACAACATAACATTCTCATACTCTTGATTGATGTTTGCTTGCATTGTGTTTCCTTTCTCTGATTTTTTTTTCTTGTAGATATGATTTTTCTTTCACAACAATGATAAGTGTGGAAATATGTATACATATATTTGATTTGTCAAGTATTTTAACATTATTAACATGTAGTGGACTTCCTGCCATCTAGGGGAGAGGAGGGGACTGGGGTAAAATCTGTAATGGAAAGCTTTGTAAAGATCAATGCTGAGGAACTACCCATACATATGTTATGCAAATAAAAAGCTTTAATAAAAAAATAAAAAATAAAAATAAAAATAAATAAATTTAAGGTACCCTGTGGGTCCATATCCACTAAAAAACAAGTCTTATCAGCCTCTTCCAGTTTACTTACCTTTAATAGCCAGTCAGAGTGATATGATAGAGCTTTTAGGGAAATATAGTAGTTGTTTTGGTCCCCTGATCTTGGGGGACTTCTGTTCTGGCAATCTATCTGATTCCAAAGTTCTCTGGCTTCCCCCACCTCCCACCTCCATCCCAGGAATGCTATCATTCTGACAATCTGCCTGATTCTGGAGACCACTCCTCAATTCATTGCTGACTGATAATTTTGTCAGGGAGAACCAAATTCTGGAAACCACTCCTCCATCCTACCTGAGTGCCGTAGAATTAGCATATCAATAATAGAAAACTGGATAAATATGTTTTGTTGCTTCTGTTTCTCTGCTAATTTCTTTTGGAAATTCAGCCCACTTTGTAATGGTGTTAAAATTACAATAAACTTTGCCCCTTGACTTGGATATGGATTAAAGCCTGCAAATTCTTTTGAGACACCTTGCCTGGAAAAGATACTTTTAGCTAAATAGCTAGTTCTTCCAGGTTCAAATCTTTCAAAATAAAATTTTGTTCTAAGGTTTAGGTCTCTCTGAGAGATCTCATTATACCCCTAGGTAGGCATTCAATATGATTTCTGGTTTTAGTCTCTCAAGCTTGAGGGTGGTCTCAAATTCAAATAGAAAAGGGGTCATTAAACCACATATAAGTATCTCTGTAGGTGCATTCTGACTTAGAAAATTACATATTAACATTATTTTTATTATAATTCCATTTATTTTTGCTAAATATTTCTCAATTATGTATTTTTTAAATTAAAGGTTTTTATTTTCAAAACATATGTATAGATAATTTTCAACATTCAGCCTTGTACTCTGAGATACCACTACACACCTGTCAGATTAGTTAAGATGACAAGAAAAAATAATGATGAATGTTGGAGGGGATGTGGGAAAACTGGGACACTAATACATTGTTGGTGCAACTGTGAAGGGATCCAACCATTCTGGAGAGCAATCTGGAACTATGCTCAAAGAGTTATCAAACCCTTTGACCCAGCAGTGTTTCTATTGGGCTTATATCCCAAAGAGATCTTAAAGAAGGGAAAAGGACCCACATGTGCAAAAATGTTTGTGGCAGCCCTTTTTGTAGTGGCTAGAAAGTGGAAACTGAAAGCATGCCCATTGATTATAGAATGGCTGAATAAATTATGGTGTATGAATGTTATGGAATATTATTGTTCTGTAAGAAATGACCAACAAGATGATTTCAGAGAGACCTGGAGAGATCTACATGAACCGATGCTAAGTGAAATGAGCAGAACCAGGAAATCATTATACACAGCAACAATATTACATGATGATCAATTCTGATGGACATGGTTCTCTTTAACAATGAGGTGATTCAAACCAGTTCCTATTGTTCAGCGATGAAGATAGTCATATACATCCAAAGAGAGAGGCTTGTGGGAATTGAGTGTGGACCACAACATTTTAATGCTTTCTGTGAATATTTGCTTACATTTTGTTTTCCTTCTTAGGTTGGTTTTTTTTTTTTCTCTTTCTAGATCTGATTTTTCTTGTGCAGTAAGATAACTGTATAGATATGTATAATATATTGTATTTGTCATATAATTTAACATATTTAACATGTATTAGACTACCTGTCATCTGGGGGGGTGGGGAGAAGGAGGGGAAAAATTTGGAACAAAAAAGTTTTTTTTTTTTGCAAAGGTCAATGTAGAAAAATCACTCATATGTTCTGTAAATAAAAAGCTTTAATTAAAAAAAAAATCAGCTTTGCAAAACTGTGTTCCAAATTTTTTTCTCCCTCCCTTCCTTTCCACCCCCTCCCCTAGATGGCAAGTAATCCAATATATATTAAATATGTGTAATTTTTCTGTACATATTTCCACAATTATCATGCTGCATAAGAAAAATCAGATAAAAAAGGGGGCAGCTAATTAATGCCCTGGATAGAGCACCAGCTTTGAAGTCTGGAAGACCTGATTCAAATCTGGCCTCAGACACTTAACACTTCCTAGCTGTGGGACCTTGGGCAGGTCACTTAGTCCCAATTGCCTAAGGGGGTGGGGGGGAGAGAAGAAAAAAAGTCTCAATTATATTTTAATCTGATTTAGGCTGCTCTCAGGAGTTTTGTGGAACCAGTGTTTGACACCTAAAACCTAGACTAAGCCAAATCATCTATGTAAGGACTGATTTTCTCAAAAATTTCCAAAAGTTCTTGGACCCAGGATCCCCAATTTCTCAATTTCAAAACCTGTTTTGTTCTCATATTGAAGGAGATACGGAGAGGGAAAGGAAAGAAAGACACTTGAGATCAATCCCCAGAGAATAAGGGTGAGTCTTTTCTACCAGGCTAGTCTCATTCTGACTTCCATAGTCTTTTAAATTCTGGACCCCCACTTTTTTTTTTTTGAGAGAAAGGGTTGGTCATTTATTTTTTTTTTAAATTTTATTTTATTTGCATAACATATGTGTGAGTAATTCTTCAACAATAACCCTTACATAGCTTTCCGTTGCAAATTTTTCCCCCCAACTCCCCACCCCTCCCCTAGATGGCAGGATATCCACTACATGTTAATTATGTTAAAATATTGGCAAATCGAATATATGTATACATATTTCCAAACTTATCATTGTTGTGCAAGAAAAATCTTATCTACACAAACGATATATCAGATAAAGGAAACACAATGTAAGCAAACATCAATCAAAGAGTATGAGAATGTTATGTTGTGGTCCACATTTCGCATCCCCCTCTCTGGGTGTATATGGCTTTCTTCAGTGAACAATTGGAGGTGGTTTGAAACATTTCATTGTTGAAGAGAGCCATGGCCATCAGAATTGATCGTCATATAGTACTGTTGTTGCCGTGTATAATGATCTCCTGGTTCTGCTCATTTCACTCAGCATCAGTTCATGCAAGTCTCTCCAGGCCTCTCTGAAATCATCTTGCTGGTCATTTCTTACAGAACAATAATATTCCATAATATTCATATACCGTAATTTATTCAGCCATTCTCCAATTGAAGGGCATCTATTCAATTTCCAGTTTCTAGCCACCACAAAAAGGGCTGCCACAAACATTCTTGCACATGTGGGGCCTTTTCCTTCCTTTATGATTTCTTTGGGATATAAGCCCAATAGAAATGCTACTGGGTCAAAGGGTATGCACAGTTTGATAACTTTTTGAGCATAGCTCCAAATTGTTCTCCAGAATGGCTGTATCCGTTCACAGCTCTACCAACAATGCATCAGTTGGACCCCCACTTTTACTAAAATAGAATTAAATTTTTTAGTCTCTGATGTTCATCCGCCTTTACCATTGGTTTTAAATCTAGCTCATAACCCCAAATTAGCCCATTAACTTTTAAATCAAAATATAGAATCACAGAGCTGGAAAAAAAAAGTTAAAGATCATTTGATAACCTTCTAAAACAATGCTAGAATTGCTGGTGATAAGGACTGAACTATAAAGGCCCTTCAAGGGAGTATGTATACAGAGCTCCACAGGAAATTTCAAGAGAAGTGATGATTAATTTCCTTGCAGCTTCTTATGGTAATTCAGAAGAGTTTGGGTGCTTTGAAGTGATAAATAGATCCCCTTGTTGACTTCTGAGTTGGAAGGGTCAGTGACTCTGAACATTTTAAATGGAGACAGCTTCAGCTTGGCCTTTATACTTTAGCTCTCCCATGTGACAAGTAATGCGCTCTTTTTAAAAAATTTAATTTAATTTTCAGTTCTAAATTCTCTCCCTACTCTCTTCTCTTACTTATTGAGGAAGCAAGAAAAAAAAAAATCAATTGCAAGCATGGCCATGAAAAACAAATTTCTGTATTAACCTTGTTAAAAGAAAAAAAAAAAAAGACAAGAAGAAAGAAGAAAACATGCTTCAATTTGTACAGAGTCCCCCAGCTTTTAATCTTGAGGAATAATATGTTTCATCATAAGTCATTTGGAATTGTGGTTAGTTACAGTTGATTATCTTTACATTTTTGCTGTATAAATTATCCTCTTCATTCTGTATCAATTCATAAGTCTTCCCAGTTTCAGAAAAACTATCCCCTTCATCATTTTTTAGATCACACTAGTATTCCATTACATTCATATATTATAACTGATTTAGCCATTCTCCAGTTGATAGACAGCTCTGGAATTTATAATTTGTTGCTACCATAAAAAATATTGCTCTAAATATTTTTGTACATATGGGTCCTTTTCCTTTCTTTAATGTCCTTGAGGTATAGAACACACTACTGATCCTTTATGTTTAAATCATGAGCCTATTCTGAGCTTATATTGCTATAGTGTGAGAATGGGATGTTTGTCTATTTTCTGCCAGACTGCATTTGTTTTCCCAACAGTTTTTGTCAAATAGTGAATTCTTGCCCCAATAGTTGGAATCTTTCACTTTATCAAACACTAGGTTAAAATGTTCATTTGATTCTGTATATTGGGTATCTAATCTGTTCCACTGATCAACCCCTTAATTTCTTATTCAGTAACAAATAAATCATTTTCATGATTACAACTTTGTAATATGGTTTGAAATCTGATACCGCCCGGCCCCCTTACTTTCCTTTTTATTTTCTCAATGATTCCCTTTTATTTTCTTAGATTTATTATTTTTTCCTAGTTCTACAAAGTAATTCTTTGATAGTTTTATTGACACCAAATAAGTAAATTAATCTAGATAAAATTTTCATTTTTACTATGTTGATATATCTCCAATTATTTAGATTGGTCTTTATTTATGAAGAGTGTTTTATATTCATATAATTTATAGATGTTTCTTGACACACAGATTCCTAAGCATTTCATACTGTTTATAGTTACTTTAAATGGAATTTCTCTTTCTCTTTCTACTGGGGTAATATGCAAACATGTTAATGATTAGTGTGAGTCTATTTTATATCTTGCAGTTTTGTTGAAGTTATTAATTGTTGTGATTACATTTTTTTGGTGACTCTCTAGGGTTCTCTAAGCAAACTATCATATCTTTTGCCAAAAGTGAGTTTTGTCTCTTCATTGCTGTACTTATAACTTCAATTTCTTTTTCTTGTCTTATTGGTATAGCTACCATTTACAGTATAATATTGAATATTAATGGTGAAAATAGACAATCTTGCTTCACTTCTAATCTTATTGGAAGGTTTCTAGTTTATGTGCTCCCATGAGGAGGGTAAGGCGATTAACCTTCATTCTATCCTGTTGTTACAGGGAGCAAGAGCCGAATTAGGTAAATTTACGATTGAGTCCCTGGATAACTTTCCTGTTTATTTCCTTTCCTGAATCGATGATTGAATATCAATTTAGAAAGGGATATATTTAGACTTGGAAAAGATCTCATACATTTGAGAGATTTTGAAGTCATGGGTGCAATTAATGGAATTGACTGGTGGCAGAAGTTTTCACAATTGGTGAGAAAGGCTAAAGCCAAGAGGATTGGCCCAAGCTTGACCATTTTACCAGAATTTATATCTCGAGTTGTCTGCATAATATAGAACAAAGGGATAATGGGAAATGCTTAAGTAATAGTCCTTTCTACAAACTGCTTTAGGTCTAATGAAGTTAACTCTCCAAAAGACTATAATTCTATTTATAAATTAAATTGCTGAATCTCGTTTAATTTTTCATCAAAATTAAATATTCTATGATTAGCATTCCTTTATTATATAGAAATTAATACCTGTCCTTTACTTGATTCATATTGTACATTGAGTACCTTTTTACCACCCCATCTTGGGGAAATCCTACACATAGACTTAAACTTCAGATTTAAATAATTTATCCCAAGGAATTTTATAAATTGAAAAATGTGAGAAAAGGGAGCCTAGTGTCATTTCCCTAATCTTTTTCACCCCCAATTAGGGATGAAAATTCCATGGGATTGAACCTGAATCTAGTCTGACATATCTAAATTCAGATCAGAGGGTCAGAGCTGAAATCTGCCTCCCCTAAAAGCTGCCCATTAATCCCACTTCTGTCCTCTGGGACCAAGCAGAACCGATCTTATCCGTCTTCATGACATCTTTTTAGGTGCTGAGGAGATGTTTCCTATTAATGATTCTCTTCTCAAGGCTAAACATCCACATTCCTTCAATCAGTTTTAGTTTGGCCCAGGCCATCATCTCGTCATCCTAGCTGCCTTCTTCTAGACATACCCCAATTTGCCAATAAAATGGACATACCACTGATCAAAGCAAAAGACAATGGGACAGTGACTTTTGGCTTCCTTTCTTTTTCATGTAACCTGAGAGCCTATCAACTTTTTGGTCTGCCATGTCCTAATATGGACTCATGTTGACATTCATTAAATATTGTGGAGAAACCAGATTAATCTGCAGATCTACTCTCTCTGATAAAGTCTCTAACAATAAAATGGCTAGAATGTAAAATTGCATTCTTTCTCTTAGTGAATCTTGTTGGTTCTCAGATTGTCCCAGGAAGACTTTTCTTCCTTCAGTCATGATAACAAGTTATTTCTGAACTATCACTTTTGTCAAATATTTATTTATACCTACTGTATATAAAAATTTATAGCATTTGCAATATACCTAAATAAATCTTTACAAATCTTCCTTGGCCGTTCCTAATTTTAGATCAGTGAAAGATGATGGGAAAGCAAGATCTCAGATTTTCACAGGCCTTGGGTTTTTATGGTGCTATATTTCTTTTTCAAATTAGAGTCTCTGAAAGAAAGGAAAATAATAAAAACTGCTCTCTAGATATGGGCATGTCATAAGCTATGTGACAATGTAATATCTCACACTTAGGGACGTCATTATATGTCAGTGTTCCCCTAAGCACCTTTTCCCCTCAGTTCATCAACCTCCTAAACTTCTGTGACCCCCAAATTCACTCTACATACATGATTCATGCCATTCATGATAAGACCATCATTTATAATTGTTGCATCCCCATTATTCAGAATGCCAAAATTCTCCTAATCTCTTATCTTTTAATCTCTTCCTCTTTCACTTTCTTTCTAAATCTATTTTTTGTCCTTACTTCAGTAACCTTCAGTTCCTGTACCCCACCCTGTTTTCCCAATATATAATCTTTTCTTGGACTTGACTTCTTTCTAGTAGTCATGAAAACAAGCCCAAAAATATGAAATAGTTTAATTTTTTAAAAAATATTTTATTTTTCCAATTTCATGTAAAATAATGTTTTAAATTTATTTTTCAAAATTTTGAGTTTCCTCTTCTACTCCCTTCTTATTGAGAAGGCAGAAAATTTGATATAAGCTATTTATATATAGTCATGTAAAACACATGAAATAGTGTTAGAAATTTGATCACTTGATAGAGGAAAAAAGCTGGAAAAAGGCTCCTTCTTCAGTCTTTGGGAGGCTTATGCTGTATAAAATTTCAGGTAAAAGTTCTAGTATATGAACTGAACCCCAAGTAGCAATTAAGCTATTTTGTAGAGGGGCAGTTCCCAGACAAGGTACATTAAGATGTATATCAGTAAGCATATTCACATTTGGGGAAACCAAAATATTGGATGAATGCAAGACCTGGGTGATCTAAGCACACTTTGCAGCCTACTGGCTTTCCCTGGAGTATCTCTGAGGTCAGCCAATTTCTACCTATGTTAAGCTAGGTTCAAATAATATCAATGAATAAAGTTTTCTGAACAATATATTAGAATATTTCCCTACAATCCCCTCTTTGGGCCTTATTATAGCCTAATACTTTCATAAGTAAGCAGAGAGTATAATACCAGAAACAAAGAGATGGGTCATGCTTTCAAAGTTAGTTCATTAAAATAACCCAACTCAGTGGGGTCTTCCTTACTGCCTATTTCATTGAGAGATTGACAGAATTCCCTTAAGTGGCCAGTTTGGTGACAAACTTTGTCCAAAGTTTTCCCTTCAGAGGGATCAATTTGGACAAGTCTCAGGACCCATAAATCAATGAACTTAAATTTACACCAGAAAACAAGTACACTGTGGTCAGGATCATCAGAAAGATCCCATGCTTCCTTCAATGTCATTAAAGATAAACAAATTTAGTTAAGAAGAGTCATAATCTCAGATATTCTTTAAAGAAATAAATTCATTTAAAATCTTCATAAGTAACTAAATCCAGTTACAGATTAAACTACCTTAGGAATTCCTTGTAAAATTTCAGGAATACTGAACTACTGATTGAGAGGAGAGATTTACATAAAATCAGTGTAACCAAGAAAAGTCAGCATCAGGCAAATCCTTCCTTACACACTTAGCTGGGGTGCTAACAACTAACTAAATCACTAGAGCAAACTCAAACTTCCCTTAGGCTTTTACTTGAAGAATATCAAACAGTTAACTTTATTAACCCATAAATCAAGTTTTGGTCAGGTGAGATTACTATAAATAGAAGTCAGACTTTCAGTCAATCAAAATATTGTAGGAGCTATGGTCCTGATCCTCAAACAATTAAAAAAAAAGGGGGGTGGGAATTTGGGCATATCCCTCTTTCAAGCAAACAAATACAAGGAAATATTAAAGCCAGAGCAATACAATAATAATCATCAACTAGTTATCCATTTCCAATGTCCATTTAATCAGCATATTTCTTCTTGAGTTCCAGAGATCATATGTAGTCATATGGTTCCTGGAAACATCTTCTCTTGGAAATTCTGAAATAGGCCTAGTTCCCAGAACATCTCTAGAGAGTTCTACTTCTCTAGTTCCAAATCATTTGTAGAGATTCCCTAGGTAATACTGCAAAAAATTTTCTAGTAACAAGATTCAATACAATTTAATTCAATTCAGTTGTATCCAACTTTTGGTGACCCCATTTGGAATTTTTCTTGGCAAAGATACTGGAGTGGTTTGGCCATTTTCTTCTCCAGTTCATTTTACAGATGAGGAAATGGAAGACTTTCCCAAGGTCACACAGTTAGTAAGTGTCTGAGGCCAGATTTGAACTTAAGGAGATGAATCCTTCTGACTCCAAGACTGGCACTCTATGCATTTTGGTGCCACTTAACTGTTAGAAATCAATAAAGAGTCTTGAAGGAGGGCTCTTGAACTGAGGTTTGAAGTGAGCTAGGATTACAAGAGGTAGAGAAAAGGGAGGAAAGAATTCTAGGAATGAGTGTTCAGTCATTTCCCAGTTGGGTCCGTGACCCCATTTGTGGTTTTCTTTGCAGAGATACTGGAATGGTTTGCCATTTTCTTTTCTAGTTCATTTTATAGATGAGAAACTGAAGCAAATGGGATTAAGTGACTTGGCCAGAGTCACATAGTCTCTGAGAATTTAGTTTTCCAGTAACTAGATCATATTGTGAAAAATAACTCAAATCTTATGAAACTAACTTTATTAAAAACAGCGTTATAAAACCCTCAAATTAGGAAACCATAAGTCACCTAAAAGTTCAGAAATTTTTCATTTTAACACACCACTTTTTCTCTCTATCTTTACTCAAACTTTTTTCCTGATATGGACAGTGCCAGATCAAGGAATAATATTAAAATGCATCCATGAGAATCTGATTTGTAAAATGAGTTCTTCTGTATCTTTCTATTATCAAAAACTTCAAACAGGGAAAAATATAATTAAATATTTTTTCAATTATTGAAACATTTTATTTATCAAATTTTTTATTATAATTTTTTGGGGAGGCAATTGAGGTTAAATAACTTGCCCAAGGTCACACAGCTAGTAAGTGTTAAGTGTCTGAGACCATATTTGAACTTGGGTCCTCCTGACTTCAGGGTTAGTGCTCTATCCACTTTGCAGTCCAACTGCCCCAAAATTTTTAAATTCAATTTTGAGAACTTATTATTAAAACATATTCAAGGGGCAGCTAGGTAGTGGATAGAGTATAGAGTACCAGCCCGGAAGTCAGGAGGACCTGAGTTCAAATCTGACCTCAGACACTTAACACTTCCTAGCTGTTTGACCTTCCCTTCTTTTTTGAAGATACCAGCATATTATCCTGAAAGTATTTTAACAACCTAATATTATCCATGAATATATAACTATTAGCAAGGGAATGGCAAACTTAAGAACTCATGTATCTGAATGCTTAGGATAGGAACTTAACCATGAATTTAGATGAAAAACATTGAGGTTTTTCAAACTTGCATGCTATCATAGTAATTCAGAAATGTTTTAGTATTAATCTATTAACTTATAGATTTAGTAGTACAAAACCAAAAACTATAGCTTATCTGCTATAATTTTTGCTAGAAATTTGCTATGAAAAGAAAAAGGAGAGACATAGTTAAGATTGTATTAAGACTGTCCCTTCAAGGACCTACAGATTGATCTGATATAAGCATAACATGAGAAGAAACTCCCTTACTTCTGTTTGATTCCAGGTAAAAATCATAGTCAATAGCCAATAATGCAGAAAAATTCTGCATTATTCATAGAGTATCACAGCCAGGTTCAGAATTAACCAAGTGGGAAAATTCAGAAAGGAATTTTCTATTCAGAAAGGAAATAGTACAATGGGGAAATTGAGTCTAGAAACTAGTCTATACAAGATCATCCCATTAACTTTTCCAAGCTAGGGACATCCATCTATAGCAGTTCTCAGATTTCCTTTGAGCAGTGTACAGAATTTCCCTTCGTTGTAGACTTATTGACTTAATGACAATTCAGACAATCATGCCTGAAATCAAAACTCAAAATAAAATAAAATAACAATCCCAAGAGATTCCACTTCATATAGCAAAAGTCCACTAATCATAACAAGGTTAGTTATTATTGTTTTTCTCATGTTGCAATAATAGTTAACAAAAGCTATATAAGGACATATAAACACATATAGGCACATATGAGGCCTTATCTTGTTTATTCTTTTCAGTCACTTAGAAATGATGAATAATTATATCCTGGTGTTTTACACATTCAGTCTTGTCCAACTCTCTGTGACCCCATTTGGAATTTTCTTGGCAAAGATACTAGAGCAGTTGCCATTTCCTTCTCCAGCTTATTTTACAGATGAGGAAACTGAGGCAAACAGGATGAAGTTACTTGCCCATGATCATACAACTAGGAAATATCTGAGGTTGAGTTTGAATTTAGGTCCTCTTGACTCCAGGGTAGGTGCTCTATCTACTTGCCACCTAGCTGCCCTGTATTAACTAAGCAAATTGTAAATCTACAATTTCATAAGTTTCAAAAATAATGGCCAAAAAATCCATCAGATAAAACTCATTCTTTACTATAAACAAACTTGTAAGTTCTTTTATTTCCCATTTATGAAAGGTTCTAATATTCCATCAAACCACTTCATTACTTTAGAACTTCACAATCTGTTGTGTCCAGCTAGAAGAAGGCTCCCTCCTCAATCTCTGGGTGATTTATTCATATTATATAGGGTTTTAGAGAAGAATTCCATCACATGAACTGAACCCTAATTACAATTAAGCTATTTTGTAGAGAAGGCAATTCTGAGGCAAGATACATTACGATACACACACACATACACACATATCTATCTATCTAATAATCAGTAAATATAAAACATTCAAATTTGGGAAAAACAAAACACAAGCATTGGATAGATACAAGATCTGGATGGCATCTGCAACCCCCTGCTTCCCTGTGACTATCTTTGGGGTCAGCCAATATCTAGTTACATTTAAGCTAGGTTCAAACCATATTAATAAATAAGTTTTCCTGAACAATATATTAAAATATTTCCCTATGCCTCCATTTACAGCCTTGACCCCTTTCATTCAACATTCATTCTAATAAGTATTTTTAAAGTATTTATTAGGTGGCTGATTGTGGGGACAGGAGTCAGGAAGACCCATTTTCCTGAGTTTAACTCTAGGCTCACAATCTTAAAGGAGGGAAAGGGACCCACATGTGCAAAAATGTTTGTGGCAGCCCTCTTTGTAGTGGCTAGAAACTGGAAACTGAATGGATGCCCATCAATTGGAGAGTGGCTGAATAAGTTATAGTATATGAATATTATGGAATATTATTGTTTTATAAGAATCAGCAGGATGATTTTAGAGAGGCCTGGAGAGACTTGCATGAACTGATGCTGAGTGAAACAAGCAGAACCAGGAGATCATTATTCATGGCAACAACAAACAATACTATATGATGATCAATTCTGAATGGCTCTCTTCAACAATGATATGTTTCAAACCAGTTCCAATTGTTCAGTGAAGAAAGCCATATACACCCAGAGAGAGGCCTGGGGAAACTGAGTGTGGACCACAACACAGCATTTTACTCTTTCTGTAATATTTCCTTGCATTTTGTTTTCCTTCTTAGGTTGTTTTTTTTTCCTCTTTTTAGATCTGATTTTTCTTGTGCAGTAAGATAACTGTATAGATATGTATACATATATTGGATTTGTCATATAATTTAACATATTTAACATGTATTAGATTACCTGTCATCTAGGGGTGGGGGTGGGGAGAAGAAGGGGAAAAGCTTGGAACAAAAAAAAAGTTTTGCAAAGGTCAATGTAGAAAAATCACTGTTCTGTAAATAAAAAGCTTTAATAAATAAATCTAGGTTCATATACCTACTACCTGTCTGACTCTGAGCAAGTCACCTATCCCTGTTTGCCTCAGTTTCCTCATTAGCTAGAGAAAAGTGGCAAACCACTGCATTCTCTTCACCAAGAAAACCTCATTTAGCATTATAAAGAATTGGACATGACTAAAAAATGACTCAACAACAACTACAACATTATGTGCCTGGCACTATGTTAGGTACCAGGGATTAAAAAACCAACTAAAACTAAAATCAAAACAGTCCCTATTCTCAAGGAGCTCATATTTTATTGGAGGATAAGGAGAGAGAAACAACATTATTTAAATAGATGAAGTAAACACAAAATGTAAATTTCTTGTTTCTTTTTTTACTGTTGGTAAATTTATTTATTTTTTAAATACACGTTGCTTTATGAATCATGTTGAGAGAGAAAAATCAGAGCAAAAGAGAAAAACCATGGGAGAGATTAGGAAAAAAAAGAAGTGAACATAGCTTGTTTTGATTTGTCTTCAGTTTCCTTATATCTTTTTCTGAATGTAAATTGTAAATGTAAATTTCTATCGATAAACATGCCATTTGTGGGAAGAATGAACAAAGGGAGTACATGTAGCAAGCCACACACATAGGGAACATGTAAGGCACATATGGAAGGGCAGCTCATGTCTCTGGAGGGGTAGGGCTAGTGATTTCTTCTGGTTATATCACCATGTTTCTTCCCTATCACTTACTACCCATTGGTTTTCACAGGTACTTTGTCTCTACCAGGTGTATAGTGTCTCTATGAGATAAATTACCTTTATGGAACATTTTCTGTCCCTCAAGATGCTTTTCTGTTAGTCCTGTGTTTGCTGTTGGCCACTCACTCCTAGAGATTGTGTCTGATATCATTGATTTAATGTAATGGGTTTTTTTTCCGTAAAAGAAAAAAATTAATACCGAGATAGTATATAAATTGAAAATTTTACGAAAAAATGAAAATTTTTGGCAGGAAGTAGTTTAAATAGAATGTCAGCTTTGTGGTGGAGTTTTTCTCTACTTCCAGCTTCTGGCTGCAGTTAGAGCCCTTGGCTAGAAAACCATATCTTCTTTATGAGGAGAGTGGTCTCTGTCATATTCTCTTAAACTCTTAGTCTTTCTAGAGACAACATCTCTAATTCACTAAGTCAAAAAGACCATGGGACTAGGGGAAAGTGGAAGTTTTCCTGACTACTTTCCCCTTAAGCTGGGGACTATACTTTGCTTTCATACTCTTAGCCCAATGGACTTTTCATCTTCAGTAAAAGATTTATGAAGCTCTTTAGATAAGCCTGGAGGGAGCTGGTCCTAGCTCACAACCTTAAACCATGGTCAGCCCCAGGCTTCTTTCCTAGTTCCAGTTCCCCACTGATTTCCTCAATCAGTTTATCCCCCACCAGATCTGGGAAAATCTAGAAAGACTTAAGTCTTTAAAACTGAGAGTATGACAAGAGACCACAGGCAATTATCACATCTAGGCTTTGAACCTAGGAATCCTTGGTGCCCAGTTTAATAATTTCCTAGTTCTCAGGAATGAAATAGAGGGAGTAGAGGTGGAACTACAGTAGATAACCTTTGAGGTCATTTCCTACTTCTTGATTCCCTAATTCTCAGTTTCTAGGGCAGTGTTCCCAGGACTGCTTTACTTCCCCCTCTGGAGTCCAGCTACCACAGCTGCCCCCCTGGAGCTGCAGAGGTGAGCTTTGTACTCTAGATTTATGGATGTGATAATACCTAGATGAGGGACAGTTGAAAAGTAAGGGGTGGAGTTGAGAGGAAAAAAAAGAAAGAATAGGGAAATAGGAAAAGGTGGGGGAGGTGAGTAGGATGGGGAAGAAGGCTTTTCCTAGCTCTAACCACATGAAGATGAGCACAGATTCTGGCCTGGAGGTGGTCAGGTCCAGCAGTGACAAGCCCAGTGTCAAAATGGTAGGGAAGAGACAGACCTTTCAAAACCTGGGCATGAATCTTTTACCTTCGAGATACCTCATCTAACCAGCTTTATGGTTTGAACTCCACCTTTTTTCTATTAACCTGCAATTTTCACAGACTTTATCCTAGATGACTGATTAAATGTATGACAAAATGGCCTTATTAGATAATTAAATGAGGCTGTAAGCTTTCCCCCTTCCTCTCTAATTCTTTTGTCTGCACAGATGCAGGTTCGTGAGTGGGTGGGAGGCAGCAGGTGGGTTGCCTGTCATCAAAGGCTGGGCTGCTGGGCTGGGCTATCTGTAATCTTCAGAGACTGAATGGAGGTGGTTGCTCAGTCATTTCAGTGATTTCTGACTCTGTCACTCCATTTGGGGTTTTCTTGGCAAAGTAGCTTGTCATTTCCTTCTCAGACTCATTTTTACAGATGAGGAAACTGAGGCAAGCAGAGTTAAGTGACTTACCAAGTGACTTACACTAGTGTCTGAAAAAAAAAATCCTACTGTACCTTGAGTCTTATGTTGAACCCTGACTTTTATCTTTCTGATTCTTTCCCCAATCCTTCCCTACCACCTCCAACCCCATTCTATCATTTAGACTTATCTCTTGTTGGATTTCTAAGGTAATACAGAAAGAGTAAGTCTTCACATTATTTCTGTTAAAGATGACAAAAGAAAATTGGTCCTTCCCCTACATAGAGGCATAAGTTCTAGCCCAGGTTATAGCACACATTATATGATCTTGAAATCTTTCCAAGTCTCAGTTTTCCCAGTTGTAAAATAAAATGGTGGAATGTGTCAAGTTCTAAAATAAATCAAAACGATGAGCTGAGGAATAGAGTCTTTAATTTAAGTAATAGGGTAACAGACCTGCTACCCTGGGGGGATGTCTGGTGGATTTCCCAACCAAAGAGGCTCAAGGAAAAGTTTTTTATAGTTTTAGGAGGAGATGGGGAGGAGATAGGTGAGGCAGCAAAGGCCTACTCCACAGACCCAGTGGCCTTTGGCGATCCGGGCAAGAAAAACCACTTCCTTCTGAAGGGTAACTTCATTCCATGAATCCCAATGGAAAGGGGTAAGGACTTGGAGAGGTTAGATCCAGCATGAGTCAGGTTCCCCCCAGGGCAAGATCTCAGGATGGAGGGGATCTAGGACCTAATCAAGAGGAAATATCTTAAGAGGAGGAATGTAAGGACATTACTGAAATAATGACATTACAAAGAACTTTTACATTTTACATTTGGTATTAACAATTCTTGTTATTATATTAACAATTTTGTCAAATTAAATTATATCTAGTGATCTAAATTCACTTCTCTATCTAATATTATAAATTCTTAAAGTTCTGATTCTGGTGATCTATGCCCTTATGTTAGTTCAACTTTAAAATCTGGATTCCAAGTGACCCCAATATATCCACTATTTCTTTTGGTCTAGAAGTGAAGTCCACTTAGCATAATTGTATCCCTGAGGGCTTTGGCCTCCCCACTTTAATAGGGGACATTCTGGAGGCATATTGAGGGGATGGAAATCTGAATCTGATTTTTCCCAAAATCTTCCAACTTCCTCCAGTGAAATTTGTTTCCAGGGACCTCTACTTTTTTTTTTTTTTTTGAGCTGAGGCAATTGGGGTTAAGTGACTTGCCCAGGGTCACACAGCTAGGGAGTATTAAGTGTCTGAGATCAAATTTGAACTCAAGTCCTCCTGACTTCAGGGCTGGTGCTCTCTCCACTGCGCCCCCTAGCTGCCCCTCCAATATACTTTTAATAAGGTTCCCCCTCTCTGGCATCTATCTTGTGACCCATCCCCCACAGAAGAAACCTTGTTCTCAATCAGCAGTCATACAGAAACATTTAAAGTATCTTCCTCCTTAGGTATGCTTCATTCATTCATTGATAATAGAACTAACGGGATCCAAAAAAACCCTTAGGATCCAACCCAATCAATGAATCTCTACTGGTGAAATTGTAAATATCAGACAGGTTCCTGGGATATTGCGCGAGGAGGGTATTTTGGTTTTTGATGTAGGAGAAAATCTGCCCGGAGTTTCTCAAGTCATAACCCACCGGCAGCTGTTTGTCACCTCCCCCTTCCCTCCACTTGACGCCCTCCTGGCGCCCCCCAAACTAGGAAAGACACACACAGGCGGGCTCTTGGAGAAGCCCCTAAAAGTCCTCCTCCCCTTCTCCGGTCCCGGTCCCATCATCTCCCCATCTCAGCCCTCGGCCCGGTAGGGTGGGAGGAGAGAGGAGGTGGGGCAGAATGCACGCGGGAGGCGGGTCCCCGAGGATCTCCACCCGCGGCCAAACTGCCGGAGGCTTTAAGCAGGGGCTCGGCGTCGGCTCCGCGCAGAGCGTGTGCGGGAGCCCGAGCTGTAACCGAGACAGGTGCGCAGCGGGAACGGCGGCGGCAGCGCTATGACCGGCCACCACGGCTGGGGCTACGGCCAGGAGGACGGTAGGAGGACAGACACGGTACCCCCCCCGCCCCGAAACATAGGCCCCTGGACCCTGGGATGCCCCCCTCCGAAAGCCAGCGTGGAGCCCGGGCTCCGGCTTCCAGGCGGGACCCGGGACCTCCTACCTTCCGCGGGGATTGGAGCCCGGCTCAATTCCGAACGGAGACCCAGTAATCTCCGCCCCCGCTTGCCAAGCTCCTGCCCCAGAGCCTCTTTCCCCTTCTAAATAGCCGCTGGTTCCCTCCCCCAGACCAACTCCTTCCAACTCTGGTCTGGCACCCCATGCCCTCCCTCTCAGCCAGGACCACCCATTCCGGCCATCTCCAATCTGCAACCCGGTCTCAGATGGGAAACTGGTTCCCTTCGCCTCCTCCCCCCCCCCCCCCCAATCCAAATACGCTTCCTCAGCCCTGCTTTTTGGCCCGGACCCAGAATTCCTCGTTATCTCCTCAGTATGACCTTGCACAAGTCATTTTCCTTCTGGGATCCTAATTCCCTTGTTTTTAAAGTGAGGCCGTTGGGCTAGATAATCTCATGGCTCTAAGTCACATTTTTATGCTCCCATGATCCCAAACCCCATTTCCCAAGATGATCAGGACACAGTAAGTGGTGCAAAGTCTGAGCTACATCTTCCTCCTCTTCCCGTACCTCAGTCCTACAGAGCACATTTCTTCCCCGCCCCGTCCCCCCACCCCCATCAATGGCTACCAGGACAGAATGGAAGTGGGGGCAGTCTCCAGAAACCTTAACCTGAATGAGTGAAAACTCATTGAAGAGAAACACATGTTGACCTGGCAGCCTTCTGGAAAGGAGTCATGGGAGCGGGAGAGAGGGGGATCGCTTCTGTCCAGGAGGGCAAGCCCCCAATGTTCCAGAGGGTGTGCATCTATCTAGGTCCTTTTTTGGGAAGGGAAAAGACATTTTAGGAGTTCAGAAAGGAATTGGGAAAGAAAATGCAGATAAAAGAAGATGGAGAATGTGAGCCAGAGAATAGGAAAGGGTCATTTTTAACTGGGAAGGAACTTGTGGTGCCGAGATCATCAGTGGAAAGTATGTCAAGACTTCCACTTTAACTGGGCTTTTTGGGAGTGGGGGTGGAGATGTGATGATGGCCCTTGTCTACTTGTGTCTGTAAGGAAAAATTGGTAGGAAGACTTGTAGGGAAAAAGAAAGAGGTACATGGAAAGGGTTAAAAAGAAAGACACAAGGATGAGAGATGGATAAAAAAAGAACCGTAGTGAAAAGGATGAAAGAGAAACAAGACAGAGACACAAGGAGACGGACAAAAAGAAATACAGTGAGAAGGATGAGAGAGGGAGATGGGAAAAAAAAGAAAAAGGGGAAATGATGGTGGGGAGATGGACAAAAAAAGAACTATAGTGAAAAGGATTAGAGGCAGACAAACACAAGGAGATGGACAAAAAAATATAGTGAAAAGGATGAGAGAGAGAGAAAAGAAAGAGAGGAGAAAGGATAAGAGAGAGACAGAGAGATAAAGAGAATGACCGCAGTAAACAAAGACAGAGATGCAATGAAATGGAGATCAGCAATAATAAAACTAGAAGGGAATGGGTACAGAGAGTTCATACCTAAGAGCACGTTGAGTTCACCTGAGCTAGGTCCAGGGTGGGTATATTCCCTTGCACTCAGGGAGGGGGTGTTGTGGCTGACATCGTTTCCCTGCCCATTCCCTCAGAGCACAGAGAGGTACCCATGCGAATTCACCAGTCCCCCTCATGGGGCAGGGTGGCTAATAGCTCTCGAGCTGCCCCTTCAGGATGGGGAGCCTCATCGGAGGAGCTGCTTTCCTAGGAAAGGATTTACAGCAGGCCCCAAAAAAAGGGGATTTAAAAATAAACAGAGAGGCAGGAGCTGTGAGAATCTGAGTCATACACATCTGATCTGAAGCCTAGCACTTGCCACAGCTTCCCAAGGAAAACTTAGGAAGTTAAAAGGGGCAGGGGGGGAGAACCCCACCAGTCGCCAGTAAAAATAGTCACAGAAGGAGGTTCTCCCCATGGAGTGGATGGCAGACCTCAGAGTCAAGGAGCTAGTCAGAAGATAAGGGGCTTGTAACGGGGATGCTGGAGGGGTCTTGTCTGGGAGCCTTCTGTGTGAATTACACGTGTGGATATGGGCATGAGGTAGGAAGGTGTGGATTTCTGTGAGTATATCCACCTACCTGTATGATCCCTGGTGTGAAGGTTTGCATTTGTCTTAGCATATGTTTGGTAGGTGTGTGTGTGTGTGTGTGTGTGTGTGTGTGTGTGTTGCAAGGCATTAGAATGCTTAACTATATGTTAGATCCTAAGTTCCTTGTAAGAGGTGCTTGTAGCAGAAAGAGCTCTACACTCTAGACCTGCTATGAAGCTTAGTTCCAGCCTTTGTAAAATGAGCAAATGGATTCTCCTTGTTACTAATAAGCCTTATATAAATGTGACTTATTTGTGTATTTATATGTATGAACAAGTGAACGTGGATAGTGCTTGCCAAATGACTATGTTCTTGGATGTTTTTCAATGCTGAATATGCCTTCCTGAGAGTGTGCATCCAGGTGTTACCTTCACTTATATTGAAGACCAAAACATATGTAATCACTTTCTCAAGAGGGAAAATCAACCCAAGAAGAGATGAGGATTTATTGGTAGAAGACAGGCAAACTTTCTGTCCTTCCTTATTTTAGATGGTGAGCCTCTAAGCCCTGCTCAGATTATAGCAGATTTAGGGTATCAATGGGGAGATCATCCTGGACTGGATTTTTCCTCACTGAAGGAATCCCTCATAAACATCAGATTTCCTATGACCTTGAGGAAATAGACATATTTTACTTTATGAACACTTATTAAATGTCTACTGTATGCAAGATATCCTAGCGAAACCAAATCTATTGCTTAACCAAAACCTCATTATAATCAAAGCTTCCATTCTCTTAAACTTTTACTAGAGTTAATGGAAAGAGTAATGGATCCAAAGTCCAAAAATCCAGGTTTAAATTCTGACTTTTATTAGGATGACACCTGTATAATTGGGAATGAATCACTTAACTTTGAACCAGTTTCTTCATCTATAAAGGGGTACCCCTAGTTCCTCCATCTAGAATCCCATGATTCTAATAAATATCCAAGTAGCCACATCTTGGATCTTCCTTCTACCTTGAGAGGGATGAGATAAACCTAAAGGTTGGAGCAGGATAGAAAGAGAATCAGGTGTCTTCCGTGATCTATATAGTGGGAAATTCTAGAACCACAGAATATTGAACTGGATAAACTGGGGAGCTAGATAATCCAGCCTCCTTATGACTGCTAAGCCATTTGGTATGGAGAATCCTTTCTTCTCCTGAAGATTTGTAGGGAAAATGACTCTAATTTCCCTCTGACATTCATTCTATTAGTTTGGTTAGTCAAGAAATTGTTCTCTGTGTGTGTGTATATGTGTGTGTATAGTAATAGCTGTAATATAATTATAAATTCTTGAGTTTTACATTTACCAAAACTATGTATGTATGTGTGTGACTCACAGACACTTACATGAAAATTTTATGTATAAATGTGTGCATATATATACATACATGCAAGTTTTAGAAAGGTCAGATATTTGAAAAATATCCACTCATTTAAAAACTGGGACAGCATAATGAGGGAGAAAAGAATATTGGAGCTGGATAACCTGGGTTCATAATTTTTTATAATTTAGGCAAGTCACTTTATTTCTCTCAGCCTCAGTTTCTTCATCTGTAAAATGAGGATCTTGGGAGAGATCTGTTTTCTAAAGATTCTAGGTCTCAGGTTTTGGGTGAGATCTAGTCTCTGAGTATCCTTAATCCTGCTATCTTATCATTTAGATGCTTCTAAATAAGGATCACAGTATGTTAGAAACTTTAGAGACGATCTCATCGAGCCTTTTCATTTGATAGAAGAAACTGTTAATAATAACAAGAACTAACATTTATGTAGTACTTACTATGCACCCAGCATTGTGCTACATACTTTACCATTATTAACTCATTTGATCCTCACAAAAACATTGGGAGGTGGGTGCTGCTATTATCTCCATTTTATAATTGAGGAAACTGAGGCAAACATGCCAAATGACTAAGTATCTGAGGTGAGATTTGAATTCTGGACTTCTAACTTTTTTTTTATTAATACTTTTTATTTGCAAAACATATGTATGGGTAATTCCTAAACATTAACCCTTACAAAGCTTTCTGTTACAAATTTTTCCCCCCTACTCCCCACCCCTCCCCTAGATGGCAGGATATCCACTACATGATAATTATGTTAGAATACTTAAGAAATCAAATATATGTATAGTTATTGCCACACATCATTTTTGTGCAGGAGAAATCGTATCTACAAGAAAGAATAATCAGATAAAGGAAATACAATGCAAGCAAACATCAATAGAGAGCATGAAAATGATATGTTGCAGTCCACATTTCACATCCCTCTCTCTGGGTGTATATGGCTTTCTTCACCGAACAATTGGAACTGGTTTGAAGCATTTCATTGTTGAAGAGAGCCACGTCCATCAGAATTGATCATCATATAGTCTTGTTGTTGCCGTGAATAATGATCTTCTGGTTCTGCTCGTTTCCCTCAGCATCAGTTCATGCAAGTCTCTCCAGGCCTCTCTGAAATCGTCCTGCTGGTCGTTTCTTACAGAACAATAATATTCCATAACATTCATATATCAAACTTATTTAGCCATTCTCCAATTGATGGGCATCCAGTCAGTTTCCAGTTTCTAGCCACTACAAAAAGGGTTGCTATAAACATTCTTGCACATGTGGGTCCCTTTCCCTCCTCTAAGGATATAGGCCTCTTTGGGATATAGTCCCAATAGAAACACTGCTGGGTCAAAGGGTATGCATAGTTTGATAACTTTTTGAGCATAGTTCCAGATTGCTCTCCAGAATGGTTGGATCCGTTCACAGTTCCACCAACAATGCATCAGTGTCCCAGTTCTGGACTTCTAACTTTAGACACAGTGTTCTATCTGTTATGACAAACTGCCTCAACCAGGGAAGCTCAAAGTCATTAAATTGTGTTAATGACATAGTCAGGCTACAAGCCAGGTCTGGCAATGCTCACTAACTTCATGGATTATTAAAAGTGATATGGATATTTTGAGCTGTCCTGAACAGAGGAGCTGGTTTCAAGGAGAACAACCTTGGTTCTATCCAAATTGTCCCACAGCCCTTCTAATTCATTCAACATTCATTCCACAAAACTTTAGTAAGTAACAACAAGAATTGTGGTAGGTACTGGGAGAAATAGAAAGGTAAAGAATTTGTTCTGGCCCTTGAGAATTACCAGCTTGGTACATGGACATATAATATATGTGAGAATAGGAGTCTAAAAGGGAAGTTTAGAATACCCTGAAGCCAGAGAAAGGAAAAGTTACTTCTCTAGGTGGGAATTTTGGAAAACATAGTATTTGAGCTGGCTCTTCAAGGATAGGTAGGTCATTAGTTGGTGGGAATGGAAGGAGAAATTATGGGGAACTCAGTGAGAGCAGATGTGGAGGTCTGATGTTTTATTTTCTGCTGTCCTACTTGCACAGGTCCCTCTGAATGGCACAAGTTATACCCCATTGCCCAAGGGGACCGCCAGTCTCCCATCAACATTGTCTCCAGTCAGGCTGTCTATGACCCTACTTTAAAGCCCCTGGTCCTGGCCTATGAATCCTGCATGTCGCTAAGCATCTCTAACAATGGACATTCTGTCATGGTGGAGTTTGATGATGAGGATGACAGGACAGGTGAGTAAACAGCGTGGCACATGTGGGTCTCTCAATGAATAGGAGACTATAAGGGAGGAGTTGGGAGTCAGAAACTCATCTTTCCTTCACCTCTTTCTTTCCCTACTTTTCATCTACACGGCTAGAAGTCTTGTGTTCAAATCCTGCCTCAGATATTTATTAGCTGTGTGACTTTAACCTCTCTGCTTCAGTTTCCTCATCTGTAAAACATAGACAATAATAGCATCTACTTCTGTTGTAAGGATCAAATGAGATTGTAAAGTACAGTGTCTGGCACATAATACGTAAATGTTTATTCTCTCTTCCTCTGTGCCTTCTCTTCTGGAGAGGCAGATCCTGTTCTGTAGGTCAATTTGACCATCAAGTATCATGGGAAAATTCCTGAGTCCTCAGAGTAGATGACCTGGGTTTTGGTCCCTGGCCTTGGTTGTCTGTGCACCAACAAGGCTCTCAGCTATTTTATGCTAGCTAAGGCTGAAACAGGAGTATCAGATTTGAATGAGTCTGAAGACTAATTTTTTTTAATATTAGCTTTTTATTTTCAAAATGTATACAAAGATAGTTTTCAACATTCATCCTTGAAAAACCATGCAAAAAAATGTTCTAAATTTTTCTCCCTTCTTGTCCCCCTCTCCTTCCTGTAGACAGCAAGTAATATAATATATGTTAAATATGTGCAATTGAAGACTACTTCTTTAATGTAAGTTCTGTCTTTCCTATCTCTAAGCTCCCTCTGACCCCATTAGTATCTTTGAGCTGAGATTAGAGTTAATATTATGCAATGAAGATAAAGATAGTTAATTTGGGGTCTGCTGGCTGAAGAAACACAGACTCTTAGAACTAGAAGAATCTTACCCTTTTTACAGATGAGGAAACTGAGAGCAGAAATAAATTGCTCAGTCATTCATTTACTTGGTATCAGAGATAAGTCATCTGAATCCAAATAAAGTCCAGTGTTCTAGTATTCCACACATGCTCAAAGGATTTTTGTCTTTGGAATAAAATATATGAAAGGAAAATTTCACAGAAAGTTGAAAGGTATAGGGGTAGGGAATATAACATAATTACATTATATAGTGCTTACTATGTTCCAGGCACTGTGTTAAGTCCTCCACAATTATTATCATATTTGATAATAACAACCCTAAGAGAAAGATGTCATAATAAATATTATTTTTTAAATTTACATTTTACATTTGAGGAAACTGATACAATCAGGATTAAGTTACTTGCCTAGGATCACAATGTCTGAGATCTCCTGCCCTCACCTTTGACTGTGGAGATTAATCTAGGAAAAGTTGCAGGAGAATCCTATCATGGAATCATGATCTCTATTTGACCTATCGTTAGTATTTTTCCACTCTCATATACCCCCTTTGGAGTTTGGACATTTTAGAAAGGGACCAATGCCCATAACTGTGCTTGTAAATGTTTAACAGTCGGATCTCTTGAAAAACAGTACACACTTTCAAGTTTAGTATACATTATTAACATTCTCTCCATCGGGTTCTTAAGTCAAAAACAATCAACAAAACCATATCAAGCCCTTATTTGTTGCATCTGCCATTTCTGAGGTGCTTCCACTGATAATTTATCAATCAGCTCTTTAACTGGTTTGAGTTGGCTCTGCTACACCTCCATGAATGCCCAACAAATAACCAACTGCATATATATATTCTGCTACAATTTATACAACATATCAGAGAATCAGGAGTTTGATTTTTAGGGTTCTTTGATAGTATTCTGCTGTAGTTCATACAACATATCAGAGAATCAGGAGTGTGATTTTTAAGGTTCTTTGATAGTTCTAGGAGGTTAAATGATTCTCCAATTAGATCTCAAGTTGGGTGAATGAGGTCTTGGACTCTTAATTAACTCAGATAAGAGAGATTTGTTGGGAGAAGGAAGAGGAGATAGGGAAGAAGTTAAAAAGATTGAATAAGAGGACTAGAATAGGTGAAAAGACTGGCTCCCTCCATTTCTTTTTCAAGTTGGAGCTTCAGATTCATCCTCATCAGGAAGCTACCTAAGAGCAAACTCCCTTTAGCCATGCAGATCAGGACCAGCTCTGATATTTTTAGTCTTAAGAGCTGCTGGCTACCCTTTAGCATCTTGCCCATTCCCATTTCTCCTGCTGTTTCTACAAACGTTCTCTGGAATGAAGCCCTATAACAATCCCTTCAGCTCAATTTGTATGGCAGTTTAAAACATGTTTCCCAGGCTGGGCCTAGAGCCCAAGTCGCCTCCTTGTCAGATGCTCCTTCGGGCTGGTCAGTCCATTTCAGCCATTGTAAACCAAAAGATCCTTGAGCTGAAAGCAATCCTAGAGCTCCCTATATATATTTTCCAAGGGATCTTCACCTGGGGATCACTGAGCTTATTTTATTTTATTTTAAAATATTTTTGCTAACTATTTAAATATCATTTTTTCCTTTGTATTTCTGTGTATTTTTCTTAATACATTTTAAAAGGGTCTATATATAGCCTTCCTTCCCTTAAATCCAATTCCCTTGAACATCACAGCATTGCCTCCCTGATGTCATGGGGGCAACAGCCATTCCTACCTTTGCTAAATCCATCAAGGCAGTACCAGGTTTAAACATTTGCCCTACTAGCAGGGAGCCAGTGTGATAGAGGAGAAAGAGCATTAGATTTTGGGGCAGAAAATCTCATTTTGAATCCCAGCCAAGCCATTTATTAATGATCATGAGGAGGCCATTTGGCCTGTCTCAATCTCTGATCTGGAAAATGAGGGGGATGGCCTAGATCAGGGCTTTTTAACCTACTTTGTGCCATGGACGACATTGGCAGCCTATGGAAACCTAGGAAAGCCTACATATAGACCCTTTCCCCTCCAGAACCGTGTGGATCCAGTGGCCAGATCAGGAGGACTAGAGATGGCTCTGGATGAAAAGATAAGGGAGTGATAAAAGGAAAGGGAGCAAGGAAACTCCAGTTTTTTACCTTCCAAGAATTTAGCTGCCTGTATTTCTCTCTCCCATCCTAATCTTCCAAGCAGAAGATTATGTGGGTACATTCAGCAGGAGCCACCAGTTCAGCTGCCTGACCCGAGGCCAACTTGATACTCAATCCGGTAATTAAAATTCTAACAGGTTCTAGTAACTTTCTAGTAGGGTAAGACTCCCCTCAGCTAATGGCCTGAAGCTCCAGATCCCTTTCAGGGAGAAATTGGAGCCTGTTACTGGAGCTCACCTGGAAAGGGCCTGGTGCCCGGGGATGAGCCCTGAGCACTAATTTGTGATCAATTATCTAAATGAGCACTAAAAACTGACAAAACTAGAAAAAACAGGCAACTTTGGGAGCTGGCTCTTCCTAGGATTCTCTCAGCAGGGCTTGGAGAATTAATCAAGCAAGCAGACTGATTTATTTATTTTTTTTATTTTTAAATTGTATTTTATTTGCAAAACATATGTATGGGTAGTTCTTCAACATTAACCCTTACATACCTTTCTGTTACAGATTTTCCCCCCAACTCCCCACCCCTCCCCTAGATGGCAGGATATCCACTACATGTTAATTACGTTAAAATACTTGGCAAATCGAATATATGTATACATATTTCCACACTTATCTTGTTGTGCAAGAAAAATTGTATCTACACAGAAGACATATCAGATAAAGGAAACACAATGTAAGCAAACATCAATCAAAAGTATGAAAATGTTATGTTGTGGTCCACATTTCACATCCCTCTCTCTGGGTGTATATGGCTTTCTTAAGTGAACATTTGGAAGTGGTTTGAAACATTTCATTGTTGAAGAGAGCCATGTCCATCAGAATTGATCGTCATATAGTCTTGTTGTTGCCGTGTGTAATGATCTCCTGGTTCAAGCAGACTGATTTAAAGGTGAACATGAGCATAAAATAAAAAGGGGTAGAGGTAAGAGGAGATTGGGGGTGCCACAGATTAGACTTCCTTGTCTGAGGGAAAAGCACCGAACTCACTGCATCTAACCCTGGAATTCACATCCCTTCTTTGTTACTTGTAGAGGGCCAACATTTCTCTCCGGATCATAGTTTTTTCATCCAGAAAAAGGAGGTAGCCCTCCATTTTCCCCAAAGCAGGTTCTTAACCTCATTTCTTTCATGGATGCCTTTGGCAGAATGGGGAGGGCTGTGGAGCCTTTCTCAGAAT
This sequence comes from Myrmecobius fasciatus, assembly GCA_023553655.1. Classification (NCBI taxonomy): domain Eukaryota; kingdom Metazoa; phylum Chordata; class Mammalia; order Dasyuromorphia; family Myrmecobiidae; genus Myrmecobius; species Myrmecobius fasciatus. Next base: position 238,549 of record JAJPUD010001884.1, read on the forward strand.
ATCAATTGTCTACATACGTGATTGAAGAATAGCCTAATTTCATTTAGCAGTTATAGAAAATAGAGATGCATTTTTTCCTCCAATGGAAAAAAAAACATTATATCACAATACATTATTACATTATTTAACCTGTAAAATTTATCCACAGATAAATTTTCAGGGTGGAGGGAGGGTATCTGAAGATGCTAATTGAAGAACTCCTGTTTAAAATTGTTGTTTTTCCTAGTTCTAAATCCTATGGCTTTATGACTTCCTAGTTTTGCCAAGGGTCATCCCTGACCCCATTCCCGTTGGAAGGAGACCAGGCTGGGCAATGGACACCTTACCCTAGATCAGAACATTGTAGGGGAGGAGTGTCAGTGGAACTTGTCCTCATTTGTTCCCTGCTAAGGAAATTGGACCAACAAAAAATTCAGCCTGTCCTTGGGATGGAGTGAGGACTTGGTTGCTAATGCCCATCTTCCTTCCAATTCTGTGCTCTCCCTGGCCAGCTCCTTGGCTTGTTGTTGCTGGGTCTGGCTCAGCCATAGCTGGAAGCATCTGGGGGCTGGCCCAGGTTCCACTATGTTGTGATCTGCTTTTAAAAGCAGTCACCTTCATGTTGCCCAACTAAAAGGGGGCATTTTAAGGCTCTTGCTGAGACTGGTGTGGACCTGCAGACAAAAATGGAGGCAGGAGAGGCTGCCCTGGCAAGTCGGAACTGGAAGCTGATATAGTGTCAGGATCCTTGAGGTTACACAAAACCTAAACCTTAAACACAATTACAGGAACGCCAGACCACTTTATTTTGTCTGAAGAAGTCAAGATTCAAAATAACAGCAATAATAGAGCAAAGAGAGACTGTAAATAGTTACAGCAACACAACCAAGATATGTTTTTGTGAAAATAGTGAAATAGCCCAAACTCAACAAGGTTGTAACAGCTCATGTCCCTCTGACATGTGTTTACAACAGCCTTGGTAGATGGCTAGTGATAAGGCAATACCCAGATATAACCTGGAGTGCATGTGTGTGTGGGTACATGGACACCCCCCCCCCCCCCCCCCCCCCCACCCCCCCCCCCCGCAACAGGATGCTGTGTAATCCTGGTCAAATCACTTAACTTCTATTTGCCTCAGTTTCCTCATCTGGAAAATGGGGATAATTATGTCACCCATCTCCTAGGATTGTTGTGAGGTTCAAATAAGGCAATATATTTAGCAGGACAAAGACAACAGAACAATAATAGAGTACAACCTAGCAACAAGACCATGCAGCAGTGCCAATGTACATTTAATTGGTCTGTGAGTAGAGCCAAAGTTCTTGCTCCAAATAAAGGAATTTCCTTTGCTATCTCCCAATTCCCCTTGCCCTTGCCCTCCCTAGTTCTGCCCTTGCCATCCCTTCTGGACTCTCCCTGGAATAAAAAGATCCAAAGGTCCTACAGACTACTCCCTAGAGCCTCTTGAAAATGAGTGAGATCCTAGCTCTGTCTAGAGCCCGCAGTGGCTGACCTTCCTCCTGGTGGTCTGGCTCATTCAGATGGGTTGAGAGGGAGACCTAACTGAGGGCAGAGCCCCCTCTTCACCTTGGGGTTTCCGACTTTGGCTCGTCTCCAAAGCCAGCGAGAATGAGGGCAGTGTGTATTTTCCAAATGAAAAATTTCTCCCTGTTCTTTTCCTCCTTGTGATTTATCTTTGGGTCTGGCATAGGCTGCTGCTGGCCATGGTACCATCTCCCAGGGAGACTTTTGAGAGGAGACAGCATGTGGTGGAGAAAGGGAAATTTTATTTGTCTGTTAGAAGATGTTAGGTTCTTCTGAATCACTTCTAAGCTTGACCAAGTTTTTTCCCTCTCTCTGATCCTTATTTTCCTTTTTTATAAAATAAAGGGTTTTGACTAGATTGTCCTCTAGTTCTCTTCTAGGGCTAAATCCATCTTGGGTTCTGTAGAGTATTGGTTTGTTTCTGAATCTGAAGGCAAATCACAGGACCCCTGAAGCCTCAGTTTCCTCAATTTTTGGAGCCAATTGAAAGGAGCCCCTTAGGCTAATCAGTCTTAGCAGATCTGCTGTGATGTGGGGGAGGGCACGTTTGGACACCTCCTGTGGAGTTGGACTTTCACTCTAATCCTCCCTCCCCCAACCACTTACTAGTTCCCCTTCTCCCTAGGCTACACTTCTAACACTATACAAATGCTAATTATTATCTTTATCTGGCAGATGTCCTAGGGCTAAATAAGAATTTGTGTATGAAAGGACTGTCCGAATTGGGACTTTCCTTGGGAAAAATGGGAGTTCTCCTTATCCCTCTGTCTCTCTCCATAGTGGTGCATGGGGGCCCCCTGGATGGGCCCTACCGGCTGAAGCAGTTCCATTTTCACTGGGGGAAAAAACACAACTTAGGTTCAGAACATACAGTGGATGGGAAGTCCTTCTCCAGTGAGGTAAGATCCCAGGGCTCTGCCCTCTCTATAGGGGGAACAAAGAACCCCCCTCTCTCTCCCACCATGTGCTAAAATGAAGAGGCCCAAAGAAGGTTCCTTCTTCATCCTCTGCCTTCTACTTTTCATCTTTCAATAATTCCACCTTTAGTCATCTAAATCCTTGGGTTTGCCACTGCCCATGTGACTTGAGATCAGTCACTTTATTTCCCTGGATCTTGTTTTATACATTTGTGAAATGGGGACAATAATTCCTCCTCTGTCTCACAGGGATGCTGTGAAGAAAGTGCTTTGTACCATTGACATTCTATAGGAAAATGAATTATTCTTCTCTGGGCCTCCTTTTTTTCCTTTATAAAGTGGAGATAATAATTCTTGAATAGTGGAATAGAGTGCCTGATCTTGAATTAGGGAGACCTGAGTTAAAAATGCAGCCTCAGATTACTTATTAGCTGTAAGGTTTAACTGACCTTGTTTGCCTCAATTTTCTCATCGGTAAGATGAACTGGAGAAGGAAATGGCAAGCTACTTTGGGGGGAAAAAAAACTAAATGGGATCATGAAGAGTTGGACATAACTGAAATGACTGAATAACAACAACCCACCTCTCAAGACTACTGTGAAGGATACTGCTTGGACATGCTATAGAGGTAGCATTTGATTGTTATTTTTAGCCTTATTTGCTACAAAACCATCAACCATCTGTGAGATCAACACCTTCAGGGATGTGCTTTTGCTCCCTCAAACTGGAAGAGCTCATGGTTAAATTTTCAGTGTGAGCATTTACACCTCAGAAATCAGCAAATGCAATATATCAGGACATGATTTATTGTTGATTTCTAGACTTAAGAGAACAATGGAAGAAAGTAATGCAAATTAAGCCTAAAAATGGGTATGATGTGTAATTTTTTTTGAGAACTGATTGTTAAACATTTACCAGTACACTTCGGCCTTAAGTGTAATTATTTTTATCATATATTTTTATTTTGTAACTGAGAGCAAGTTGTAATAAAATGGAAGGAGAAGATATTAGTCCAGAGAAGATATATTCCAGGGGAAGGAGCAGGCCCAGTGAAGGGAAGATTTGGGTGGGTAGAGAGTAGAATAGGTAGAAAATGTCAATAGAGACAAACCCTGGTAATAGTTTCCCCTTATCAAATATCAAGAGGATCTGAATACTTGTAACTGACATTTTTTATAATTCCTTAAAGTTCATAAAACACTTTGCACATGACAGCTCCATGAGGCAAAGATTTATTATTCCCATTTTATAGATGAGGACATGGAGGCTAGAAAGATGAAATAACTTGGCTGAATGATGAATATGGAAATATATTTAGAAGAATTGCACATTTTAACCTATATCAGATTGCTTACTATTTTGGAGAGGGATAGGAGGGGAGAGAGGGAGAAAAATTTGGAACACAAGGTTTTGCAAAGGCGAATGCTGAAAACTATCTTTGCCTGTATTTGGAAAAATAAAACACTGTAAAAAGAAGAAAGAACTTGGCTGAGGGCATATAACCAATAGGTATTAGAGCCAGTATTCAAAGGCAGATCTGACTGCCAAATCTAGCCTTCTTTCTATTATATAGAATTGATTGGATTCAAGGAGCACCCCAGACGACCCTGATCCCCCCACCAAAATGCCTGGCTTAAAATCTCTTGGTAGAAAGGCCAGAATGGGATGAGAAGGCAGGCCACAAATAGGCCTCTATGAGCTACTAACTAGATGGACCATGAACAGAGAAGCCACTGGAGGTGACAGAATTAACTGTGCTTTGGCTGTCCCTTTCCACAGCTCCATTTGGTCCATTGGAATGGGAAAAAATACAAGACCTTTGCAGAAGCAGCTGCAGCCCCAGATGGCCTGGCCGTGGTGGGCATCTTCCTGGAGGTGAGTGGAAGGAGGGAAGAGCTTGCAATGACTTCTAGCTTTATGGAACCCCCCCCACCCCCAATCCGTTCCTTCTTGCCTGAACTTAGTGAAGATCTCAAGGATGAGCAGAGAACAATAATATTGCCCCGTATTTCTATAGCACTTTATGCTTCATGGATTAGGGAGCTGATACCTGGAACTTTCTTCTGGGCCCGACATCATAGTGAAGAAAGATCACTGGTTGGACAGTCAGAAAATCTAAATCTAAATTTACCCCATCTGAACAGATCTTGACCCACTCCTGTAATTTCCCAGAGATGTATAAGCTCTGTGGGATACAAGTCTACCAATATTAGAGCTGGAAGGACCTTAGGTCAGAGCCCTCATTCTTGCAGATGAAGAAGTCACTTGTCCAAGATCATACAGGGAGTCTTTGACCGATTGAAGCCCAAGTCCTCAGATTCTAAGCTCAGGATACTTCCCTCTGTGCCACCTGCTTTGAGCATAAAATCCTTATGTAATATAGCAAGAAGGAGACTAGCTGACAGTCAGGAAACCCAAGTTCTAATCTGGTTCTTCATTGACTGTCTGATCATGGACAAATCACAGAACATATATCTTTTAAAAAAAAATTAATAATTTTGTTTTTCCCCAGTTATATTTAAAATAATGTTTACATTTGTTTTTAAAACTTATGAGTTCGATTCTCTCCCTTATCCCCACACCTATCCCTCATTAAGAAAGCACATGTGGGGCAGCTAGGTGGTGCAGTGGATAGAGCACCAGCCCTGAAGTCAGGAGGACCTGAGTTCAAATCTGGTCTCAGACACTTAACACTTCCTGGCTGTGTGGCCCTGGGCAAGTCACTGAACCCCAATTGACTCAGGAAAAAAAAAAGAAGTAGGAGAGTTAGGATTTGAACCCAGATCTTGATTCCAGAATCATAATGTTTGCACTGCACATGGCACTGTGGATGATCATCTTATCCAGGTGCTGTACTGGGTTGAGATTGGAAGAGACGTTCTCTAAATTTCCCTCCCATTCTAATATTTTAGGATTCAAGCTAGAGAAAACAGAGGGTCAATTTCCCACCCTAAGTCATTTAATGTCCCCTTTTCCTCTTCACCAGGGTTAACTCAAACTTGTCCTTGTACCAATAGATTCTAGGCACACTCAAGGATTAGTATAGAAGAGAACATGGATAAATTGTGTCAGCACCTTAAGGGCAGGAACTTTTTGGAAAAGAGAGGCAGGAGTTGTCCGTGGCTGTGTGAGGTAGAAATACTGCTTGTTTTTAGTACATGCATAGAACAGGTTGCTGGAGTAGAACTTTTTTTTTTTAATTTTAATTTAATTTAAATTTTTTTTAGAGAACTTTTTGCTGAGGCAATTGGGGTTAAGTGACTTGCCCAGGATCGCTCAGCTAGGGAATGTTAAGTGTCTGAGACCAGATCTGAACCCAGGTCCTCCTGACTTCAGGGCTGGTGTTCTATCCACTGCGCCACCTAGCTGCCCCATGGAGTAGAACTTTCAAAGAGGCATTTTAATATACTAAATAAAATACTTAAAAAAAATTTTTTTTTTTACAGTCTACCCTTGTAACAAAATTATTCTAATCAGGCAAATCAAATCCACACATTGGCCATGTCTGAAAATACTAAGAGGTGTGAAGGATGATTTATCATCTATTTCTAGAAGACATTCTTAATACCACTTTATCCATTTTATATTCCAGACTGGAGATGAGCACGCCAGCATGAACCGACTGACAGATGCACTGTACATGGTCAGATTCAAAGTGAGTATTCTGCAGACTTTGGATCTTTCTTCTACATAAAAGTCCTCTGCAGAATTCTGCATTTCTGTTCTTTCTCCAAATCTGTGTTTCAGTTGCCAATCTGTACCTGCTTTGATTATGAGTATGTTTGGGTATCTACCCCCTAGAGAAGAAAAGGGGGGTGGGGGGTAAGGAGGGAGAAAAATAGTTACTTTCAACTATCAGGGATTTGAAGGATCCAAGTAAAATAGATTAGACTGATTCTGATTGACCCCACCAGCTGGGGGAACAAGGGATAGATCAGACTTGGAGTCAAGAAAACTGAGTTGAAATCCAGTTTCAGATCTATCTTGAGAAAGCCTCTCCCCGCTTCAGTTTCCTTCACTGTAAAGTGGGGGTAATAATAGCACCTAACTCCCCAAACTGTTAGGATTTGCAGATTAAGGGACTCGCCCAGAGTCACATAACTAGTAAGTACCTGAGGAAGAATTTGAATGCAGCTTTTCCTGTTTCCAGGTTCTGTGTTCAGTTCACTGGACCACTTAAGTTAGATATTATATTTACCGTCTCCCGACTTTTTTTTTTTTTTTTCTTTTTGCTGAGGCAATTGAGGTTAAGTAACTTGCCCAGGGTCACACAGAGTCTCCCGACTTGTAAACAAATATTCTTTTTTCTCTACCACAGAAGTAAATTCTGTAGTGTAATATAAGGGGACTAGAAAACCACAAATCTCTCTGGTCTAGCCTTAGATGGGGAAGTTCTGTTTTCATCTTCCCCAAGCCTTCAACTTCTCCTGGAGGATTTTAAACCAGTCTCTGCTGATTCCTCTTCCCAGGGAACCAAAGCCCAGTTCAACAGCTTCAATCCCAAATGCCTCCTACCCAGGAACCTCCACTACTGGACTTACCCGGGGTCCCTGACTACACCACCCCTGAGTGAGAGTGTGACCTGGATAGTACTCAAGGAGCCCATCACACTTTCAGAGAAACAGGTAAGTCCTTCCTGAGTCTGTAAGGGACTGGGGGAACAGGAATGGGTGGGACTACCTTGGACGGGGCAGGGGCCAGGACATTACATCAGCATTGACCTTATTTGAAGGGGATTTGAGTCAGCTAAGGGCAGAAGGCTGACCCTCTTATCCTCTCCTCAGACAAATTTCGTGGTCTGTCATTCTACCTTATGAGATAGTTTGGTACAATGGCAAGTGCCCTGTATTTGATGGAGTCTGAGGACCAGGGCTTGAATTCCGGCTTACTGCTGTGTGTGACTTTGGCCAAGTCACCTAATATATCCACAAGTATTTATTAATCCCCTATTTAATGGATGAAACTATGTCATGTGCTGGGGATACAATCAAGAAACTGACAATCCCTACTTTCAAGGAGTTTACTTTCCCATAGAGAAAACATAAATTTTAAATAAACACATATATATATATATACATATATACACATAAATATAAATTCAATATTCTAATATAATACAATATAAAAACACATATATAACTATGTACATTATCATTTATTATATTTTATGCTTATGCACAGACCTTAAGTTTTTGCTTCCACTAGAGAGTCCCATATTAAACTGAATTTTAAAATACCTAATTTGTAGACCCATTTTGAACTGTTGATGGGACAGTGAATATAGACATAGAATGGAAGAAGAGTGGAGCTGGCTGAACTGAGAGCTAAAGAAAGCAAGAATTCCCTTAAAAAAAAAAAAGCCATTGAAAGCTGTAAAGAAAGTCACATCTGTTACTTCATTTGATCTTCTAACAACATTAGGAAGGAGTATAAGGAGAGGTGAAAGCCACGTAGAAAGGAAGAATCTTGAGGACAAGGACTATTATATTTTTGTCTTTTATCCTCCAGATCTAGCACCATATTTTAGGAATAGGTACTCAGATGTTTGTTGAAGTAAAGGGATAGTATTTCTATTTTTCAGATGAGAAAAATCTATATTTAGAGATTTCAAGGCTGAAGTCATAGAGCCTAGTCAGAGGTAGGCTAAGGACTGGAAAAAACTAGGACTCAATCGATCAGCCTATCAACAAACATTTATTAAGTACCTACTATGTGCCAGACACTGTGCTAACCAATGGGGATTCCTAAAAGAGACAATTGCTCTCAAGGAGTTTACAATTTAATGGATTCCAGGACAGAGATATTTGTTGTTGTTCATTCATTTTGCAGTCATGCCCAACTCTTTGTGACCCCAATTGGGGTTTTCTTGGAATGGTTTGCCATTTTCTTCTCCAGATCATTTTACAAATAAGGAAACTGAGGCAAATAGAATTTAGTGACTTGCCACGATCACACAGCCAGGAAGTTTCTAAGGTTAGATTTGAACTCAAGGAAATAATGTGTCTGCCTGACTCCCTGTGCTGTACTCTATCTGCCACACCACCTAGTGGTCCAATGTAGACAGACTTCTGAAAACAGGACTCTTTCCATTGAATTGTTGATTCTCAAATGTTTTTTGTTCTGAAAATAAAGTGTTACAAATCCTCAGTTCTAATCATTCACAATATTTTTAGAGATTTTATCCATCAAAGTCTCACAGTAACTCCAAGAATAATTTTTGCCCCAAAGGACTCATGATCTCTTCACTGTAGAAATCAACTTATGATGCTCCACCATGTTCATGCTTGTTGTCACAGAGGAAAAATATAGTTGTAATATAATTAGGCAATTATTTACTGGTTAGACTATGATCATAAACCCCTATGGGATTAGAAAAAGACTCAGAACGACTGCATTTCACCAAGAGTCATACCATTTGAAAATAATGGATTTGAAGATCATGAGAGGAAGACTAAAATGTGGGGTGGGGGGAGGTTGTCTCTGCCATTTGCTCCTTTTCTCCATAACATGGACAGTAGAGTGGAACATGCTAAATCTGCTTTTCAGTGGTCTGGGATTAGAAAAGTTTTAGGAGATAATGGTAAGAAAATGGAATGGAAGGATGGGTGGCAACTTGAAAAACAAATTAGAACTTAGAGATCCGTACTAGAGAAATTGAGAAGGGAAAATAGAGTTGCTGAGCAACTTTTCTGGGATTCCCCCTCAAAAAGTAGGGAGCCAACAAAATAAATATGAAGTGGGGCAATTTCTGCATGGGACAGAAAAGAGTGCAGGAGTTGGAGAAGACCACTAGCCCAGCTCTGTCTCCTCTTTCCCATTTACTTAGACTCATCACCTACTTTGCAAACCTAAGCCAGTAATGTTGGTTTGCCTTCTCACAGATGGAAAAATTCCGCAGCCTCCTTTTCACTGCAGAGGATGATGAGAAGGTCCACATGGTGAACAATTTCCGACCCCCTCAGCCGTTGAAGGGAAGAGTAGTTCAAGCCTCTTTCCAGTCCTGAGGGGGCAACAGCAACGATGTCCAAAGTGCTTCCCTATCAGCTAAGACCAAACCAGGTGTGCGGCCCCTGGGTCACAGACTGACTTCTCAGAGCCATTTGGGGGTTGGGGGACAGAGTAGAAGAGGAAATGGTCATTGTGGCTGCATCATTAGTTCCCTCTAGTCCATCTCTAATTTACCTTGGGAGTCTTTCTTACCAAAGGAATCACCTGATTTAATTGCTAAGAAGCCCCCTAACCCACCACTCTGCCATCTTATGATCCTTCCACAGCTTTGATATTGGAATGACTGTTGGATCTCCCTGCCTCTTTCTAGGTGGGCATTTTCCTCTCTGTCCCATCTGCAATGCAAACTCCTTTCCTTGAAAAAAAATCATTTTGCTCTTCCCCTCCAGCAGCCCTGGCCCCTTCTTGAACCCTCTACTGTGACAGGGCCCTGGGCTCCAAGGCCATGGGCAACTGTTGGCAAGACAAAAGCAATAATTATAGCAGGTGGGAGATTCCTGACCACTGTTACTTACCTCCAATACTGAAATAGGCACTGGAAATGAAACTGCAGAAGGCTGTAGGCTTTTTTTGTGCTTTGTTTTGATTTGTTTTTGGTTTTTTTGTCATTCCACTGCCACCCATTAAAAACACTGATGTGATGCTGCTTGTGTTTTTGTGTGTTGATCTCTTGTCCGTCCAATCTGCTCCCTGACAGTAGAGATGGGCACAAGGTTAGGGGGCTAACAAGCGAGACTTGCACAAATTGTGTTCTTTATTTACTCACTCATTGATTCAGTCACTTGCTCAGGCATTCATTCATTCATTTTCTTGTCCATTTCTTTGTTCATTCATTCATTCTGTCTTTCATTTTGTGATAGGTTCCTTCCCTTCTTTACTTAACTTGGTCCTTAAACTCTAGAGAAAGGAAAGATTTTATGGTACCAAGCATGATTTCTTCTCTGAATAAATAGGATGCATGGCCATAAACTCTAGAAGAAAATAATTTAATAAATTGGCCAGAATTTATCATTTGAAATAATAGTTACCCATATTTCTAGTTTATATAAAGTTTATTAAACTATTTCTAGTTAATTTCGAGTTTATGAAGTGCTTTTTTTCACAACATGTTTGTGAGATTGGTGCATGCATTATTAGCTCTGTGTGTGTGTGTGTGTGTGTGTGTGTATGCCGTGCTTGTGTGAAAAGGCTCGAGTACAAAACAGAGAAATCTAGCTAATAGATATTTAATTGTTGGCTCTCCAAAAAGAAAATTCACGTCACACTTTTACATTTAATTTGTACTATTAACATTTTTTTTCATATTTCCTTAAGTCTTACCAACAAATCAATGAATCAAGCCATTATTTGAAAGAATAGTGGTTAGAAAGTAGGCATCAAGTGTCAGGAAGACATGGATTCAAATTCTATCCCTAAAAAACTGACTTTGACTCTGCACAAGTTCTTTTAACCTGCTCTAGGCAAATCTTTATTAGAATCTAATGATCTTTATTGATTATCCACATTTTTTTTTTTTTTTTTTGCTTTTTGCTGAGGCAATTGGGGTTAAGTGACTTGCCCAGGGTCACACAGCTAGGAAGTGTAAGTATCTGAGACCAGATTTGAACTCAGGTCCTCCTGACTTCAGGGCTGGTGCTCTACCCACTGCGCCACCTAGCTGCCCCCTGATTATCCACATTTTAAAGATGGAACTGAGGACCAGAAGAAGGATCTTGCTCATGGAAGATACAGATCAGTTTTGGGATCCAATTTTGCTTTCTTTCAAAGGAGAGGGACTATCCACTAATGTCATTAGTCATGTATGTAGATCCTTGGAACCAGGGACACCTGAGTTCAGATCCTACTTCTGACAGTGCCTAGCTGCATGACCCTGGGCAAGTCATTTAAATTCTCTTGCCCTCAGTTTCTCATCTGTAAAATGGAGGAGTTGGACTAGCTGGTAAAATTACAGCTCTAAATCCATGATTTATGTCAGAAACTATTTGGGAATTGTTTTCAAACCTAGTTTAGGGGCATAAAAATGGAGGCACTATAATAATCATGAATAAATATTGAGCACCTGCAATGTGCCAGGCACTGTGTGAAGCACTTATAATACAAATAAGAAAAAGACAGTTTGGGGCAGCTAGGTGGTGCGGTGGTTAGAGCACCAGCCCTGAAGTCAGGAGGACCTGAGTTCAGACACTTAACACTTCCTAGCTGTGTGACCCTGGGCAAGTCACTTAACCCAAATTGCCTCAGGAAAAAAAGCAAAAAAAAAAAAAAAGACCCAAAACAGTTCTTGACCTCAAAAAGCTTAAGGAGAAGACAAGACATAAAAGAGGGCTGAAAAGGGGATGGAGCAGGGGATGTCCTCCACCTGCTCATGCTTGGGTACCTGATGTTCCTGGAGTGAAGCCAAACAGAGAAGCTGCTCTCCAATCCCCTATCAGAGGGAAAAAGTGAAAGTACCATGGAGGAATTGGATATCAAAGTTAAATAAATCTCCAAAAAGATAAGATTTCAAGGGGTAATCTTATTGTAAAGAGGGTCTAATGCTCCTGGAGTTTCATGTTAAAATAAATAGCATCATAAAAAGAATACTTGTCCTGAAGTCAGGAGGACCTGAGTTCAAATCCTAGCTGTGTGACCCTGGGCAAGTCACTTAACCCCAATTGCCTCAGGGAAAAAAAAAGAATACTTGGATTGGGGTTGTAGCCCTAGCTTCCTCAGCTTGTTGCATGACCTTAAGTAAGTCAATTTTTCTTTCTGAATCTTGTTTCCTTACCTGGAAAATGTGGATTAGGGTCTACTTGCAAGTCCCTAAGATGTATGACAAGTCATTCTGAAGAGAAGTCACATAATATAAACATGAAAAAAAATTCAAGACCATTGGACTTTATGATTTCTGAGATTCCTTTGAACACTAAAGAGTCTTAGAAACTTAGTTCCATTATTTTATAGTGTAAGAAAAATGAACTTCAAATGAAAATCCCTGGAGTCATTAAGAGATGTAACTGCTTTATTTCTAAATATGATGAGGCACACACTATTCAGTAAGAAAAATAATAAATGGGTATATTGATTAATTGTTGGTAGAGGTGGGAGTTGGTCAATTTGGAACTATACTCACAAAGTCACCAATTGAACATGCTTTTTTACTCAACAATACCACAACTAGGTCTATCAAAGAAAGAGAAAAGAACCATATGTACAAAGATATTTTATCAGCTCCTTTTGAAATAGCAAAAACCTGGAAACTAAGGGTGGGCTCATTTATTGGAGAATGACTGGACAAATTTTATTGTATGACTGTAATGGAATACAATTTACAATAAGAAATGAAAGAAAAAAAAAGAAAGAAACAAGGAAAGAGATGGTTTCATAGACAATGAGAAGACAGATGCAAAGTGAAGTAAGCAAAACCAAGAGAACAAAAACAAGAGAACAACAACCTTGTAAACATAAACAGCACAGAAAGCCTTAACTTGATGAATGCAATGAGCAACCATCATTCCAAATGACTCAGGATCTAGATAGAATACTATTTATACAATCTGGGCTGTAGGGGGAGAGGACAGTACATTTGCCAATGTGGGACTCTGTTGTGCTTGACTGTATATTTGTTTCATTAGAGAAAGAAGTAGGAGGGAAAGAAAATAAAATTTTTTGTTCATTACAAAAATTAAAAAGAAACACAGTGAGGTAAAATGGAAAGATTATTGGAGTCATCAGAGACTTAGAGGATACTCTACGAGGCATGGGATACTAGGCAAGTCACTTATGTGCCCTCTGGATCTATTTTCTCAACCATAAAATTGGAAAAGTAATACCTAGTAGCAACCACTTAATTAGGTTGTGAAGATCAAAAAAGATCATGAATATAAAGCTATTGGTGGCCTTTGATGGGTTATAGAACTATTATTATTACTATGTGCCAGACTCTGCTCAACACTAGGAATTCAAAGATGGGATAAAGTGTAACCTCTGTCCTCAAAAGAACTTATAGTCTAAAATAATTTACTACATGCAATTCCAGAAGAGGACTTCTGAGCATTTTCTGAGCAGTAGCAGGGATTTGCATAAGTTCCCAAAACAAGTTACTTGGGTACAAAATTAAATCATATGCATAAACTCTGGTCTGTTTAAGGGGAAAAAAATGTGAAGCATTTCATATTCATGGAATCCTAGAGTAGGAAGGAATCTGAGAGGCCATAGAGGGCAATTCCAACCCAATGGATGAATGTTTCTCCCTCATTCTGAATAAAGTAATCATCCTGCCTACCCTTAAATAATTACAATAATAGGGCCTTCACAACTGAACAATATCACAAGGTAATGGGAAAAGCATTGCTTTTGGAGTCAGAAGATTCTGATACTTGCCAATTGCATTATTTTCTTTTTCTGAGTCTCCATCTTCTCCATCTCTTAGGAAATAATAACACTGCCAGGCTTATGAGGTTGTAAAGAAAGTTGGAAAAACCCCAATTACTTTAGTTAGTATCTCCTAGGATTCTTTTATACTCAATCTTAGGAATAGATGGGGGGAAAAGCAGAATGCTATAAGTTGTTATCTATTACAACATGATATCAGACCCTCATTTTCATTCTATACCATACAGGTATTGAGGTCTTTTAAAAAATTTAAGTAGTTTTTTTTTTTTTTAACAGAATCATGTTGGGAGAGAAAAATCAGAGCAAACGGGAAAAACCATGGGAGAGATTAAAAAAAAAAACAGAAAAAAGAAGTGAACATATCATGTGTTAATTTACATTCAGTCTCCTTAGATCTTTTTCAGAATGCAGGTGGCATTTTCTGCCCAAAGTTTATTGGGATTGCTTTGAATCACTGAACCATTGAGAAGAACCATAGTTGATCATTGCACATTCTTGCTGTTATTGTGTATAGTATATTCCTGGTTCTGCTTGTTTCACTCAGCATCAATTCATGTAAATCTTTCCAGGCCTTTCTAAAATCAGCTTGTTCATCATTTTTTATAGAACAATAATATCCCATTACTTTCACATATCACAACTTGTTCAGCCATTCCCTAATTTTTTTTATTAAAGCTTTTTATTTGCAAACAGTATGCATAAGTAATTTTTTGAGATTGACCCTTGCAAAGCTTTCTGTTACAAATTTTTCCCTCCTACCCCCCACCCCCTCCCCTAGATGGCAGGAAGTCTAATACATGTTAATTATGTTAAAATATTTAACAGATTGGATATGTGTATATATATTTATACAGTTATCTTGCTGTACAGGGAAGAGAAAAAAAGTAAAAATAAAAAAAAAACCTGAGAAGGAAAACATAATGCAAGCAAACATCAATAGAGAGCATGAAAATGCTATGTTATAGTCCAGACTCAGATCCCACAGGCCTCTCCCTGGGTGTATATGGCATTACAACAACTGGAACTGGTTTGAAACATTACATTGTTGAAGAGAACCATGTCCTTCAGAATTGATCATCATATAGTATTGCTGTTGCCATGTATAATGATCTCCTGGTTCTGCTCATTTCACTCAGCATCAATTCATACAAGTACAGCATACTGGCTGTAAAGATTTTTCCCCAACTTTGTACTTCCCTTTTAATCTTATTTCTGTTTGTGCAAAACTTTTTTAGTTTAATGTAGTCAAAGTTGTCCATTTTCCCTTTCATAACGTTCTCTAGTTCTTCTTTGATCATAAATTCCTCCCTTCTCCAAAGATCTGATAGAGGTATTGAGGTCTTAAATTTCACATTTAGCAATTAATTCGTTTGGTATATAACTATTTTCCTTCAGATCTCAAATACCCTGAAAAATATTTCATTAAGTCATTTAAACAATATTCATCATTTCCTTCACCAAGTGTAAGGTTTGGATGGGGATAAGGATCATTGGAAATAGTGTGTGTCCTGTCAAATTGGCTAAAATGACAGGAAAAGATAATGACAAATGTTGGAGGGGATGTGGGAAAGCTGGGACACTGATACATTGTTGGTGGAACTGTGAACGGATCCAACCATTCTGGAGAGTAATTTGGAACTATGCTCAAAAAGTGATCAAACTGTGCATACCCTTTGACCCAGCAGTGTTTCTATTGGGCCTATATCCCAAAGAGATCTTAGAGGAGGGAAAGGGACCCACATGTGCAAGAATGTTTGTGGCAGCCCTTTTTGTAGTGGCTAGAAACTGGAAACTGAATGGATGCCCATCAATTGGAGAGTGGCTGAATAAATTATGGTATATGAATGTTATGGAATATTATTGTTCTGTAAGAAATGACCAGCAGGACGACTTCAGAGAGGCCTGGAGGGACTTGCATGGACTGATGCTCAGTGAAGTGAGCAGAACCAGGAGATCATTATACACAGCAACAACAATATTACATGATGATCAATTCTGATGGACGTGGTTCTCTTCAACAATGAGATGTTTCAAACCAGTTCCAGCTGTTCAGTGATGAAGAAAGCCATTTACACCTAGGGAGAGACCTGTGGGATCTGAGTCTGGACCACAACGTAGCATTTTCACACTCTCTATTGATGTTTGCTTACATTATGTTTTCCTTCTCAGGTTTTTTTTTTCCTTTCCTGTACAGCAAGATAACTGTGTAAATATATATACATATATTCGATCTGTCAAATATTTTAACATAATTAACATGTATTAGACTTCCTGCCATCTAGGAGAGGGGTGGGGGGTAGGAGGAAAAATTTGTAACAAAAACTTTGCAAGGGTCATTGTTGAAAAATTACCCATACATATGTTTTGCAAATAAAAAGTTTTAATAAAAAAATTTAAAAAATAAAAAAAAGGAAATTATGTGTGTGTGTGTGTGTGTGTGTGTGTGTGTGTAGGTAATTGGGAAGTGGGAATAGGGGTGAGTGTGGCAACTTTAAGATAGAAAAGCTTGAATTTTTGGCCACAGAACAAATGGCTCTATAGGCCAACTCTACGTGAGTTTAAAATTTGGAAATAGACTCCAGACCATCTTCTTCAGGAAGTAGAGTGGGAGAGAGTCAATTAGACTTCCTTATAGTAGTCTATGAACTTAATGACCTCATAAACTCGGGAAATCTTCCCTCTATCACAGTCATTTACAGATAGAACCACACCCTTACATCCCCCAAGAACCTCCAGTAACAAGGAAAAAAAACCTAAATAAAAACAACAGGCATCTAACCCACTGCTCTACTTGAGCAGTCTGTTGACTCTGCCAAGAGAAGAGAGATTTCATTATCTGATCTCTGTGAATTGCTTTTTTTTCAGTGACTTAGTTTTACTTGCACATTTTCTTTTGGCAATTGGTCTGAATATAGTTCTGTTGTTTATTTTCCTTCTGATTAATTCTTTTCTTTTTCTTTTTCTTTTCTTTTTCTTTTTTTTTTTTCTGATTACTTCTTAGACTGCTTTTTTATGTTGCTTTAAATTCCTCCTTCATGATTTCTTGCTAAATGACTCATTCTTCATGTTGCATTCACCAGTCAATACAAGTTTATTAAATATTGTGTCAGGGTACTATGCTAGATGCTTGAGATACAAATGCCAACAATGAAAAAGTTGTTGCTCTCAACACAAAACAGATACAAGATAATTTGGAGAGGAAGGCTCTACCAATTGAGGGCACCAGGAAATGCTTCTTGTAGAAGTTCTGTTTCAGTAGAATCATTAAGGTTACTAAGGATTCTTCAAAGCATGAGAAGGGAGTCCATTCCAGACAGGGAGGAGCACCTATGCAAAAGCACAGAGGCAAAAGATTGAACTTTGTATTTGAGAAACACTGAAAAGGCCAGTGTGGCTAAATTGTAGAGTGAATGAAGGGAAATATTTAATAAGGTTGGAAAGGTCGCTTGGGCACCAGCTGTGAAGGATTTTAAAAGTCAGAGGATGTCAATCTTCAGCCATTCCCTGATCAATGGGCACCCATTTTGCTACCACACAAGTGTTTAGAATATTTTGGCATTTACTGGATCTTATTTCTGTCTTTGACTTCCTTGGGGTGCAAGCACAGTAATAGGATGCTTTCCTTTTCTAGGTGCCTGAAGTATAGGATGTGACTTTTTTTCTGAATGTAAAAATGTTTTCCCAATTTATAGCTTTCCTTATAATTTTGTCTGCATTAGTTTTATTTGTACAAAAATATTTTTTAATTAAAGCTTTTTATTTGCAAAACATATGTATGGGTAATTCTTCAACATTGACCCTTACAAAACTTTCCATTACAAATTTTTCCCCCCTAGTCCCCTTGCCTCCCCCAGAAGGCAGGAAATCCACTACATGTTAATTATGTTAAAATACTTGACAAATCGAATATATGTATACATATTTCCACACATCATTTTTGTGCAGGAAAAATCGTATCTACAAGAAAAAAACCAGAGAAAGGAAACACAATGCAAGCAAACATCAATAGAGAGCATGAAAATGTTATGTTGTAGTGTGACTTTTTTTTAGGAGGGAAAAAAAAATGTTGAAACCTCACTTTGAAGGGGCCCAAGGCTCAACCAGACTGGAACTGGTCTCCAACCTGTGGGTGGCTGAAGCTGAACAAAGAGGCTAGAAACAGGAACCAGGAGTTAAAGAGAAGTTTAATTTCAAAGTGGAGAAAATACTTGCAAGTAGAAGTCCTCCTGAAAAGAAAGGCTTGTGACTTATGGCAAGGGTTAGGGTTTTTAAGCATGAAAACCACAACACAGTCATTCTTAGGGTTTGAGTTAACAGTTTCCACACATGCAAGCATTTTTTGGAGACAAAATGGACATTCTCCAGTCCTGTGGAACAGTCTCCAAGTTATTAGAATCATTGAGTTTTGTGATTGTTCAGCAGAGTGCAGAACCAGAGTTAGCATCATGGGAACAGAAGTGGAGTACCTGGTATATTTCACTTAGCAGTAACAAACACAGAAACTACTAGAATGTCTGGAGATATGATTGATCACTTCCTCCTGCATCATGTTAGCTGTAGCTCCATCTGTCAAGTCAGGATTTCCTGGAAAATAAGGCTAAAACACCAGATATCTAACTTTGATTATATTAAGTTTAAAAGTTTCTGTACAAATAAAACTAATGCAGACAAGATTAGGATGGAAGCATCAAATTGGGAAATCATCTTTACATTTAATAGTTCTGATAAAGGCCTCATTTCTAAAATATATAGAGAATTGTCTCATATATATAAGAATTCAAGCCACTCTTCAATAGATAAATGGTCAAGGGATATGAACAGACAATTTTCAGATGATGAAATTAAAACCATCTCTAGTCATAGGAAAAGTTGCTCCAAATCACTATTGATCAGAGAAATGCAAATGAAGACAACTCTGAGGTACCACTACATACCTGTCAGATTGGCTAAAATGACAGGAAAAGATAACGATGAATGTTGGAGGGGATGTGGGAAAACTGGGACACTAATACATTGTTGGTGGAACTGTGAACGGATCCAACCATTCTGGAGAGCAATTTGGAGCTATGCTCAAAAAGTTGTCAAACTGTGCATACCCTTTGACCCGGCAGTGTTTCTACTGGGCCTATATCCCAAAGAAATCTTAGAGGAGGGAAAGGGCCCCACATGTGGAAGAATGTTTGTGGCAGCCCTTTTTGTAGTGGCTAGAAACTGGAAACTGAATGGGTGCCCATCAATTGGAGAGTGGCTGAATAAATTATGGTATATGAATGTTATGGAATATTATTGCTCTGTAAGAAACAACCAGCAGGATGATTTCAGAGAGGTCTGGAGAGACTTGCATGAACTGATGCTGAGTGAAACGAGCAGAACCAGATCATTATACACAGCAACAACAGTATTACATGATGATCAATTCTGATGGACATGGCTCTCTGCAACAAAGAATTGTCTCAAACCAGTTCCAATTGTTCACTGAAGAAAACCATATACACCCAGAGAGAGGGATATGAAATATGGACCACAACATAACATTTTCATGCTCTCTATTGAGGTTTGCTTGCATTGTGTTGCCTTTCTCTGATTTTCCTTTTTTTCTTGTAGATAGGATTTTTCTTGCACAA
This sequence comes from Myrmecobius fasciatus, assembly GCA_023553655.1. Taxonomy (NCBI): domain Eukaryota; kingdom Metazoa; phylum Chordata; class Mammalia; order Dasyuromorphia; family Myrmecobiidae; genus Myrmecobius; species Myrmecobius fasciatus. The sequence continues at coordinate 257,996 of JAJPUD010001884.1, forward strand.
CTTGTCAAGTATTTCAACATTATTAACATGTAGTGGACTTCCTGACATCTAGGGGAGGGGAGGGGACTGGGGCTAAAATTTGTAAGGAAAGCTTTGTAAAGATCAATGCTGAGGAACTACCCATACATATGTTATGCAAATAAAAAGCTTTAATAAAAAAAAAAGAAAATAGGGTTAAATAGTTAAAATCATAAATACCAATTCTGGTAATTGCCTGGTTGAGATCATTCAATGGGTGAGCACAAAGTATTGTTATACTAAACTCAAGGCATAGCTTGCTTGCTAAGTCTCAGCTCTAGAAAATAAGAGTCTCCTAATATTTTGACAGAAATGTCATCAGATAATGTGACTTGTGCAGGGAAGGTTACATAGATATTAAGAAGCCAAACTAGGAATTAGGATTAGGGTTAGGACCTTGTTTCTCTGACTAAGCTCCACATTGTAGCACACTGCCTCCAAGATAACACTGGATGACTCTTTTTTGGCTCCTGGAAAGATTTTTCACCCTAAATATTAAAATACCACAACAAATTATGTCTACATTGTTGAGTGAATGAGTTTGTAGCTCCCAGATTATTCAGGAAAGAATCTAGCCAGTGATAGGAAACTTGACATTCCCACTCCAGCTCATTTAATCATTCATTCATTCCATTAATCCCTAAGAATTTACTGTGGGCCTCTTTGCTTTGTGCTCACTGCTGAGGAAGACAAGAGATAGCACTGAGACTAGAAGAGATCTTGTGCATTATCTCATTCAACTCCCTTCATTTTACAGAGCTAAAAACTGAGGCCCAGAAAGGTTAAGAGACTTGGTGAAAGTTACACAGGTAATAAGTGACAATGTGGAGACTTGATCCCAGGTTCTCTCATCTCTGTGCTTTTACTCCTGCTCCTGGAAATGTAACTTTCCCATGATTCCATAGCTGGTAAGTGAAATCTGAACTTAAGTCCAGCTAAATCCAGTACTCTCTCATAAATGTCAGTGATCTAATAATAATAATAAAAACATTTGTAGGGCTCCTTAAGGTATACAAAGCACTTTATAGATATTATCTCACTTGGTTCTCATAAAAATCATAGAAAGTAGGTGCTATTATTATTCTTGTTTTACAGAAAAGGAAACTGAGGCAGAGATTTTTTTTTTAAAATTACTTGACTAGGGTCACACAGCTAGTAAATGTCCAATGTAAGAATTGGAACTCATGTCTTTCCAATGCAAAATACAAAATGGCTCTATCCATTATATCACCTTACGGATAAAGAATATTCATTTAATAGAACATTTCCTTCATTGTCTGATAAATGAAATATTATTAAAATTTACAACCTAATTTAAAAAAAACTTAAGTGGAATCTTAAAAATATAACTTGGGTTTATTGAATCAACAAATGTATTGTGTGCCTATTTGGCCCTTGTTCCTTGGTTAAACAATTTGCTTTGATTCATTATCAGTTTTTAATTTGTAATTTAGTTTACTGCATTGCCAACATGATAAATAAGCACTTCTGAAAGTAGGGTTTTTGTTTTTTTGTTTTTGTCTTTTTAATCCCACCTGACTTTGGGAAGAACTTTCTCCTGTAGAGGCTATGGGGTTTGGTGGAGACAGTGCTCCATGTGAAATCCGAAAGCCTCAGTTCTAATTCTGGCTCTCCCACTTTCTTTGAATAACTTTAAGTTAATTACTCCTTCAATCTATAACATTTGGCTAGTAGGTGACACACTGAATAGAGTCACCTTCCTGAGTTCAAATCCTGCCTCATATACTTACTACTTATGTAATTCTGGGCAAGTCACTTAATCATGTTTGCTTCAGTTTCTTCATCTATAAAATGAAGAGGAGAAGGAAATGAAAAAACTACTCCAGTATCTTTGCCAAGAAAATCCCAAATAGGAATACAAAGAATTGGACACAACTGAAAAACAATAAATCTGACTTTGTATATTTCCACATAGGCAATTAGGAATCACTGAAGTATTTTGAGCAGGGCTTTGCACACACACATACACACACACACACACACGCACACATGTGAATATGTATAAATGTCTATAGATATATATATATACATACACAGACACACAAAAATATGTACATATAGACACATTTTAATTGTTTAATCACTCAATCTTCTCATCCTCCCATACCACACACAATTTACAACATGAGAAAAAGGAAACCCATCACAAAAAGTATAGTCAATGAAAACAAATTTCCACATTGTTCAAGACCAAAAAAACAAAAAAGTCTCATTCTTTAATCTGCACCCTTTATTTTTCTATCAGAACACAGGTGATATGTTCTATCTTTAGCCTCTAGAATTCTGGTTGTGTCATTAGGCTGATAAGGGTTTGACACAATTGTTTTCTATCACATTTATATAACATCACTTATTCAATTCAAGCCATTCTCCAATTGATAAATGGTCAAAAGATATGAACAGACAATTTTCAGAGGATGAAATTAAAACTATTTGTAGTCATATGAAAAGGTGCTCCAAATCACTATTGATCAGAGAAATGCAAATTAAGACAACCCTGAGGTACCACTACACACCTGTCAGATTGGCTAAAATGACAGGAAAAGATAATGACAAATGTTGGAGGGGATGTGGGAAGGCTGGGACACTGATGCATTGTTGGTGGAACTGTGAACGGATCCAGCCATTCTGGAGAGCAATTTGGAACTATGCTCAAAAAGTTATCAAACTGTGCATACCCTTTGACCCAGCAGCATTTCTATTGGGCTTATATCCCAAAGAAATCATAAAGGAAGGAAAAGGCCCCACATGTGCAAGAATGTTTGTGGCAGCTCTTTTTGTAGTGGCTAGAAACTGGAAACTGAATGGATGCCCATCAATTGGAGAATGGCTGAATAAATTATGGTATATGAATGTTATGGAATATTATTGCTCTGTAAGAAACGACCAGCAGGAGTGAAATGAGCAGAACCAGGAGATCATTATACGCGGCAACAACAGTACTATATGACGATTAATTCTGATGGACATGGCTCTCTTCAACAATGAAATGTTTCAAACCACCTCCAATTGTTCACTGAAGAAAGCCATATACACCCAGAGAGAGGGATGCGAAATGTGGACCACAACATAACATTCTCATACTTCTTGATTGATGTTTGCTTACATTGTGTTTCCTTTATCTGATATATCGTTTGTGTAGATAAGATTTTTCTTGCACAACAATGACAAGTTTGGAAATATGTATACATATATTCGATTTGCCAATATTTTAACATAATTAACATGTAGTGGATATCCTGCCATCTAGGGGAGGGGTGGGGAAGTTGGGGGGAAAAATTTGTAACAGAAAGCTATGTAAGGGTTATTGTTGAAGAATTACCCACACATATGTTATGCAAATAAAATAAAATTTAAAAAAAAAAGAAAGAAACGACCAGCAGGATGATTTCAGAGAGGCCTGGAGAGACTTGCATGAACTGATGCTGAGTGAAACGAGCAGAACCAGGACATCATCATACACAGCAACAACAGTATTACATGATGATCGGTTCTGATGGACATGGCTCTCTGCAACAAAGCATTGTCTCAAACCAGTTCCAATTGTTCACTGAAGAAAACCATATACACCCAGAGAGAGGGATGTGAAATGTGGACTACAGCATAACATTTTCATGCTCTCGATTGATGTTTGCTTACATTGCGTTTCCTTTATCTGATTTTTCTTTCTTGTAGATACGATTTTTCTTGCACAAAAATGATGTGTGGAAATATGTATACATATATTCAATTTGTCAAGTATTTTATCATAATTAACATGTAGTGGATTTCCTACCATCTTTCGGAGTGGAGGGAAGTAGGGGGAAAAATTTGTAACAGAAAGCTTTGTAAGGGTCAATGTTGAAGAATTACCCATACATATGTTTTGCAAATAAAAAAAAATCACTTATTCATCTATTCTCCATTTTATAGGCATCTCCTTAGATTCTCATTTTTTACCACATCAAAATGAGCTATAAACACTTTTGTATATCCTTAGAATTTGTTTTGCTTAGGACTAATTTTTCCCTTATCCTATTCTCCCTTCTCCCATTTCCCTGTTATTATTTTGTTGAGTGAAATTTTGGTTTTCAACTCTGTGTTTCTCTATAACTCTATGCATATCTACATATATATGTATGTGTGTGTGTATATATATTCTTTCTTTTGACTGGTTCAGATGAAAGTGCAATTTGAGGGTCAGCTACTCTCCTCAACCACCTTCTTCTTATTTGTTTGGATATTTATTTGTATCACCTGATTATGTGAGATAATTTCCCCTAACCTTCATTACTCTTCCTCCCTAGTATATTCCTCTTACTGTCTTTCAACTTCTTTTTTTTTCTTTAAAAAAATTAATAATAGTTTTTTATTTTTCAAAATACATGCAAAGATAGTTTTCAACATTCATCCTTGTAAAACCTTGTGTTCCAATTTTGTTTTTCTCCCTTCCTTACCACCTCTCCCCTCCTCCAGACAGCAAGTAATCCAATATAGGTTAAACATGTGCAATTCTTTGAAACATGTTTCCACATTGATCATGCTGCATAAGAAAAATCAGATCAAAAGGGGAAAAAAGTGAGAAAGAAAAACACAAGCAAGAAACAACAACTAGAATGGTGAAAATACTATGTTATGGGGCAGCTAGATGGCACAGTGGATAGAGCACCAGCTCTGAAGTCAGGAGGACCTGAGTTCAAATCTAGTCTCAGACACTTAACATTCCCTAGCTGTGTGACCCTGGGCAAGTCACTTAACCTCAATTGCCTCAGCAAAAAGCAAAAAAAAAAAATACTATGTTGTGCTCCCACATCCAGTCCCTATGTCCTCTCTCTGGATGCATGTGGTTCTCTCCATCACAAGTCTATTGGAATTGGCCTGAATCACTTCATTGTTGAAAAGACCCAAGTCCATCACAGTTGATCATCACATAATTTTGTTGTTGCTGATACAATGTTCTCCCGGTTCTACTATATTTGCTGTAGAAATGTACTACTTACATGATTTCACATGTATTAGATTGCTTACCATCTCAAAGAAGGGGAAGGGGAAGAAGGAAAGGGGAGAGAATTTGGAACTCAAAACTTAAAAAGTCCCAACAAGCCCAAATATTAAAATTTGTTTTTAACATGTAATTGGGGAAGAAATAAAATATTATTAAAAAAAAATAAAGTTTCTTCAGGCTCTGGAACTCTATGGTCTAGTGATCCTTCAGAGATCTCCCTATAGACTGCTGCCTACTTTCATCTTCAGATAAGGTCCTCCTCATTTTAGGTGATGGAGTTTTCCGGGCAGCAGGACTATGTCCAGAAGCTGGCAAACTCTTGAAAGTGGACAGTTCCCCAAGATCCATCTGTGCTTTGTATCACATGCTCTGATGCTGATGCCAGGCTGTTCCAGGACCTGCCCTTTGACCTGGATCTGTGAAGCATTAATTCCATTATTTTCAGCTTAAAGTGATACAGACTGTTCTTTGATGAAGTTTCAATACCAGCTGCCAGTCTGCCAGCGATACTCAGGCTATATGGGTCAGAGGTAAGAATACAGGGCTGGGTTAGGGAATGGGGATTCTCACATTCCCAGTGGTGAGTCTCTTTCACAACTGAATGGCCAGAAGGACCCCAATATACAAGAGTAATTGTAAATATTGTGCCATTTGTAGAATGCCCAGGTTGTAAGGAGAAGTTATCCATATAACCATTTAGTTCCACACATAGTTATTTTCAAGGTAATAAGGAAAATAACTAATAGCCATTTGAAGGGAAATAGTAATCACCATCCCTTCTCCCTCATTCTATGTTGCTTTAAGATTTCTAAAGCACTTTCCTCACAATGATCTTGTGAAATTGATGGTGTAAAGGTTATTATCACTATTTCATAGATGTGAAAACTCAGCCTCAGAGAGGCTCAATAATTTCCCTAAGGTTGCACAGGTAGTAAATGCCAGAGTCCTGGTCTTTTGATTCCATTTCCTATGCTCTTCCCACTAAAGTGATTCAATAACATATTCCCATTTCCAGATTCCAGGAATGTTCTCTGGTTATACCCGTCCCTGAAGTGCTTTCCCTCCCTGTCTCTGCCTTCCAACTTTCTTGACTTTCTTCCAGCTAAAATCTCATTCTCTACAGCAACCCTTGCCTTAATGCCTTTCCTCTGTCGATTATTACCTATTTATCCCATCTGGAGTTTGTTTATGCAAGTTGCTTCATGTTGTCATTCCCATTAAATTGTGAGCTCCTCAAGGGCAAGAGCTGTCTTTGCCTTTCTTTGACTAGTAGTTATTCTAGTGCTTCACACATAGTATACCCTTAATAAATATTTATTGACTGATTGAAATAGACTATGCTAGTATCTATTACAATGCTCATTTTCAGAGCTAATGGGGGCATTTGCATCCTGGTCCATTAGGAGCCCCAGGATGCTCAAGCTTCTTAGTGTGGAAGAGGAAAGAGAGAGAAACCAAGAACAATATTCTCTTGCTTCCTTCCTTTCTTGTTATTGGTTGACTGAGATGTCAGTTAATGCCAGGCTATTGGATGATAACTTACCAGCCAATTAAAACATATCTGATAAAAATAAAACAGATAATTATGTTAGCAGAAAGAAATATACCTTATTTCCCTTCTCTCTGCACTTTTTCTGTGCCCATTCCCCTACCTTTTATTTAAGTACAGATGATAGAAAAAGAGAACCAACTCAAATATTGAACTGGATGGTTATTCCTTATGTTATTCCTTATTATAGCATACCCTGGATTTGTGTGCTCTATGGACATTTGATAAGATTCCATTTGGAAAAAGAAGAAAAAGAAGCACTTCCATTTAGAAGAGAAGAGAGAATTGGGTCTAGCAAAATAATCTTAGGTGAGGAGCGAAAAGTAGCAGAACCAAAGAACGATTACCTTATGAACATTAAATTACAAACATCAAACATTAAATACCTGTTTCCTACAGAGAATGCTGCCAAAAGCTGACCTTAGGTACAAACCTTAGATTAGTCAGAGATTATCTACAAGGAGCCGCAGTCTAGGAGAAAGTCACAAGCAAATCTACCAAAATGATAAAATTCTTTTTTAAAAAAAATTCTAATTTTTATTAATGTTGATGCCAGAAACAAACAAAAGTATTAGTATCATCATATTACAAATAGTGATAATACAAAAGATCACAGTTCATGTCTTCAGAGGAGAGTTATAGCCTCTGTAAGAAACAAAATAAGTGATAAAATTCTAATCAAAGACAGACTGCATATCCTAGCCTCCAGACCTTAGATCGGAATAAAAAAATGGTGATGACGCAGGTAAAATGATCTGAGTTCAAATTTTTATTCTGTCAATCACGAACTTTGGGTGTGACCTTGTATAATTCATTTGATTTCTCTGAATCTCAATTTCATCATCTATAAAATGAACAGGTTGAGCTAAATAACATATAAAATCCTTTCCAACTCCAAATCCAAATCTATGAACTAAGATTTTTAATTAAAATAGAAAATACAACTTTGACTTTGCTCTTGAGGTGGCAGGAGGGGAGCACCATATCCCCTATCTTTTTCTGTACTCCACCAGAACAATACTAATTCATCTCCCAAAAGTGCTCATGTGCATTTGTCTAAAGGCCTTGTGTGGGAAAAGAGCCTGGGCATCACTCAGTGTTCTACAGCTGTAGAGGTCACTTTCCACAGTCTGAAACCACCATTTAATGGTTTTTCTGTGCTTGAGTATTTATAGGACATTAGGAGATGCTTGGAAGAGTTCTCAGGGGACATTTAACTCAGTTCCTACCTAAAGTCTGAATAAAGCCCATGCCAGCTACTTTTCAAAGCCCTCCAGGGGCACAGAACTCTCCAGTTCTTGAGGCAATCCATTTCATTATTGAATAGCTCCAGTTCCTAAATTGAAGACAAGGTCAGCTTCCCTGCAACTTGTATTCAATGATCAACTAAGTCTGAATACAAAAAAATCAGACCCCTACTCACACAGTGAGTCATGAAAACTCCTTGAAGACAATGATCAATAAGTCTTTTCATTATCCATCTCATTTCCTTCAACATTTCTGTGAAGTTAGGTGGAATAATAATGATGGTAAATAGTAGCTAACATTTATATGGCCCTCACAATGTGCCAGGCCCCTCTTGGATCTGAGGGGCATCTCAGTAAAATTATGATCTATGCCATGCAAGGTTACCCAAGACAGACAGGTCATAATGGAGAGTTCTAAGAAAAGGTCATCCATTGAAGAAGGAAATGGCAAATCACTCCAGTATCTTTTCCAAGAAATCACATGGACAGTATTCACATGACTAATGATATGATAGTGGAAAATGAGTCCCTCACATGGGAAGATGTCCAACTTGCCACTGGGGAAGAGTGGAGAAAAAATAAAAGTAACTCCAGAAAGAATGAAATGACTGGAAACAGTTATAAATGTGTCTGCTGATGAAAGGAAAATTTGATGCTGTGAAGATCAATATTGCATAGGAACCTGGAATGTAAAAATTATGAACTAAGATCAGTGGATGTTCTCAAACAGGAGATAGAAAGATTTAATGTAAACATGTTGTGTATCAGTGAATTCAAATAGACAGGAATGGGTGAATTTAATTCAAGTGATCACCATATAGATTACTGTGAGCAAGACTCACTTAGAAGAAATGGAGTACCTCACAAGTCAATAAAAGAGTGAGAAAAAATATTAGGGATAATCTCAAAAATGACAATAATATCTATTCAAATACAAACCATACCATTCAACATGACAATAATTACAAGTCTATGCTCTAATGACTGGTGCCAAAGAAACCAAAGTCAATCAGTTTTATGAAGACTTAAAATATTTTCTAGAAATAACATTCTCCCCTCACATCATATTCATCACTGTTATTCGGTCATTTCAGTCATGTTTGACTCTTCATCTGAGGGTGAAAATACTGGAGGGATTTGCCATTTTCTTTTCCACTTCATTTTCTAAGTGAAGAACTTAGAGTCGAACAAGAGTAAATAAATGCTCATACCCTTTGACCCAGCAGTGTTTCTATTGGGCTTATATCTTAAAGGGATCTTAGAGGAGGGAAAGGGACCCACATGTGCAAGAATGTTTGTGGCAGCCCTTTTTGTAGTGGCTAGAAACTGGAAACTGAGTGGATGCCCATCAATTGGAGAGTGGCTGAATAAATTATGGTATATGAATGTCATGGAATATTATTGCTCTGTAAGAAACGACCAGCAGGACGATTTCAGAGAGGCCTGGAGAGACTTGCATGAATGATGCTGAGTGAAACGAGCAGAACCAGGAGATCATTATACACAGCAACAACAATACTATATGACGATCAATTCTGATGGACATGGCTCTCTGCAGCAAAGAAATGTCTCAAACCAGTTCTAATCGTTCAGTGAAGAAAGCCATATACACCCAGGGAGAGGGATGTGGAATGTGGACCACAACATAACATTTTCATGCTCTCTATTGAGGTTTGCTTGCATTGTTTCCTTTCTCTGATTTTTTTTCTTGTAGATACGATTTTTCTTGCACAACAATGATAAGTGTGAAAATATGAAAAAAACAAACCCAAAAAGAGTAAATGCTCAGTGTTATATAGTCCATAAGTGTCAGAGGCTGAATTTGAACTCTGGAAGGTGAGGCTTCTTGACTCAAACCTAGTGTTCTATTTACTGTATCACTTAGCTGCCCCCAACATTCATCATAGGGGATTGATTGGAATGCTAGGGTAAGAAATCAAAAGATAATTACAATAATAGGCAAATTTGACCTTGGAGTACAAAATAAAACAGGTCAGAGATTTATAGTTTTGTCAAGATAACTAGTCACAGCAAACACTCTTTTTCAACAACCTAAAAGGCAATACCATCACCAGAAGTTCAATGTTGAAATCAGATTGATTATATACTTTGCAGGGAAAGGTGAAGAAATTCTTATATAATCAGTTAAAACAAGGCATGGAGTTGACTGTGGCTTAAATCATGAGCTGCTTATTGCAAAATTGAAGCTTAAATTGAAGTAGGGAAAACCATGAAATCATATAGTATAACCTAAATAACATCTTGTATGATTTAAGGCATTAGAGCTGGTAGAGTAGATAGAGTTCATGATATTGTGCAGCAGTCAGCAGCAGCAACAACAACAAAGTTAAAAAAAGAAAAAGAAAAAAAGCAAATGATTGTCTTGTGAGGCTTTACAAATAGCCAAGGAAAGAAGGAAAGCACAAGATAAAGGATAAAGGCAAAGATCTACCCAACAGAATGCAAAATTTCAGAAAATAGCAAAGAGAAATAAGGTTTCCTTAAAGAAGCAACGCAAAGAAATAGAAGAAAACAACAGAATGGGAAAGATAAGAGATATCTTCAAGGAAATTAGAGATATCAGGAGAAGTGCTACATGCAAAAATGGGTTGATAAATGACAAAAATGGTAGGGACTTAATAGAAATAGAAAAGATTAAAAAAAATGACAAGAATTCACAGAAGAAATATACAAGAAAGATCTTAACATCCTGGAGAATGAAGTCAAGTAGACCTTAAAAAGCATTCCTAACAATAAGGCTAGTGGAGGTGTCGCAATTCCAGCTGAACTATTTAAAATCTATAAGATGATGGTGTTGAAATGCTGCACTCAAGCACAGGAAAATTCAATGGAGGCCACTGGGTTGGGTAAAATCAAACCTAAAGAAGGATAATGCTAGGGCCGCTAGGTGGCGCAGTGGATAGAGCATCAGCCCTGAAGTCAGGAGGACCCAAGTTCAAATCTGATCTCAAACACTTAATACTTCCTAGCTGTGTGACCCTGAGAAGTCACTTAACCCTAATTTCCTCAGCAAAAAAGCAGGAAATAAAATAAAATAAAGAAGGGTAATGCCAAGGAATGTTCAAAATACTTAATTGGCAGACAAGATAAGAAGGGAAGCAATAACCTGGGAAGACATTTTACACCTAAGGATTCTAATAAAGATTTCATTTCTAAAATATATAGAGAATTAATTCAAATTTATAAGAATCCAAGCCATTCTCCAACTGATAAATGGTCAAAGGATATGAATAGACAATTTTCAGATGAAGAAATTGAAACCATTTGTAGTCACATGAAAAGTTGCTCCAAATCACTATTGATCAGAGAAATGCAAGTTAAGACAACCCTGAGGTACCACTACACACCTGTCAGATTGGCTAAAATGACAGGAAAAGATAACGATGAATGCTGGAGGGATGTGGGAAAACTGGGACACTGATACATTGTTGGTGGAACTGTGAACGGATCCAACCATTCTGGAGAGCAATTTGGAACTATGCTCAAAAAGTTATCAAACTGTGCATACCCTTTGACCCAGCAGTGTTTCTATTGGGCCTATATCCCAAAGAGATCATAAAGGAAGGAAAGGACCCCACATGTGCAAGAATGTTTGTGGCAAGAAACTGGAAACTGAAAGGATGCCCATCAATTGGAGAGTGGCTGAATAAATTATGGTATATGAATGTTATGGAATATTATTGCTCTGTAAGAAACGACCAGCAGGACGATTTCAGAGAGGCCTGGAGGGACTTGCATGAACTGATGCTGAGCAGAACCGGGAGATCATTATACACAGCAACAAGACTATATGATGATCAATTCTGATGGACATGGCTCTCTGCAACAATGAGACCAGTTCCTATTGTTCAGTGATGAAGAAAGCCATCTACACCCAGAGAGAGGCCTGTGGGAACTGAGTGTGGACCACAACACAGCATTTTCACTTTTTCTGTTGATGTTTGCTTGCATTTTGTTTTCCTTCTCTGGCTAATTTAATACAGATTCTGTTGATCAGTAGGCTGTAGAACTCAATGTAGAATGCAATTGTACCTCTAAACCACAATATTAGATATCAACCTAATCTTTTTTCTCTTTCCTATAATCTTTTTGATTTTGACTCTTTGCTAAAAATTCCTTTGGAGCTTTGGCCCACTGTCAGGCAGCATAATAAATCTTTGCCCCTTAACTTAGAAACAAAGGGAGTGTGTGAGCTCTGTCTCCAAACCCACAGCACCAACCCAGGGGACCCTAATCTTGTTGGGGTGTCTTTCTCCTCAACTATACCACCACTTGTTTTTGTTCAGTCATGTCTGACTCTTTGTGGTCCCAATTCTTCATGTCCCCATTTGGGGTTTTCTTGGTGAAGATTCTGGAGTGGTTAGTTAACCTTTTCCTTCTTCAGGTCATTTTACAAATGAGGAAACTGAGGCAAAGGGGGTTCCATATCTGAGGCTGGATTTGAATTAGTGTCTTTTGTTTTCCAGGAGCTCTATCCATTGCTCCACCTAGCAGCCCCTATCATATGTACAGAAAAAACTCAAACCTTTTTGTTGGCTATCTATGCATAATCAAGTCTTAAGAGATGTGCAAGAAAAGCTCCAGTAGGTTTTTTTTTTTTCCTTTTTATTCATTCCTCCATTTCATTTGCACGAGAAATCTGTGGGGGAGGAAATGTAAACCCTGGCTCCTCCAGACTCCCTCAGCTCTGGTGTGGAGTTTTTGTTTATTTCCAAATTCTGGCCTTTATTATGGATATGTGGCCAGCTACAAACCCAGACTGCTTTTAGCCTCTCCAAATACACAGCTGAGAAAAATAGCCGAGAGAGAGGAAAGTGATTGATTAGCCTAAGGTCATACAGCTAGTAGCTGGCCTGGCTAACTAAGATTTGAGCCTAGTCTCTGGGCTCCAAATACCACCCCTTGGGATGCAGCTTTTTTAAAGACCTTCACTGTTGTGGATTGAAAGTCTTTCTGTTTTAACATAATTAACTTGTAGTGGATTTCCTGCCATCTAGGGGAGGGGAGGGGACTAGGGGGGGAAAATTTGTAACAGAAAGCTTTGTAAGGGTCAATGTTGAAGAACTACCCATACATATGTTTTGCAAATAAAAAGCTTTAATAAAAAAAATTTTAAAAAAAGTCTTTCTGACCTGATTTTATGAAATATGGGACTCTCTGTTTAGAAGAAATGCCAGAAAGCAAACAAATAGCTTTCTATGCTTGTATGCCGGGCACAGAACCTCACCAGGCCCATAGTAATTTTCATTCCAGCTCACTTTGTCTTTTCATTCAGATATGAGATCATCAGATACCATCACTGCCAAGGTCTCCATGGGAAGGAAAGATATTCAGGAGTGGATGAAATAAAAGAGCTGGATTTTTATCCTAATTCTTCCATTAACTCACTGTGAGACTGGGAAGGCTAATTCCCTTCCTTGGGCTTCAATTTCCTGACCTATAAAGAAAAGAGCCTTACTAGGTGTTTAATTGTCGGTTTTCAAGAGTACTTAGCTCTCCCTCCATATAATCCCTTTTTTTCTCTTCACAATCACTATTTTAGGTCAAGCCCTACATGGACTGTTGTAAGAGCCCTGATTGGACACTCAGTTTCCAGCCTCATCCCTTTCCAATCCATTCATCACCCAGCTGCCAACATTATCTACCCAAAGCACAAGTCTAATTATGTCCTTCCCCTGATTAAAATCCTTTAGGGTCTCCCACCTGTCCCTCAGATAATAATAATAACTATTATTATTATTATTATTTGTAAAGCACTTTACATTTTGCAAAATGCTCTTTACCTATGCTATTTAATTTGAGCCTTACAATAACTCTGTGAGGTAGGTATTAGTACCATCCACATTTGTCAGAAGGCAAACAGATGAAGTAACTTGCTCAGGGTTATATAGAGTAGTGAGGGTCTGGGAATGGATTTGAACTCAGATCTTCTCAATTCTAGGATTACTCTGTGTCACTAAAATATAAATTTTCAGCTTGGCATTTACAATGCTTCACAGTCTGGCTTCAACCAACACTTCCAGAGAGAATCCAGTCACATTGGCCTGACCTTCATGTTCTACAAAAGATGCCTTTTTGCACAGGCTTTGTCCCCCAAAACTAGAATGCATTTCCTCCTCACTCCATCTCTTCAAACCCCTAACTCCCTTCAAGGCTCACAAATGGGGAGCCACTTTCTTTGGGAAACCTTTCCTGATGGCTCCTGCTTACTCTTCTCACTCTTCTGCTAATTATCCTGTATTTGTTCATTTGCTGACATATCCTTTCCACTTCCCACAAGAGAATGCAAGTCCCTTTAGAGGAAGAAATCTTTTTTATTTGGTCTTGGTATCTCCAGAGCCTACCACAGTAGGTAGCACAGCAGGTGCTCAATAAATACTTGTTGCATGTAATTGGATTGGTTCTATAGTTATGGAGACCATATTTTATGAAGACCACTAATAAGCTAGAGTGTCCAGAGAACTTCCAAAATAGTAAAAGGATTGGAAACCGTATCATATAATAACAATGATAGTGATAATAGCAATAGCTAGCATTTATATTGCAATATAAGGTTAACAAAACACTTTGTATATATTCTCATTTGATTATCACAACAACCTAGGAAGGCAGGTGCTATTATTATACTCATTTTACAGATCAAAAAACTGGAGCTGAAAGAGGTCAAGAGTGGATCACACAGGTCAATCAGCTTACCTGTGGCAGGATTTGAACTCAAATCTATATTGATTCCAAGTTCAATTCTCTGTAGACTGATGCATCTAGGTAGCATAGTAGATAGAGCAACAGATCTGAAGGAAGACCTGAGTTCAAATTCACCCTTAGACATTTATTAGCTGTGTGATCCTGGGTAAATCATTTAACCTCTCTTTGCCTCAGTTTCCTATCTGTAAAATGGGGATAATAATAGCACCTATCTCCCAGGGTTATTGTGAGGATCAAAGGATATAACAATTGTAAAGTACTTAGGACAGTGACTGACACATTTGTTGTTCTGTCATTTCCAATTCTTTGTGCATAGCATTCCAGCCCCTTTTATCAGTTTGTCAAAGCTCGTTATTTGTTGTTTCCATGAGACTCTCCATTCTCTTTTTGCCTTCAATCTTTCCCAATATCAGGGTCTTTTCCAAAGAGTCCCAACTTCTCATTATGAGGCCAAAGTATTGAAACTTCAACTTCAATATTTAGCCTTTCAGTGAATAATCTGAATTAATTTCTTTAATCTTCTTATTGTCCGAGGTGCTCCCCAAAATTTTCTCCAGCACCACAATTAGAAAACACAGAGTCTCTGGTGCTCAGTTTTCCTTATAATTCTACTCTCGTTGCCATGCATTTACTACATGAAAAAAATGTAGCTTTGACTATACAGACCTTTGTCAGCAAGGGGATGTCTCTGCTTTTTAATATGCTGTCCAGATTTGCCTTCTAAGGAATTTCATGGCTATAGTTGCTATCTGCAATTAAAATTCAGTTCATACCAATTGGAACTGGTTTGAATAATCTCATTGTTGAAGAGCCATGCCCATCAGAATTGATCATCTATAGTCTTGTTGTTGCCATATATAATGAACTAAAGATAAAATGTGCCATTGCTTCCATTTTTTCTCCCTCTATTTGCCAGGAAGTGATAGGATCAATCACAGCTGATATTAGGTTTTTTGATGTTAAACTTCAAGCTAGCTTTTACACTCTCTTTTTTCACCCTCATCAAGAAACTACTTAATTCTTTTTCACTTTCTGTCATCAGAGTGATACCATCTACATATTCAAAGTTGTTCTTAATTTTAGCTTTTGATTCTTCTAGGGTGGCATTTCACATGATGTACTTTGCTTATAAGTTAAATTAAACAAAGTGACAATAGATAACCCCATTGTACTCCTTTTCCAATCTTAAACAAATCAATTGTTCCATGACTAGTTCTAACTTGCCTCTTGACCTGCATACAGGTTCCTCAGGAGACGAGATCTGGTACTCCCATCTCTGAGAACTTGCCACATTTTGTTGTGATTCATAAAGGATTTAATTTAGTCAATGAAGTAAAAGTGAATAGTTTTCTCTAGAAGTCCCTTGTTTTCCCCATAATCCATCATATTTTGGCAATTTGGTCTCTAGTTCTTCTATCTCTTTGAAAACCAGTCTGTTCTTGGTTTACATATTGCTGAAGTCTAGTTTGCAGAATCTTAAGCTTGCTGACATGTGAAATGAGTGCAATTAAATGTTATGAGTTTTTTAATTAAAACTTTTTATTTACAAAACATATACATGGGTAATTTCTCAACACTGACCCTTGAAAAACTTTCTGTGCCAAATTTTTCCCTCCTTCCCCCCACCCCCTCCCCTAGATGCCAGGTAATCCAATATATGTTAAACATGGTAAAAAAAATATATATGTTAAATCCAATATAGGCATACATATTTATACTATTATCTTGCTGTGCAAGAAAAATCAGATCAAAAGGGGGCAAAAAATGAGAAAGACAATAATTCAAGCTAACCACAACAAAAAGAGTGAAAATGCCATGTTGTGATCCACCCTCAGTTCCCACAGTCCTTTCTCAGTATCCCCTTTCTTTAGCAAGTTCTGGGAGCTGTATGAGGGAATGTAGGAGTTGGGGAATCAAGGGTGCCATCAGGAGCATCGAGGCAGCAGCAAGGGTGGCTGAATCTGTTTCCCTTAGCCTGAAGTGAATCCCCCTTCTGTTGTCCTTTATAAAACACAACAGAAACCCTCTCTAAGTCCATGGACAGCTTGCAGAAATCACAGAAACTTCCCCTGCACACTTAATGGGGGAATGTTTGGTCAAAAATCCCCTTTCTTTCCATATGGCTCCATGAACATGCAAGACGCGAAGGGCATATTGGGAGCCAATACAGATGTTCACTCTCATTCCTTTCCCCAATTCTGAAGCTCTGGTGAGGGCAAAGAGTCCTGGGCAGGGGTCCCAGAGGGAGTGGTTTAGCCTCCAAGGTGTTATTCTTTTCTCGGTTACATTAGGCAATGCTTACACTGGAGCAGGGGTCAGTTTAGCTTTCTTTAAGGCAGATTCTGGGAGTGACAAGATCACCTGCTTCCTCTCCTCTGTGAATGAACCAGGAAGGGGGGGGTTTGATTCAGGACCCAAATACTGACTGACAGGCAATGTGGTCCTTAGACCAAGAAACTTTTTAGCCTCAAGAACCTAGAAAATTATACAGTGGTATACAAAAAAACAAAAACAAAAACAAAAAAAAAATCTTTAAGACAAGGAAGTTAAAGCTTGTGCTTAAAAATCTTTGTTCAATCGGGGTTGCATTCCCTCTCTAACCTCTGGCTTCACTGGGTACTGGCACCTGTGAGGGAACACTCGGAGATCCCAGAGATGCACTAAAGTTGGGGTGCCATGAGTAGCCGGCTCAGAGATTCCTTTCCCAGACAGAGGAATCTTCATCCTCCCAGATTTCCGATGGAATCTGGGAGGGCTTTGAGAGAAGCACAAAAAGGGTACCCAGAGGTCTGAGAAGAGAAAGTTGGGTCCCCAATTTCACCATTAAGGGGGCAGGACAGGAGGAAATAAGAAAGGAATGATTGAATAACAGGTCACCAACTGACAGGGCAGAGAGGTCTCAAAACAGTTCCCTAAATTCCCATCACCTCAAGAAGGGAGGAACTAGAGTGCCAGGGCAGAACAAAAAGAAAATAACAAGACTCCCCCAAAGTCAAAGAGAAATGCATTGATTTACCTGCCCCATCCAAAGTTATCCTGGGTTTGGCCACTGTGATGGAGTAAGGGGGAGCCTGGCCAACCGTCAGGCACCTTGCTCCTGGTCCTGAGGAGATCAGAGGACAGGGCATTGGGGAGACCCAGCTCAACCCCCCTGTGGGCAATCTCTCTTCCTGTGCCCCTCCTGGTTGTGCTTAAGGCATGGGTCTAAAGCTTTCCTCCAAGGACAATCGTGAGACCAACGGCCTTGGCCGTGGCATCTGAGGCATGAACCCATATGGTTCCCAGAGATGGCAGCTGCTAAAATTTGAGCCTGCTCTCTGATTCCCTTAGCTATGCAATCTCCCTCATCTGCCGCAGTTTGTGCCCTATTATTGAAGACTCCAAAAGCTATTTTCAACAGCTGTGTCTGGGGAGTTTGAGGACCCATGGCTGACTCCCGCAGCTTCCTCTGAATGTCTGGGGCAGACTGACTAATAAAATACATGTTGAGGACAATGGTCCCCTCTGAAGAAGTGGGGTCCAGGTTAGTGTATTTCTTTAGAACTCTACAAGGTGTCCCTGAAAGAGGGCAGGATTTTTCTCAGCTCCTTGGATAACTAACTTCTTCTTTAAGTTTTTCATAATTAACCTACTTAATTCCTTTCTTCATACCTTCAGTGATGCAAGTTAGAAATGATTCATTCTCTCTGTGTCTCTGCTTCCTTTCTGATAATTCCACTCAGTGGGAGACTGCAACAACAATAGTCCCAGGGAGATATTTACCAGAGGAGGAGGACTTAGCTTTATCACTCCCAAATTTCTTGGCTAGATCCCAGATTCTCCTTTATGATGCAGCAAGAGGAGATAATGTTGTTAACATTTCCCCAGGTAAGATCAAATTGGAGGGAGATAGCTTTAAAATCCTTAATTTATTTAATAGGGTCCTCAGAATAAGGACCAAGTTTTTCCTTAATTTGGGAAAGGTCTGAGAGCCTGCTAACAACAACAAAAAGAAAGTTACTTCTTTCCATGGGCAGTTTAGAAAGAGCGGCTGAATCAGGATCCTGAAGGAAAGGAAAAAAGGCACCCTGCTCCTAATATGGGAGGGACTGAGGAACAGGAGCTGGGAGATTTCAAACTCTAGCTTAGGAGGAGAGGAAGAGAAGAATCTGAGGTGAAGAAATATTGCTGGACACAGGGTCCAGATCTTAATAAGGGGTGGTCCCAGAATGGACTCTTGGGCTTCTGCTCTTAATTGCCCTCCAGTAGACTTAGGGATAGAGGTAAACTGTCCCATCTTTGCAACAAGCCTTAGAATTCCTAGACCTTGCCTCTGCTGGCACCCCAGGGAGGGTGAAAAAAGTGGCAAAAGTTCCTTAGTCAAGAAGGAACTTTGCTAATTAATGCCAATAGATTTCAAGTCAGGCATCCATGACAAGGAAAATGTGCAGAGCATGGAGCTCAGATGCCTAGGAGCTCCAGGTATCTCTCAGCTATAGAATCGGGTGAAAAAGATTTACCTTAACAAGGAGGGCATAAAATTTGGGTAATGGGGCTCCGTGATTGAATACCAAAAATGTTAGGTCCCCCAGTAAACGTTGTAGATTTGGTAAAAGAATTCATATACCCTCAGTTTGTCTTTAAGTTAAGGGGCAAAGATTTACTATGCTGTTTGACAGTGGATCAAAACTCCAAAGTTTTTATCAGTCAGAATCAAGAATATAATTTTATAGGAAAGAGAAACAAAGATTAGGCTGATACACTAATATTATGATTTAGAGTACAATTGCTGAGTGGTAGGGTTGGGTAGTTCCCATCATTGAGTTCTACAGCTTACTGACCAACAGAATAAGTATTAAATTACTGTCATTGGTCAGTATTGTTTGTGGCATTCCCAAGGCAGGTTAGCCTTAGGATTTCTCAGGAATTGCTATTTTCTCACACCTCATCAGCATAACTAACATTTATATAGCATTTTAAGGCTTTTAAAGCACTTAATATGGTTTAATTTGATCACCATTATGAGGTCGGGGTAGCAATATTAGTTGCAAATATACATGTGACAAATTCACAATAGCCATTCTCTTTGGCAAAAGGCAGGTTTATTTAGAGGAAGAGGTTAGAGACAAAAAATAAGAAGTAAAATAGGCACCAGGAATGGCAAATGTGAAATAAAATTGGGAGAGCATATGGTTAGCAAGGAAAGGGCAAGTTTCCCAGGGAAACTCAATTAACAAGGAGAAAGGAAATATTCCATGAGGTGAGGTTAGGTCATTGACTGGCAGGTTAAATCCATAGAGAAGTTTAAAAGATTAGAAAGAGTTAGCTATATAAGGAAAGAGATGCCATTAGAGGGAAGGTACCATGAGGGAGAGAAAGAGAGTACCTTATGATGGGCTTAGTCTTGAAAAGAATATAGCAAAAATCTTCATTGTGAATAGATCTTTTTTTATAGAGGAAATATAGCATTGGGTTTCTTAGGGAAATAAAGGCAGGAACTCAGAGGCTGAGGATCAAGGAGCTAGATGGAACAGGTCCCAGACCTAAAGATATGCTAATCAATATCTCAAAAGTTGTTTAAAGATGAGGAATAAACAAGAGTTCCATCTTCACTATCACTGTTCAAACAGGATAGTCTGGGAACTGGTTATATCTAATAATAGCTAGTTGGGCTTTCTTCCTGACAGAGGAAGAGAATGTCACATCACTCTCTAAACCCTGTGATCTTTAAAACAAAGAATCTCTACTTTACTGATAAAGAAACTGAGGCTGAGAGAAGTCTAGCAACTTGGCCAACTGGATGTGACTGAACAACAAAAAATGTATGAAGTCACTATTGTTACAGTATTCAACTCCCTCTGTCTCTCTTTAATGGACACTGCTTTTATATCTTAATTAAATGCTTTTAATATTAGATGTGGGTTTTGCATGAACTAAAAATGTGTTCAAAAAGTGGGGGCTTAGGCTATAATTTGCATAACTAATTACCAAAGAGATTATTACAGATAAACATGGCAAAAATAGCAAATTATTAGTTGGGCAACATAGCTTTTCCTTCCTCCCTCCTTCTCTCCTTTCCTTCCTTCCTCCCTTCTTTCCTTCCTCCCTCCCCTTCTTCCCTTCCTTTCTCCTTCCTTCCTTCCCTTCCTTTCTCCTTCCCTCCTTCCCTTCCTTCCTTGTTCCCTCCTTTCCTCTCTTCCTCCCTCCCTCCCTTCTTTCCTCCCTCCTTCCCTCCCCAGCTCCCTCATCCTCCCTTCCTTCCTCCCTTCTTTTTTTTCTTTTTACATAAGGTATCATACCCTTACCTGTGAATGCTCTGCCTAAAGAAATGTAATTTTTTTTTTTTTTTTTATCCTTGAGTCCTCCTAAGAAATCTTGGGATTTACTCTAGATTTCTTTCTTAAGGACCGAATCACTTTGACTCTCGTTGATTGGCCTCTATGTCCCAAGTCAAGCCCCATTTGATCATTGTTTGGGCCCCAATCTTCATCACTGAACAACTGGAACTGGTTTGAATCACCTCACAGTTGAAGAGAACCATGTCCATCAGAATTGATCATCATATAGTCTTGTTGTTTCCATGTATAATGATCTCCTGGTTCTGCTCATTTCACTCAGCATCAGTCCATACCTCTCTGAAATCATCCTGTTGGTCGTTTCTCCAGATTAATTTTTTTCTAAACTAGGTAAAATAGTCTATTCTCTGCCTCCATTCTTACCTAGCCTTAGTCATAACACATATTAGGTGTTGCCTCAGTCAAACTGAGACCTGTTAAATTCTTTAGCTTCAAAATGTTAAGGTTGAGAAGGGCCCCCAAAAGTCCCAGACTTATCAAGAGGTATTTCAAAGGAATTTGCAGACTTGAACCCATCTCCTGGTCAAAGAGCAAAGTTTATTAAAAGTAATGTGATGCCATTACCAATTGGACTGAATTATAAGGGAATTCAGTAAAGAGATTGAAGCAAGGAGATACATTTATATAGCTTTTAATCCTAGATATATTAATTCTATGACCCGAGGGTAGGGCTAGGAAGTAATCTCCAGATGAATTAAGGGTGGCCTTCAGACAGACTGGGTGTGCTCAGTTTCCTGAGGCAGATTCCAAAGCCAGAAGATCAAGGACTCCTTAGAGCAGAAGCCCCAAGGTCAGGGGACCCCAAAATCACATTACATCAAAAAGGCTGAGGTCTCCCACTGCACCCAGGGCTGTCTCCAGTTGTCCTGATGTATATCAGACAGTTACGGAGGAGAAAGTGAGGCTGTTGACCTTGCCAGTTCTCCTTCATTTAAATCCAATTCACTTGTATATCATGACACTAACTTCCCTGTTATCATGGTCCTTTTTGAGAATGAAGAATAAAATAGCAAGTTGCTCCAGAGTCTTAGTTTTCAGAGCTCTTGGGAGCCTGCTTATAATATATAACATGAACGTGGATTGATTGATCTCCCATGTCCCTTCCAATTCTAAATCCTAAGAAGTTACTATCTAGGGGATGAGATAAAGGGATCACACACCTGAATCAGATAAGCTTTGCTCCCTGAAGGTGAAACTGTTTGCTAATTACAGGTACCTTTCAACTGCCTTTTTCT
Source organism: Myrmecobius fasciatus (assembly GCA_023553655.1). Taxonomy (NCBI): domain Eukaryota; kingdom Metazoa; phylum Chordata; class Mammalia; order Dasyuromorphia; family Myrmecobiidae; genus Myrmecobius; species Myrmecobius fasciatus. The sequence continues at coordinate 280,111 of JAJPUD010001884.1, forward strand.
TATCTAATATAAATCAGATGGGATCCTTGGAAACTGTAATGTGTTATATAAATGTTGGAATGAGGTGGTAACAACAAATTACCATCATCCTTTTCATCATCAGCTAGTATTTGCTCAACCTCTTCTGTGAAGGGTCAAAGATGCTTCACAGCATTCTTGAAGCATTAAATGTAATTGGGATTAAAATGTAATTGGGAAATATTTAACAAAATTAGTAAAAATATAATAAAACTTGAATGATGTTGCATTTTAAATAAAGTCAATTATATGCCTGCAGGGATCTTTGTGATGAGATTAGAATAACGATTTCTGGTTCTAAATACAAAAGGAAAGGCACTTATGAGGAATTCTCTTTGCCAAAAGGTGCCTATATGTAAGAGAGGAGATTTCAGACAAAATGAAGAGGTAAAATAGACATCAGTAAATATGAAATAAATTTGGGAGAGCAGTAGAGTTAGCAAGGAAAGGGATTTGGAAGAATCCATGAAAGGAATATGCTGAGAGAGATATTACGCCTTGGACAGCAGGCTAAAGTCACAGAGGAGTTTAGCAGATTAACCAGAGTTAGCTATAACAAGGAGAAAGATGCTATTAAAGGGAAAAGAGGAAGAGAGTATCTTTTCCTGAAAAGTCCTGAAAAGAACTTAGCAAAAATTGTCATCATAGTAGTGGCTAGAAACTAGAAACTGAATGGATGCCCATCAATTGGAGAATGGCTGAACAAATTATGGTATATGAATGTTATGGAATATTATTGCTCTGTAAGTAATGGCCAGCAGGATGATTTCAGAGAGGCCTGGAGAGACTTGCATGAACTAATGCTGAGTGAAATCAGCAGAACTAGGAGATGATTATACACGGCAACAACAAGACTATATGATGATCAATTCTGATGGACATGGCTCTCTGCAACAAAGAATTGTCTCAAACCACTTCCAATTGTTCACTGAAGAAAGCCATATACACCCAGAGAGAGGGATATGAGATGGGGACCACAACATAATATGTTCATGCTCTCTATTGATGTTTGCTTGCATTGGGTTTCCTTTCTCAGATTTTTTTTCTTGTAGATCCGATTTGTCTTGCACAGCAATGATAATTGTATAAATATGTATACATATATTCGATTTGTCAAGTATTTTAGCATAATTAACATGTAATGGATTTCCTGCCATCTAGGGGAGGGGAGGGGACTAGGGGGGAAAATTTGTAACAGAATGTTTTGCAAGGATCAATGCTGAAAAAAATTACCCATACATATGTTTTGCAAATAAAAAGCTTTAACAAAATGAAAAAAAATTGTCATCATAAGCACATCTTTTATTGGGGAAATATAACCTTGGGGATTTCTCAGGGCTTCCCTTAGGGGAAATACATGGGAAGAGTTAGGGAGATAAAGAATATATATTGATATTGAAACTTCCTTAAAGATATTCTGGGAAACCTTGGTACCCATAAGGGCTTAACAAAACAATCTGAAGGTTCCCATAATAGGTATCCTAGAGGTATCTTTTTTTTTTTTTTTAAATAGTTAAGACAGGGGCAGCTAGGTGGCGCAGTGGATAGAGCACCAGCCCTGAAGTCAGGAGGACCTGGGTTCAAATGTGGTCTCAGACACTTAACATTCCCTAGCTGTGTGACCCTGGGCAAGTCACTTAACCCCATTTGCCTCAGCAAAAATAAATAAATAAATAAATAGTTAAGACATATTTCATTGAATTTTTCATGCTTTTTTTTTTTTTTTTTTGCTGAGGCAATTGGGGTTAAATGACTTGCCCAAGGTCACACAGCTAGGAAGTTTCAAGTATCAGGTCAAATTTGAATTCAGGTCCTCCTGACTTCAGGGCTGGTGCTCTACTGCACTACTTAGCTGCCCCTCCTAGAGGTATCTTAAAGGTGCCAATCAAGGCAGTCTGAGCACATCATAGCTGCTTTAATTGTGATAATAAGGCAGTCTGGGAAACTGAGTCCCTAACATGAGCGTTTTAGCATTTCTCTGTATTCAAAGCACTTAAGTTTGGCTTCATGGTCTCAGTTTCAATTTGAGTTTGACACCAGGGGTGTGAGGCACAGGGTGAAATCCAGGGTGATTTTCACTTCCATCTCTAAAACCACAAATGAATGCAATGCCCAGTATTGTGCCAATGCAAGCATTGCACAAAGTCACCGAGGCAGTGCCAGCTCATTGCCTGGGCAGAGAACCCAGGCCCAGGAAGCTCTGACAAATACTCAGATACGGAGGCTTTCCTCTCAGTCAGGTTGCTTTGCCAACACCTACCACTGGCAGAAAAGCAGTTTAGATAGAATGGTGGGGGTGGTGGATGGGGCTGTGGGTGGAGGGAGAAGAGCAGCGAAAGATAATTTGAGAACATGGGGAATTTGGAAGAAGGCAGCCCTGGGCCGGGTGCCAACGTACAAGGCTTTGGGTAGTCACAGGGCAGCATGAGGGTGCCAAGTTCTGGTGGGAGGGGACAGAAGAGGGACCATCAGAAACTGGTGAGAAGCAGAAGCAGGGCTTAAACAGGGCTTAGAAGGTATCCTGAACGGTCTGAGTTAAACCTTACTGCATTACTGGGGTATTTTAGTGGCTTAGTGGCAGACTCAGGATCTAGTTCCTGCTCTGTTACTGATTAGGTTATCTTATACTCAGTCAAGTAACAGCCTTGTAAAAATGATAGGAAGGAAGGTTTCAGCTCAATGTTGAAACTAAGGTCCCTTCTAGCTCAAAGTCGGATGCTTTGAATGCTTCCCCAATTGAGGGCAGGGTTCAGCTGTAATCTTCTGACCTTCTTCTGGCTGTGGGTCCAGAGCTGCCATACCTGGCAGGATATATAAAATAGGGCAGAGAGCAGGCAACTTCTGCTCTGGGATCAGAGGTCACTCATCCCTTCTTGGAATCCAACGACTCTTCATATATCTTCTCTGTTCCTTATCACATATTGACAGATATTATAATTATCCATGTAGCTCTCCTTATCTCTTCTGCTGATCGTAAATTCACTGAGCAGGGATTGGATGTTGCAACTCCCACAGTGTCCAGTGAATCAAGCCAACAAGCATTTATTGAGGTCTTACTCTGTGTGTGTGTGTATGTATGTGTATATATACATGTGTATACATATACACACATTTTATATATATAAATATACATATATTATGCATAGAGAGATTATATCTAGACATAATCTTATTTGAACTCTACTCTATGTCCTTGGGCAACCTCTCTGGGCCTGTTTCCTCAATTGTAAGATGATCTGAAGAAGGAAATGGTTAACCACTCTGCTCTCTTTGCCAAGAAAATCTCACAAAGGGGTCAAGAAGAGTTGGACACAGCGGATACAACCGAACAACAAAATATAAATGTGTGTGGTGGTGGTGGGGGCAGGAGTAGTAGTAAAGTGTTTTCAAAACTTTAAGGTACTACAAAAATGTTAGCTATTATTATTTTTTTAATTTTAGTCTTTTTTATTTTCAAAACGTATGCAAAGATAGTTTTCAACATCCACCCTTGAAAGCCTTGTGTTCTAAATTTTTTATCTTTCCTTCTCCCCAACCCCTTCCCTAGATGGTAAGTAACCCAATATATATATATATTTTTTAATTTAAATGTTTTTTAAAATTAAAGCTTTTTATTTGCAAAACATATGTATGGGTAATCCTTCAACATTCACCCTTACAAATTTTCCCCCCTAGTCCCCACCCCTCCCCTAGATGGCAGGAAGTCCACTACATGTTAATTATGTTAAAATACTTGATAAATCAAAAATATGTGTACATATTTCCACACTTATCATTGTTGTGCAAGAAAAATCGTATGAAAATGTTATGTTGTGGTCCACATTCATATCCCTCTCCCTGGGTGTATATGGCTTTCTTCACTTAGCTATAATGATTTAAAAAACAAACATGGACCCTGCCCTCAAAGAGCTCACATTCTAATGGGGAAAACAAAATATAAATAATTAGGTACATAGGAGATATGTCCATAATAGATGGGAGGTCATTCCAGAAGGAAAGAGACTAGTAGCTGGGGAGAACTGGGAAAGGCCCCCCGGAGATGGTGGTATTCAAGCTTAGTCTAGAAAGCAAGGAGGCCGGGTAGAGATGGAAGGGGATCAGCCAGAACAAAGCAAAGAGGCTTGGGCTAAGAATGACAAGGAAATCTGTATAGTCGGATTGAAGAGTTGAATGGAGTGGAGGAAAGTATCATGGAAAGGTATGAATCATTAAGATATGGTGATTCCTGAGAGAAATAATTATTAATAACTAATGATTTAGGGAGATCCAGAGTATCCCCTGTTTATAAAGTTTATAAAATACTTTATAAAGTATTTTAACATAATTAACATGTAGTGGACTTCCTGCCACAACCCTTACAAAGCCCTCCACTACAAATTTTTCCCCCCTAGTTCAGTTTCAGAAAATTGAGCTAATTTTCTCTTCTGTCCAGCATTGTGTTCCACTCTGGTTTAGGTGGGGAGAAATTCTGTGCCTAGATAGCCCAAGCCTGGGGCTAATTTAAGTCTAAATGATTTAATCAAAGTTCAGGTCCAGCTTCTCATTATAATATTCATTCTCTAACTGTTAAACAGTTAATTACCCTCCTTTAGAATACTCCTCTCTCAAAGCTTATGTAAGCATGAGCCCATGGGGTTGTCTTTGGTCTAAGAAAGACTGCTAATGACCATCCTTTTTATTAAAATGCTGGCATTATTAATAAAATTATTAAATTACCCCCAAATCATGAATTTTTCAAAAATGCCACACCTCTTTTTCTCTGAGAAGGAAATCTCTTCTTTGTCCAGCAGCATTTGTCATTTTTTTGCTCATCTTTAATTATGACATTGATCCCTGGGGATGACATTTTTACCAGTCAGTGGCAGATAAAGACACCCCCCACACACCCTTATAATATAGCCACTAATGTGCTTCCATATTTTTTAAAGAATTGCCCATGAAACAAGTATTGATAAGCAATAAAAAAAATGCCCATGGCTTCCTGGAGGTTTTTCATTTTCATAAGCAGAAAAAGGAAATAGATTTTAAGATCCTATTATTTTATTAAGAGAGCCAAGCTTTATGATTCCTCATTTTTAAAACTGCTGAGTAAGGTAACAACTCCAGCCTCTGATATTTCCTAGTTGTATAACCATAAACTTGCTCATATTCCCATAGCTAGTAATGAGCAAAGACAGAACTCACATTCTCATTCCTTATATAAGATTCTTTCCTCAAGTTCAAGACTGGTCAGATGCTGAACCCACCTCTTAAGTGTTCTATTATGTGTCAGGCACCATGCTAAGAGCTGGGGGTACAAAAAGAAGCAAAAGACAGTCCCTGACCTAATAGACTGACAAATGACAATGTTTAGACTAAGAAGTAAATACTATTACTACCCTATTTCTCAAGACTATTACCTTTTATGCTTCCTGAGGTTGAAGACCTCCTCCCTCAGCATTTCTATTTTGGTATTTTTGACATAATAGAAAGAGACTCAGGTAGTTTTACCATCTCCCAGTCACCTTTCCTAGCTCTTCCACGCATATCTGTTACTCTGAGGTGGTAGAGAATCTCACAGCAGCTTTTAGCCACGAGTGGGAATTCTCTCTCTCCCTCTCTGTCTCTCTCTCTGACACTCTTTCTCTCTATGACTATCTCTATTTCTCTCTCACACACACTCTTACACATATACAATAGATCAAAGCTTCTTAAACTGTGTGGGGTGATCCCATGTGAGTCAGGACTGGACGTGGGGTCCATAAAATTATGATTTATTGTCAGTATATGTTTGACTTGCATAGACCTTTATATCTAGGGTCATGTAAAAATTTCTCCAGTGAAGAGGGGTCATGGAAAAGTTTTAAAAAGCTCTGCAACAGATGACAAGATACCTTGCTGTTGTTGTTCAGATGTACCATCCCACAAACTTTCCCCAAATCAGAGTCTTTTCCAATGAGACTGAAATATTTTAGCTTCACTATTTGAACTTCCAGTGAATAGTCTGAATTAATTTCTTTTAAGTATTGACTGCTTTGATCTCCTTGCTACCCAAAAGTCTTCTCCAGCACCACAATTAGAAAGTGTTGATTCTGCAGGGCTCAGCTTTCTAAAAATCCAGCTCTCACTGACATACATTGGGAATGGAAAAACCTCAACTTTGACTATATGTACCTTTGTCAGTTGGATAATGTCTTTGGTTTTTAGTATGCTATCCAGATTTGCCATAGCTTTCCCTCCAAGAAGCAAACATCTATTAATTTTATAACTGCAGTTACTATCTGCAGTGATCTTTGAGCTCAAGAATAAAAAAAATCTGATACTGCTTCCATTTCTTCTCTCTCTTTGCCAGGAAGTGATGGGACCAGTTGCCAAGATTTTAGTGTTTTGTTTTTTTTTAATACTAAGTTTCAAGCCAGCTTTTATATTTTCCTCTTTCACCCTCATTAAGAAGTTTCTTAATTTGTTTCATTTTTACTTTCTGTCCTTTCTATTCCCTTCATCTGCAAATCTAAGACTGCTGATATTTCTCCAGGCAACCTTAATTCTAGCTTTTGATTCATCCAGACTTGATGTATTCTGCTAACAAACTGGATAAATAAGGTGACAAAATACAGCCTCATTGTACTTTTCTATCTTAAACAAATCACTTGCTCTATCATGACTTGAGTACAATTCCTAGTTTATCTACTTACTGTTTGTATAATCTTGGACAAGTTAATTAAACTTTGAAAAATGAGGGAATTGGACTAGGTAATTTCCAAGGTCCCTTTGACATTCTATCAACTTTCATTGATAAATTTCAATACCTCTCCTCAAATAAGTTTTATACATTTCTGTTCTTAAGAAATTCACCATTAGGTGGTCATATTTCTGACAAAAAGCCTCTCCAAAGTTAGCCTGGTTCTTGGGCAAACAGCACAGTTTCATAATAAGGGCTCATATTCAAAACTTTTATAGTCTGCTGCACCCTGCCAAAGCTTGTGCTCTGTTGGTATAACTTTGAAGAACCCAGGGTTGAGCATCTCATTGCCAGGATGAGCATTACAGCAAGATTTTAGCAGAGAATGCATATTTCCCTTTGCTTCAGTTTCAAAAGGTTATCTATTATCCATAAATTCTGGTAATAGACCCTATTTTATTTTAGATACTATTTGAGAGTGTGAAGCAGACTAGTCATTAAATGTAACCTTTTAGGTTTTATTTGTTAGTATATTGTTATTGGAAGACTTGAGCCTAAATTGCAGAGTGCAATATTCGAATAAACATCTTTGACCAATAACAAACACATTGAGTAATTTCATATGGGATGGAATTGCCAGATTTTCTGGTTGGGGTAGAAAGCCAGACAGGTTAGAACTATTTTAAATGGACAGGATACTTTTCTCATATTTGAGTGCCTCTAATGAAAAAGTTAAATAAATTGAAAGTGGAATCCTATTATGTTTCTCTGTCTCCACAAGACAAGCATACAAGAAATGCTGTTGAAATGAAGTGATTGGTATTTTTAGGATATAAACTCCATGCTATCTGGATCTGTATGTTCTTTTAGGAAAGGAAAGAAAAAAGCAATAAGCATTTATTAGACACCTATTATGTGCCAGGTAAAACATTAAGAAATTTACAAGCATGATTTCATTTGATTCTCATAAAAACCCTAGAAGGAAGCTGTTATTATTATTACCTGCATTCCCTAGTTTTGTTTTGGTTTTTTTTTTTTGGCAAAAGGTAGGTTTATTTGGAAGAGGTTACAGACAAAATGTAGGGATACAACCCAGGCATCAGGAATGGTAAATATGAAATAGAGTGGGAGAGCATATAAAAGACAAGTTCCTAACTGGGACACTAATACATTGTTGGTAGAGTTGTGAATTGATTCAACCATTCTGGAGAGCAAGTTGGAACTATGCCCAAAGCACTATCAAACTGTGCATACCCTTTGATCCAGCAGTGTTTTTATTGGGCTTGTATCCTAAAGAGATCTTAAAAGAGGAAAAGGGACCCACATGTGCAAAAATGTTTGTGACAACTCTTTTTGTAGTGGCAAGGAACTGGAAGCTGAGTGGATGCCCATCAATTGGAGAGTGGCTGAATAAATTATGGTATATGAATGCTATGAAATATTATTATTCTATAAGAAATGATCAGCAGGACAATTTCAGAGAGGCCTGGAGAGACTTGCATGAACTGATGCTGAGTGAAATGAGCAGAACCAGGAGATCATTATACATGGCAATAGCAAGATTATATGATGATCAATTCTGATGGACATGGCTCTTGTCAATGAGGTGATTCAGACCAATTCTAATGGTCTTGTGATGAAGAAAGTCATCTGCACCCAGAGAGAGGACAGTGGGAACTGAATGTGGACACAACATAGAATTTTCACTCCTTTTGTTGTTTGCTTGCATTTTATTTTCTTTCTCATTTTTTTTTTCATTTTTGATATGATTTTTCTTGTGCCACGTGATATTTGTTGAAATATGTATATTTACACATTGTTTACACATATTTACATGTTTAACACATATTGGGTCACTTGTGGACTGAAAGAGGGGGTGAGGAGAAAGGAGGAAAAAATTAGAAGACAGGGTTTTGTATGGTGAATATAGAAAATTATCCATGTATGTAATTTGAAAATAAAAAGTTTTAATTAAAAAAAAAAGTTCCTTAGTGGAAGTCACAAATACCCAATAGAAAGTGAATACCCCATGAGGTTGGGGAAGGATAAAGAGAAAGATACCATGATGTAGAGTTCTATGGCAGATTGACCCAAAGAACAATAAAAATGGCATGGGCTACTAGTAGATTTATTGGGAAAATTTAGCCTCAAGGATTTGATATAACTTGGATTACCTTTAGAGGGTGGGATCATGGAACTAAACTGACTTGATTTTTTTTTTAATTAAGGCTTTTTATTTGCAAAACATATGCATCGGTAATTTTTCAACATTGACCCTTGCAAAGCTTTCTGTTACAAATTTTTCCCTCCTAGCCCCCACCCTTCCCCTACATGGCAGGAAGTCTAATACATGTTAATTATGTTAACATATTTGACAGATCAAATATGTGTATATATATTTATACAGTTATCTTGCTGTACAGGAAAAAAAAAATAAAGACCTGAGAAGGAAAACATAATGTAAGCAAACATCAATAGAAAGTGTGAAAATGCTATGCTGTGGGCTCAGATCCCACAGGCCTTTCTCTGGGTGTACATGGCTTTCTTTACTGAACAACTGGAACTGGTTTGAAACATCTCATTATTGAAGAGAGCCATGTCCATCAGAATTGATCGTCATATAGTATTGTTGTTGCCGTGTATAATGATCTCCTGGTTCTGCTCATTTCACTCAGCATCAGTTCATGTAAGTCTCTCCAGGCCTCTCTGAAATCTTGCTGGTCGTTTCTTACAGAACAATAATATTCCATAACATTCATATACCATAATTTATTCAGCCACTCTCCAATTGATGGGCATCCATTCATTGCCCAGTTTGTAGCCACTACAAAAAGGCTGCCACAAACATTCTTGCACATGTGGGTTCCTTTCCTTCCTGTAAGATCTCTTTGGGATATAAGCCCAATAGAAATGCTGCTGGGTCAAAGGGTATGCACAGTTTGCTAACTTTTTGAGCATAATTCCATATTGCTCTCCAGAATCGTTGGATCCATTCACAGTTCCACCAACAATGTATCAGTGTCCCAGTTTTCCCACATCCTCTCCAACTTTCGTCATTATCTTTTCCTGCCATCTTAGCCAATTTTACAGGTGTGTAGTGGTATTTCAGAGTTGGCTTAATTTGCATTTCTCTGATCAATAGTAATTTGGAGCACCCTTTCATATGACTAGAAATAGTTTTAGTTAGCTGACTTGATTATTAGAGCCTTCTCCCCTATCTGCCCCAGCAAATAATTTGATCAATACTTCAGTCTTTCTCTGCCCAGGAAATCCACCATTCAGGACCTCATCATCTCCCCATTCTTTTAATTTGTTAAAGAAATCTTTTGAAATGTAGGTTAGGGAGGGTTTCTAAATAAAAGACCCCCATTCTATAGTTACAAAAGCTGAGGGAAACAGAGGTTACAATCTCTTGCCCAGGTTCACATAGTTAAATTTCCAAGGCTGAATTTGAATGTAATTTTTCCTGGATTTCTAATGTAATGAGACCAATTGAAATACAATAGAGACCCCTGTAAAACATCTGGTTTCTTTAGGAGTGAAAACATATCTGGAAGATATATAATATATCCATTATCAAGCACTTCTTGGTTGTCAAAACTTCTTTTTTTTGAAAAAGATATTTATGCCATTCTATCTTCCTGCACATATTATTTTAAAGTCTCCTAGAATCATTTTTAGTTTTGTTGTGAAATCTGCTGATTTGAAACAGGAAAGAATGGCTTTAAAAGCCCTGACTCATTGGTAAAGATTCCTGAAATCAGAGTGTGTGGTTGTGTGTAATTGAGTATCTTAAAATCTTATCTGAAACACAACCTGAGGGTTAATCACATAACATTGGAGGTGAGGCATCCTTCAGTCCCAGCAAGCTAGTCCAGTCTGTATGTAAATTCCCACAGCTTTGTGCCTTGCCTTTGGATAAGTCTTACTTTTCTTGAACTAGAAATGACCAAGTCATTTTGTCCTCCTCTGCAACCCCAGTTAAGATTCAGCTTGAGTCACTAAGATGTGAGTCCTCTTAAAAAGATTTCAAAGAAAGGACTTTCTATCACTTAGAGCCTTGAGTATTAAAGCTGAAAGGGACCTTAGAACACAGAAGCATAAAATATCAGAGCTGGAAGATACGTTAGAATATAAGAATAGGGAGTATTTGGAGCTAGAAGGGATTTCAGAAAATGTTTACTCTTACCTCTTCTAACAGAATTAAGTCATTTTTAGGGGGTTTCAAAAGCCTCAAGTTTGTAAATGCCTAAAGCAACAGGCCTTTGTTATGGTGACTCTAGCTCTTAGTATAGTGTTTTACAGACTTTTAATAAATGCATTCATTTTGATTCACCTTAGAAGAAGCCTAAAGAGAGACTTGGGGACTAGAACTTAAAACAGGAGCAGCAAGGGAAGGCTATATATATATACCTGTTTCTTTCTTCTACTGCGTTGTGGTTGAGTTGTTTCAAATGTGTCCAACTCTTCAGGACCCTTTTTGGGGTTTCCTTGGTAGAGATATTGAGTGGTTTGCTATTTCCTTCTCTAATTCATTTTATATATAAGGAATTGAGGTAAACAGGGTTAGTGACTTGTCCAGGATCACACAACTAGTGTTTTGAACTCATGAAAATGAGTCTTTCTGATTCTGAGCCTAGTGCTCAATCACTGCATCACCTAGCTGCTCAAGATAGTATTAGGGTTATGGATAAATTTGGGGTCTGAAGTTATTTCACCATCCAAACAGATTTGGGGTCAACCAGGCCCCTTTGCACAACAAAAAATATATGAGGTACTCAGAAAAATCTACTTTTATGAGACTGTTCTTCCATTCCTGCCTTCTACTTCTTTCTAACTCCCAGGTCAAGTCAAAAGTCAGGTGGACTTCTGAGAGTCATTATTATACCTTCACTATGCCATTTAAGGTCATTCAGAAAACAGTCTTCAGTCTCCCCTTGTTTGTGGGTTTCTGATTCATCATCATGCCTCTAAAATAGTTTGGGCTTCTAATTTAGTGATTTTACTAAAATAGAAGTGTTCAGTCCATTGCACTGAACCAAGATAAAAACAGGATCAGGGAGGCTGGGACACAAATTGGGGCCCTGAGAGGAATGAAAGCAGAAAATCAGGAACTTAATTTTACCCTCCAGTTTGTTATGGTTTCCTTAGAGGCTTTGACTTTTGTCCACAGACTTTTTAAGGGTGGATAGCAACAACCATCCTAATCCAAAATCTCTCTGAATCTCCCTGAGACATTGCATCAATTTCCTTCATAAAATCTGTATTTTAGAGACCTAGATATATAAGTCTCAACCCAGGAGTGTGTTGATAAATTGATTTTTTATTTTTTATTATTTATTTTTTATTAATACTTTTTATTTGCAAAACATATGTATGGGTAATTCCTAAACATTAACCCTTACAAAACTTTCTGTTACAAATATTTTCCCCCCTACTCCCCACCCCTCCCCTAGATGGCAGGATATCCACTACATGATAATTATGTTAGAATACTTAAGAAATCGAATATATGTATAGTTATTGCATCATTTTTTGTGCAGGAGAAATCATATCTACAAGAAAGAATAATCTGATAAAGGAAATACAATGCAAGCAAACCTCAATAGAGAACATGAAAATGTTATGTTGTGGTCCACATTTCACATCCCTCTCTCTGGATGTATATGGTTTTCTTCAGTGAACAATTGGAAGTGGTTTGAAACATTTCATTGTTGAAGAGAGCCATGTTCATAAGAATTGATCATCATATAGTCTGGTTGCCATGTATAATGATCTCCTGGTACTGCTCATTTCACTCAGCATCACTTCATGCAAGTCTCTCCAGGCCTCTCTGAAATCGTCCTGCTGGTCGTTTCTTACAGAACAATAATATTCCATAACATTCATTTACCATAATTTGTTCAGCCATTCTCCAATTGATGGGCATCCACTCAGTTTCCAGTTTCTAGCCACTACAAAAAGGGCTGCCACAAACATTCTTGCACATGTGGGCCCCTTTCCTTGCTTTATGATTTCTTTGGGATATAAACCCAGTAGAAATACTGCTGGGTCAAAGGGTATGCACAGTTTGATAACTTTTTGGTCATAGTTCCAAATTGCTCTCCAGAATGTTTGGATCCATTCACAGCTCCACCAACAATGTATCAGTGTCCCAGCCTTCCCACATCCCCTCCAACATTCGTCATTATCTATTCCTGTCATTTTAGCCAATCTGACAGGTGTGTAGTGGTACCTCAGAGTTGTCTTAATTTGCATTTCTCTGATCAATAGTGATTTGGAGCACTTTTTGATATGACTACAAATAGTTTTAATTTCATCATCTGAAAATTGTCTGTTCATATCTTTTGACCATTTATCAATTGGAGAATGGTTTGAATTCTTATAAATATGAGACAATTCTCTATATATTTTAGAGATGAGACCTTTATCAGAACCCTTACATGTAAAGATGATTTCCCAATTTATTGCTTCCCTCCTAAGCTTGACTGCATTGGTTTTGTTTGTACAAAAACTTTTTAACTTAATATAGTCAAATTATCTATCTGGTGTTCAATTAAGAGTTCCAGATCTTCTTTGGACACAAATTTATTCCATCTCCATAGGTCTGAGAGGTAAACTATATTACATTCCTCTAATTTATTTATAATATCACTCTTTATATCCAGATCATGAACCCATTTAGATCTTATCTTGGTATGTGGTGTTAGATGTGGGTCAAGCCCTAATTTCTTCCACACTAGTTTCCAATTTTCCCAGCAGTTTTTGTCAAATAGTGAGTACTTATCCCAGAAGCTGGGGTCTTTGGGTTTTTATCAAAGACTAAATTGCTATAGTTATTGCCTAGTTTGTCCTGTGAATCATCTCATTGTTGAAGAGAGCCATGTCCATCAGAATTAATCATTGTATAGTCTTATTGATGTCGTGTCTAATGATCTGGTTCTGCTCATTTCACTTAGCATCAGTTCATGTAAGCAGCACACACTTTGAAGTTCAATCTGAATTATTAACATTTCCTCATCACTTTAAGACAATCAGCAGAACAATAAATCAAGCCCTGGTTTACTAATTTATTTTTACATTCTTAAAAACAGCTTTTTATTTTCAAAATACATGCAAAAATAGTTTTCATCATTCACCCTTGCAAAACTTTGTGTTCCAAATTTTTCCTTTCCTTTCTCCCCAGATAGCAAGTAATCCAATATTGATTAAACATTCAGTTTGCTCATTTTTAAGGTGTAACTGCTTATACTTAAGATGGTTTGGGCTAGTTCCAGCACATCCCTGCTTTAATCCCTACTTTTCTCTTTTTAAAAAGAGAAAAAAACATAGATAGGACACCAGATACTGAAGACAGGGACAAAGGGAAAAGGAAGAGAGGGAAGGAGAGGGAAACAAAAGAGGGAAGGAGGAAGAGACAGAGATGGAGCTGCTCAATTTATGGTGTGGCTTTAGACATCCTCGAATCATCAAATCCAAAGACCATTCATAAGAGATGGAAGGAGTCTTTAGTGGAGTATTCTAGGGAGCTGTCCTTGACTGTATGTTGTTTAACTTTTTTTTAATTTATATTTATATGCTATAAACATCATGATTCTGAAGCCTTTGAAGGGTAATCATGTGCAAAAATGATTAGATTTCCTCGGTCTGGCCCTCAGAAACCAGAACTAAGAACAACTGGTAGAGGTTGCAAAGAGAATATAAATTAGGTTTGATGGAAGGAAAGTTTTTGTAATACTTAAAATCATCTTAAATAAGAATGAACTGTTTTGGGAGATAATGTATCAAATCAAGGAGAATTGAATTCTTGTTGCTGCATATTGACTCAGAAGACAACATTATTTATGTTGGACTGTATTTTTATTTTTTAAACATTTCTCAATTCCATTTTAATGTGTTTCAGGTTACACTTGGGATTTTAAGGACTGAGAGTTTGATACCTCCATTGTAGTAAGTTTCTTTTCACCTGAGGTTTGTAAATAAAGGTTGAATGACCCTCTGGCCAGACTGTAATAGAGGTTATGTGAGCTGGCTTCTGAGGTCTTTGCTATTGCTAAAATTCTGTAGTGAGTTATTGCCTTCCTAGAGAGTCTATTTCAATTCTGTATAGTTCTGTCAGGCTTTTTATTTTCTCTAAAACTTCTGCCCTAAAGCAAAGGAGAACAAATCTAATTCATCTTCCAAGTGAAAGTCCTCCCATAAGTGAAGGCAATGCTGATGTTTGATTTTCCTATTCTTTCCTCTCCAGGCTGAACAAGCACAAAGGAAGTGATTTGTTCAAAGTCACATGACTAGTTATCTGGTTTGAATCCAGGTCCTCTCAGTTCAAATCTAGATATCTCTACTCTGTCTCAGGTTGCTTAGGAGTAAGAGTACAAGAGAATGAAATGTGTCCCTTAAGCTATGGCAGTAAGGAAGTTTTAAAATGCTTATTTTTAAGGGGAGAAAAGGAGTCCCAGAGAACTTGGAAATGGTACAGTTCAGAGAAAATTGGATGGAAGGGCTGGGGTTTCTGGTTTTGCTATATTTTAACTGATTGGGAGCTGCCTGCTTTCTTATTGGGGAAGTTCAGAAGCAATCATCAATTCTGTTTTCATCAACCAATTAACAAAGCAGGCAAGGAACTTAAAACTGGATTAGGGGGAATTAGTAAGATAAGATATTTCCTGTGTTTGAGAACTTCTAATTTACTAAGATAAGACACACAAATACTTGATAACTATCACAGCCCCATATAACCAACTGTTCTGGAAAGGAAATTGAAAGCAGTAGAATATAGGAGTAGGTGGGTAGTACAGTGGATGAAGAAGTAGTTGGCTTGAAGTCAGGAAGACTCAGCTCCCTGGGTTCAAATTTGGCCTCAGACACTTTGCTAGCTCTGTGACTCCAGGCAAGTCACTCAACCCTGTTTGCCTCAGTTTTCACATTTGTAAAATAAGCTGGAAAGGAGTACCTCTGCCAAGAAAACCCCAAATTAGGTCATTGAAGAGCCTAAAATGACAACAGAATATAGGGGAAGAAGAGAGAAGGCAATGACCTGATTTAGGGAGGTTTAGGGCATATGAGTGTAGCTTGGCAAGGATTCTGCTTTGAATCATTGGCACTCAGATAGACAAAAGTGCTTACTATGTGCTGGAAGGGCAGCTAGGTAGTGCAGTGGATAGAGTCATGGAGACCTGAGTTCAAATACAACCTCAGACCTTCACTATGTGATCCTGAGCAAGTCACTTAACTGTATGCTTCAGTTCCTCCTCTGTAAAATGAGCTGGGGAAGGAAATGGCAAATCACTCCAATATCTTTGTCAAGAAAACCTCAAACAGTTTAGTAAGAATTGGACATTACTGAAATGACTGAACAAAATGTACTCTTAAGCACAGTGCTAAATGATAGTGATAACAACATAAGGAAAAAGAAAGAAAATTAAAGAGCTTACACTTTGCCCAGGGAACACAATAACCAAAAAAGGAGCTGAAAAGTGAGGAAAGGGAAAGTTACCTGACTTAGGGGTACTTCTATGAAGATCCTATAAGCCTGAGATGATTGGAAGAAGAGAGCTGCAAGTGCAAACTCTTAAGATCCTTTTTAGTCAGTCAGTAAAGAAGCATTTATTAAGGGCTTATTTACTATGTGAGTGAAGTAGGCTTCTCCTAAACCCCTGGGTCATGCTG
Organism: Myrmecobius fasciatus; assembly: GCA_023553655.1. Classification (NCBI taxonomy): domain Eukaryota; kingdom Metazoa; phylum Chordata; class Mammalia; order Dasyuromorphia; family Myrmecobiidae; genus Myrmecobius; species Myrmecobius fasciatus. The sequence continues at coordinate 296,459 of JAJPUD010001884.1, forward strand.
ATCTCCTTTGTAAGGAGTGCAAGATAAAAAGGATGATGGTGGCTATATTTAGCATTTCTCTCTTGCCAGTCTGATTTCCTTGGGATCCAGAAACATAAAATATCAAGTTTAAGCACAAGACTGCAGGTTAGGGATGCTGAAGTCTGTTTACCCCAAATTAGCAAGAGCCAAAAGATGCTAATCAATCTAGTTCACAATCTGACAAGGGATTGAGGAAAGAAAACAGAAGTCCCTTCCCCAGGATTCTTTGTGAACTCTTGCTGTGTGTTTTTGAAATGTTTCTATCAGCCAGGAAGTTCAGAGAGGGAACCAAGTAGGAATGACAAAGATCAGAGGAAGATAATCAATGGCTATCTATGTCCTCATGAAATTTAAAAGTCAACATTCCTTCATCAGATTTCCTTTGGATGAACCCTAAATTTCTTTTTTATTTTATTCTATGTGCAATAAAGCTATTGTGATGCATAATTAGGTATCTATAACTGTGAAGCCTAAAGAAAGATACTTCGAGTGTCAACTCAAGCTCCAAAGTAATTTCATTTTGTCTCCTAGAGTGAAAGCAAGAGGTTGCATCAAGTCTCTGTACCAGTAGGACTACAGAGGCCTGGAATTGGGATTGGGAAACTAGTTGAGACTTTAAACATGAAGCTGTTTACATAGCAGAAAGGAACAGCTCTAAAAGATAGAATACTACTAGGATGGTTACTTCAGATTGTTCTTTGAATTTTACAATCCCTTGATTCAATTTTCACCTATGTGAAAGTATATAGGAGCCAATGTCCCAAGTCAATGACTTATATGGGTATACATCATATTTGTGTTATCATAGTAAAAACAAGAAAAACATACACAAGATGATAGGAAACAGGGAAGTTGTGAAGAGGAGGTAAGCTTTGGTTTGATTCATAAGAACTTGACATTGTTGTTTTTCTTTCTCATCAGGGTGGTGGTTTGATGACAAACAAATGAGTTGCATTTAAGTGAGGGAAGTTTGTGCAAGGTCACCTGCCTCACTTTCTCCTTCAGAGCCATCTGGGTCCAGTGGCAAGAAAAAAATGGCTGGAGATGGCATTGAGTGCAATGAGAGACCTTGATCTTTTTAACAGATCTCAGTTTGACAGAGTCAACACCCATTTGGTGGTTAGAGCTGGATAAGACTATATATATATATATAGTTAGTTAGTTAGTTAGTTAGTTAGTTAAAAATATACATATTAAAGAAAATCAATCACAGAGGGGAAGACCTTTAGGGTTTCTGGTCAATTATTATTGAATTACAACTAGTTACATTTGATCTGAGTCAGTCAGAGTCCAATGACTAATTGGGGCCTAGCTGGGGACCTATTGTTGGCCAATCAATGAGAGCCAGAGTGATTGATGAGTTTAAAGTATGGTTCTTTTTTTTTTTTTTTTTTGCTGAGGCAATTGGGGTTAAGTGACTTGCCCAGGGTTACATAGTTAGGAAGTGTTAAGTGTCTGAGACTAGATTTGAACTCAAGTTCTCTGACTTTAGGAGTGGTGCTCTATCCACTGCCCCACCTTGCTGCCCCTAAAGTATGGTTCTTAAGAAAAAAAATCTAGTCAGTTCCTCCTATAAGTATCTTGGAAGATTTAGGTGATCAAAAAAAGAAAAAAAGAAAAAAAAATTACATTTCTTTGGACAGAACACCCACAGGTGAAGGTAGAATATCCTATGTGGATGGAAGGAAGCAAGAAAGAAAAAAGGGAGCGAGAGAAAGAGAGAGAGGTTGTTGTTTGTCCTTCCTTCTCCAAGAGGACCATGACATCAGGGAGGTCTTGCCAACACTTGCAAAATGAATTGGTTTAAGTGAGGGTGGACTGTGCAAAGCCACCAGTCTCCTTCTCCTCCCATGCCAAGTGAAAGTGCCACAAGTGGTTGCACATAGACCACAGATATAGGTAACATTATCTGCATAGCACTGTGTTTTTATGGAGTTTGTTAAACATTTTCCAATTACATTTTAATCTGATTTGGGCTGCATCCTCAGGAGGGCCAGGACCTTGATTTGACTCCTCTGAACTAAATGATCTCAAGGTTTTCTCTTAGGGAAAGGGACCCACATGTGCAAGAATGTTTGCATCAGCCCTTTTCATAGTGGCAAGAAACTGGAAAATGAATGGATGCCCATAGTTGGAAAATGGCTGAATAAGTAAATTGTGGTATATGAATGTCATGGAATATTATTGTTCTATAAAAAGCGATCAGGAGGATGATTTCAGAGAGGCCTGGAGAGACTTGGATGAACTGATGCTGAGCGAAACGAGCAGAACCAGGAGATCATTATACAAGGCAACAAGACTATATGATGATCAATTCTGATGGACACGGCTCTCTTCAAAAAGGAGATGATCTTGTAATGAAGAGAGCCATCTACATCCGGAGAGAGGATTGTGGGAACTGAGCCTGGATCACAACATAGCATTTCCACTTTTTTTGTTGTTGTTTGCTTGCATTTTTTTCCTTTTTGATCTGATTTTTCTTGTGCAGCAAGAGAATTGTATAAATATGCATACATATATTGCATTTAACATATTTTTAGCATGTCTAACATATATTGGATTGTTTGCCATCTAAAAGGGAGTGGGAGGAAGGGGGAGAAAATATGGGACACAAGATTTTGCAAGGGTCACTGTTGAAAAATTATCCACGCATGTTTTGGAAAAAAAAAAAAAAAAGGGTTTTCTCCTAGCGATAACTTTGTATGTCCAGACATTCTACAGTCTAAGGTCGTTGCTACAGCTAACGTTTTATGCCCTAACAATTTCTACGGTCACTTTCAGCTCTAATATTCTATGGTCTAAGGTCATTGCCGGCCCTGACTGGGCGTGGCCAACACTCTCAATTAGAAGGTCGGGGCCACCGGGAGGTCACTGTCACTTCTAACGTGGTGCCCCACCCCCACCTCCCCACTCCCGTGGATTTCTGTGGGCTCTGACGTAGCTCGAACGTTCTTTCTCATTTCTAAGTCCCCTCTCAGCTCAACCCACTCCCACCTCTCCATCCCAGGAATCAGTCGGGGGGGCTTGGGCGGGGATGGGTTAATGGCCGCGCCCCCGCTCCGCCCCCGCCGGGCCGGGCTGGGTGAGAGAGGTAAGGCGAGGGGACGAAGTCTCCGGCCACCCTTAGCCGCCCTTCCCATTGGGCCCCGCCCCTAGCCATCAGTGGCGGGGCCGCTCCCGCTCGACCAATCAGAGGCGCGGACGCCTGGATTTGGGCGTGGCCGCCCGCCTTCTTTTCCCTGCCCGAGCCGGGTATAAGAAGGTGCTCGGAGCAGTCGGTGCTGAGGAAAGTGTAGAGGCTCAGCGGGTGGTTCGCTAGTGGATTGTTCATTGACCGCGGCTCCAGGCGACTGCAGCGCGAGCTCAGGTACGGCGGGCGCGGCGGGGGAAAGCACGGGGTGAGGGCTAGGGCGCGGGCGCGCCGGATCAGCCGTTGATGGAGGCCCCGCGCCGCCTCAGCGCCCCGACCCGGGGCTTCCCGCGGGTTCCCACATCTCTCCTCGGGCTGTCGCTGTCGGGGCTGCAGCTGCAGCGGAACCCGGGGCTGCCCGAGCCGGGCGGGAAGGGCGGAGCTTGGTTCCCCCAGTCTCAGACGCCCTTCCGTAGCTTCGGTCCTACGTGATAGCGCGCTGGGGTGCCCCTACTATTCTACCGCTGGGAAAGCCAAGGCCTCTTGAGGGGTCAGACCTGCCCCGGAGTTGCACTAGATCCAGGCCAGGCAATCACCTAGACCGAACGCATCACCATCCTCATCCTTCCCTTCCTTCTCCCCTCCCCCCCAGCACCTTGTCCAAGGTCTTCCCTGATGACGCTTGAATCCCTGACCCCACAACTTCGAGGTTCCTCTGCCCCTTGTGCAAAATGACAATGAAAAACCTAATCCTGCCCTTCTCACCTTGGCTTATAAGTAACCCTTAAGTCCTGGAGCCCAGTGTCATCTCCCCATTTTGCAGCCCCGAGACCCAGAGCCCTGCAACCCTGGCTCTGATCTGTGTATTTTTCTCAGAGACCCTGCTTTGGCCTGGGAGAACCTCGGGCCTAGGGATCCCCGACTCCTGGGCCCAGACCCTGGGTGTAGCTGGGGCAGTTTGGGAGCCTCCTGCCCTTTGTTCTTTGCCCCCGGGGTGTGCTGGCCAGGGGTAAGCAAGCCTGCCCTGCCTTTCAGGGTCCGTATGGAACTGGCCTTTCTAGGGGTCTCCTGGAAAACCAGAGACCTGCCCACCTCAGCCTTGGTAGGGGGTTGTTTGCTTTAGGACTGTTTGTTGTGAGCAGGCCACAGATCCTCCTATTGAACAAAATTATCAGGCAATTAGTGCGTTTGAGCATGGGGCAGTTCTCAAAATCTTATATTTTATATATAAGTTTATATATTGAGTAGGGATATTAGAATTTAATATGGGGATTCACTTTATAGATTCTTGGACTGGAGGGTTGGTCGTCTTCAACCCTTTCATTTTTGTTTTCAGTTTTGTGTGGCCCCATTTGGGATTTTCTTGAGATACTAGGATGGTTTGCATTTCCTTTCCCAGCTCATTTGACAGTTGAGGAAACTGAGACAAAGAAGGTGAAGTGACTTGCTCACAACTAGTGACTAGTTCTCCTGACTCTAGATCTCACTGTTTATTTAGATCACTGTCTCCTACCTGGACCACCTGGATTCCAGGACCACACTAGCGGTCAGATTTGAACCCTGCTTTAGTGATTCCAAAACCAGCCCTTTAATATTTTAAATTAAAAAACAAAAATTCAAATCTTTTAAAGGACAGTGAAATAATTTTCATGGTTCGAGAATGAAGGCTTTCTTAAACTTTGTTTTTTTCCTCCCTTTTTTAGGTTTAAAAAAATCTCCTGAAGGAATAGCCCCATCCAGTCTTATTTCATAATGTCTAATACTGTGACTTATCAGATTTTAAATTCAGTCAGAAACAGCATTGCCACCTTACAAGGAAAAGGACATTTGTATTCAAGATGTATGCAAAACAGGAATAAGTGGCAGATTTTTTCTTCAGGACTATTTAAATCACCAGCAGTAGATTATAGACAACATAATAGCTTTTTTCTACAAAAAGCTTTCAGGCACACATCCACTGAAGAAGACTTTAATTTGCAGCTCACACCTTCTCAGATAAGTGAAATCTTGAAAGCTGGTGAATTGTCACATAAAATACTCCGATATGAGAGCAAATTTCCTAATCCAGTGTTAAGGTTTGAAAGTAACCAGTTGGCTGCCAACTCACCAGTGGAGGATCGTCGAAGTATGGCGTCTTGCCTTCAAACTAAAGGAATGATGTTTGGTGTCTTTGATGGGCATGGGGGCCATGCATGTGCCCAGGCAGTGAGTGAAAGGCTCTTCTATTATGTGGCAGTGTCCTTAATGTCTCATAAAACCCTGGAGATGATGGAGGATGCCATGGAGTATATGAAACCGCTCCTGCCCATCCTGCATTGGTACAAGCACCCAGGTGACAATATTTACAAGGAAGTTACTTCCATGCACTTTGACCACCTCCGGGTCTACTGGCAAGAGCTGCTTGACCTTCGGATGGAAATAGGGCTCAGCATCAAGGAAGCTTTAACATATTCCTTTCAGAGACTGGATTCTGACATCTCTCTGGAAATCCAAGCTCCCTTAGAGGATGAAATGTTAAGAAACCTCTCCTTACAGGTTGCGTTTTCTGGTGCAACAGCATGTATGGCTCATGTTGATGGGATTCACTTGCATGTGGCAAATACTGGGGACTGTCGTGCTATACTTGGGGTACAGGAGGAAAATGGAACATGGTCTTGTCTGCCTCTTACTCGAGACCATAATGCCTGGAACAAATCTGAGCTCTTAAGGATAAAGAAGGAACACCCAGAATCTGAGGAGAGAACTGTGATCATGGATGACAGGCTGCTGGGTGTTCTCATGCCTTCTCGAGCATTCGGCGACGTCCAGTTAAAATGGAGCAAAGAATTGCAGCAGAGTATCCTTCAGAGGGGTTTTGATACTGAGGCTTTAAATATTTATCGGTTTACGCCTCCTAACTATCACACACCACCTTATTTGACTGCAGAACCAGAAATCACTTACCACAAATTGAGACGTCAGGATAAATTCCTTGTTTTAGCTTCTGATGGACTGTGGGACTTGCTGGGTAATGAGGATGTGATTAGGCTTGTGGTGGAACACTTTGAGGAGGCCAGTAGGCAGAAACCTGAATTGACTGGGAAACCAGCTAATCTGGGCCTAATGCAAAGCCTATTACTTCAAAGAAAAGCTAAAGGCATCCATGCCCCTGACCAAAATGTAGCCACTCACCTAATAAGGCACGCCATTGGATGTAATGAATATGGGGAAATGGACCAGGAGAGGCTTGCTGCCATGTTGACATTGCCGGAAGATTTAGCAAGGATGTATAGAGATGATATCACAGTTACAGTGGTTTATTTTAATTCTGACTCAATTGAGATGTTTCATAAGGGGAGTGAATGAGTGAATGAGTTCCTATCCCTCCCCCCATTGCATTTAAATGTTGATTTAAATGTTGGGATATAAAATTTTATTTAAATTGTCATACTTGAACTTAACTGTTAGAAATGGAAAGTGATAATACAAATGGTCTGCTGAAAATGTTTAACTTAATAGATTAGGCTAAAATTGAACATACAAGTTAAAAGTGTTCGAGATTGTGTATCTGTTTATAAGCACAAAAGAACCTCAATTTGAGGTCAGAACATAGCCTAGTTTAACAAATAAGTGGTGTTTTTGTATTTTGTGAACTTGATAATCCTCAGTCATGATTCACTCTTAGACTTAGTAGGCTATCAAGGAAGTTAATATTACTGAGCAGTTTGCAAAGCATAGTATAAGAACCTTGAACAGTATTATATTTATGTTATACTTGTGAGTACATTTTGTAATGACATGTATTATTTATTTTTTAGTATCTAGAAAATTGTATAGAAACTTGCACATAAATCTCTGCATGTATGCCTTAAAATATAGAGACATCTAATTCCACTCCTGATTTTCATGTCAAAGGCACCTTTGACAATAAAGGTGATCTAGCTTTGATCTAGCTTCTGGCAGACTTTTGGGTATAATTTCCCTTGTCTTAATTTAATACTCCATGAAGCAGCTTCTTCCTGCTTTCTGCTATCTGGGTTACTGGGTTATTTTGCTTATCTCTTTGTTACTTTGACTACACCTTCTATTTGCTATTGCTGATAATATTTCTGGGAAAATGATGTGGAGGGGAAAATTTCTACATTTTTGCTTGCTTTCTGAAGAGCACTTGAAGGAGGAAATGGGAGAGTGTTGGGTAGATAAGACTTGCTTTTCAGTTTTATGAAAAGATGTGCAGGATTTGACTTGAAATGAGAATCAAATATGGAATTAAAAGCAGCATGCCTAGGGCTGTAGTGGAGGTTGAGAAGACCTGCTTTTAAACTGACATTTTTATGATTCATGGAAGGAGTATCTATACTGGGAGTCCCCCTTATGGAAATCCTAGCTCCTTCATCTGTTCAGATGTATGGAATTTATGGAAACATAAAGGTGTTATTAATCTCTAGGGAATCCTAGGCTATCAGAAGTGGAAGAACTGAGACAAGATCTCTTTCAGCCCCTTAATTATACAAATAAATAATAACCTGAGGCTGAGGATTTAGGAAGTGAATTGCTTTAAGTCTTGCTTTTAGTAGCTGAAGTCTGTCTAGGACAGTCCTGGGGAATGATGGTTTGGACTAGGGACAAAATAGCCAATAGTCTGTTCACTTGGAGATAAGTCTTCAGCTGGATATTTGCTCTTAGTATAGGCCCAGCCAGCCACTATCTCGAGATAGTATCTAATTAAAGAACTAATAAAAGAACTAATTAAAAGGCAGTTGAGGTGAAGTTGTATATACTTTAAATTTTGCTTATATGTGTTCTACTCATGTTCTACCATGAAGACAGGTGATTTAATTGATCATTCCTCCATGCTCTCCCATCATGAAACTTCCTAGCAAGGGATGTTCAGTATAACTTGAGGGACCTAAGGAGTGTAAACGACAAGCTTGAACCAAATTGAAATAAAACATTTCCTGTTATCTTCACCCTCCCCTACAAATTCCCTATAAATTAACTATTGATATTCTATGTCTTGGGGCATTAGTTCTTAGGTCTCTATTAGTGTCCCTTGTGGCTTTTCCAATTGGTTTTTGTCAGATTGCACTCCTTGGCCATTTATTATAGATAGTAGCAATTAAGTATCTGGGCAGTTCATTGTTCTACTCCCCTTCCCACCCACTATACTGGAAGATTTCACATTTATGTGGTGTATTTTAGTTTTAACAGATTTGGTGCTGTAAGTACTCCTTGAAACTTAATTCTGTGTCTAATATATTTATCTGAAATCTGAAAAACTAGTAACTGATTTTGAAGACTCATTTATTCACGTAGGCAAATAAAATTTGATCCCTGATAACCTTGATAGCCTTAAAATGTCAACTAGTGTGGCTTGCCTTAATTTACTTTGTTCAAGAGTCAAGGACCTATATTTCTGGAAGTTTTCTGACTTTGTTGGTTAGACAAGAAAATAGGAATTTTGAGTGTGCTGCTAGTACTACCCTTTTTCCTTTTAGCTTGCTAAAAATCAGCTTATTTTTAGGGGTTGGGGAGAGGGTCTTAGAGAATGAGGCATACTTGATTTGAGCTTAGCTTTTGGAATTATAAATACAGTAATTATTGAATAATTTGATGTGGATCAATATCCATAAGAATCCAAACTACAATCATGCACTTTGCAGGCAGGATACCCAAAGATCCTTCTGCTTCTGAGAAATTCTTCCATTTGGTACGTTTATGTTGCAATCTTGGATCTGGAAGGACTAACAAAAAGAATTGGCTTGTAGCCATTGTGGAGGTTGTTTCTTTTATCCAACTTGCCAAATGTCTGTAGATGTCAAGCAGTAGAACCTTTGGGTTAAAAAATGGAATTATGTCTCAGAAAACTTGAGCCTGATCAGACTGCATGCACTCAGCCCCTGATTTATCTTCTCTGGTATGTATGTGTTGGAACTGGATAAATGCAAAGTTAAGAGAGATGTCTGTAGCATAATGGATCATCTTTCTCAGTTTCAAGATGATCTTATATTTCAGTAGTGGTAAAATAGGGATTCAAATGGTATTGAAAGTTTGTGTTAATTTGATATAGAATTTGCAAGTATAATTTGGTGCTTAACATATGTTCCTGAAACATGTAAAACTCAGGTAGTGTTTACAACAATTCATAGGAATTGTTTTATTACAAATAATTTTATCCATTGGTTACTGATAATGGTGATAGCAAAAAAAACTTCAGGGGTTGATGGTACTAATTCAAAGCTCCAACTAATATAGCCAATTAAGTTACTTAGTTCAAACAAAGCTTTGTGATGTTGCTGACCTGTGTGTAGAAGCACATAATAAATAAGCACATTCAGAATTAGCGAATGCTTTTTTCCAAAATGGATTTTTTCATTAGTAAACATTAAAAAAAATCTTAATTAAAAAAAGTTTAAGACAGTCTTTCTGACTATGATGAAATTTAATTATCACCAACTGGTTAGTTTTCAACCTTCTGATAGTCCCATTAATGCGAATGTACTAATAGCACTCACTTTGCTGATAATTTCTAATCTTATAGGAAACACAGGACAGTACAGCATTTCCTTAATTAGTTTTTTAGAAGTCCAGATAATTATACAATAACTCAGTCAAAAATCCTTTGAAACATTGGTTTGGGGGAATAACAGCTGTTACAAGTCTCATATTAGTAGGGAGAGAATGTCCTCATCACTGTGAATGTGAAATGTGATTTGACCAGATATACTGGCTAATGAAGCACTTTCTAATAGACTACATATATTTTTTCTCCAAATTGCTCAGGCATCTACTAGTTTAACTTGCCATGGAGAAAATAAGTTGTCTTATTTTGTTAAGAATTTACTGTGTGGGGGAAATGATTAACAATGCTCTTTAATAATTCTGAAATTTGTATTATATAAATGTACATAAATGTTCATATGATTTTTTTCTAATTTGCAGATATTTAAATGAGCAGCTTGTAAATAAAGTGGCAAAACTAATCTTGGCATTTGTATTTTTTTTTTTTAAATAATTGTCTCATTTAGGCCTTAGGTTAATAGTTTAGGCAAGCTCTCATTTCAGTATCTTTATTTGACCCTGGAAATTAACAGGCTGTTCAAACTCTATCCTTTAAGAGAAGTTGGATGAATACTTTATGTGTCTAGAAGCACAAAAAGATCCTATTTTCTCTCCTTTATATTTAGTCATCTGAAATGGGAGAGCAGTTGGATACAGGAGGGATTTATTTAAAGAAGAAATAAATTCTCTTAATTGAATTGTGAGGCCTAGTGGGAACCCACTCAAGTATTTTGACCTATTTTGACCAAGATTTTACTGCATTTATTCAGAAATCTCAAAGATTTCTGAAGCCATATGATTATAGTTATGGCATGGGTATTCTTGGAGGGACTCAAGGAAGGCCTCCTTACTCCATTCTTCTAGTCAATTGTAATAATTAAATGTTGATCAATTTTGAGTTTTTTTGAAAATAACTACATCACTGTTGATACATACATTTAAGATCCATACATCCATACATCTCCTAGTTGCCAATATTCTTGGTGAAAAATTTTTAAACTCTATGAACATAGCTAGATGGAACTTGTCCCTGAGCCCATACTCCAAGTCTCCAGCTTAATATTGCTTTATAAATTCAGTTATTACTGTATGGAAATTGACAATTTAGGTACTTGCTGATTGACCTTTCAGAAAATTCAAGGTCATCATCAGTCCTGAACTCTTCACTCATAATGTCTTTCCCTCTTAGGGAAAAGGGCAACTTTCTGTTTGTATTGGTATTCTCTAAGTGTAGGGCATATAGTAAAGCACTTAATTAACACTTTACTAAAAATTCATGAAAGAAAAGACTGGTCCTCTGACTTTTTCAAGTGAAATGAAACTCTAATCCGATTAGCTATTGTTACAGAATTCATTCTAATCTACCTTTCTACCCATTTTACTGATTCAGAAATTCCAGATAATTGAAAGGATCTTTTTCATTTATAATTACATTACTAGTGTTCATTGTCCAATCCTTTGCCCTTTTGGAGGTTGGTGGGTTTTTTTTTTTTTTTTTTTTGAGGCAATTGGGATTAAGTGACTTGCCCAGGATCACACAGCTAGGAAGTGTTAAGTGTCTGAGGTTAGATTTGAACTCAGGTCCTCCTGACTAAAGGGCTGGTGCTCTATTTATTGCACCTCCTAACTGCCCCCATTTTGGAGGGTTTTTAATCTGCTTTCAATGCTGGTCACATGTGCAGTAGGTTTATCTATGTGGAGGGCATATCTAACCAGAAAAGACTGTCCTCAAGACTGTCAAAAGCAGCACAAATGCTTTCACTTTCAAATTGAAATGGAAGGGCCTATTTCCTTAGCTTGATATTTATTCAATCTAGGAGGCTGCATGGTAGAGAGCAAACTGCACTGGACCTGGAGTCAGTAAAGTATATTAAATACATACTATGTGCTAGGCATTGTGTTAAGCACTGAGAATGCAAAAAGAGGTTAAAGGTAGTCCCTGTGCTCTAGAAGTTTACTATTTAATGGGGTGTAATAGCAAGCTGTATGTAGGATAAATAGGAAATAGAGGAAGACACAAGAGGGGCTAAGGAAGGCTGGGTTCAAAGAGTTTCAGCATTTATCAACTGCATCACCTTGATCAAACTTTTCTGATCTGTTAAAAGGGAAGCTCAGTCTAATTTTTACAAAATTTCAAGTGCTATCTTTCTTTTTTGACCCACTCTGGGGGAAAAATTCTGGTAAAAATTTTTAAAAATGTGCCTTATTTTGTATCTTGAATACATTTCCTTTCTATCAGGTAGGTAGTAGGGATTGTCTTTAGTTCTCAGGAATCAGGCTTGGCTAGTGCACTGATTAGAGTTCTAAAGTCTTTCAAAGTTATTTCATAATTTGATTTTTGAGTTCTGTTTACTCTGCCTCAGTTCATACATGTTTTCTTAGATTCTCTGAACTATCCCTTTGTTTTCTTCTGCACAATACCATTCCATTATATTTATCCATATACCTTAATTTGTCCAGTCCCCCTAATTATATACTGAATAAGTAATAAGAAAACTGGAAAGGGGCTAGGTATGAGGGCTTTTAACATAGCCAACCTAAACCAGTGGATCAGATAGAAGGAAGAACTTCATGCTTCCTCAAGAAGCATAAACATTTACTTATGTTTTCATTACCAACTGGGAATGGACACTCCTTGTATTATACCTTTTATAACCTGTTAATAGGTCACTTGGATGTAAGCCACTCAGTAATTAGGGTAAAGTCTAAAATGGATTTGTCTTGCCCCAATCTTTACTTATTTCCAGACAGTTGTCAAGGGTTGTCTTTGGCATCCTTTGTTTCTTCTTCACTTATGGCCATCAAGTTTTAGCAATATTCACTTTATTATTCCAACAGCCTCCTTGTAGGTATCCATATAAGTGTCCCTGCCTCTAGTCTCTGTCCTTTCCAATTTATCCTCTACAATTCTGCTGAAATATTCTTCCTATTTTTTTTAGAGGCTTTTAGGATTAGCTGACTTACCCAGGGTCACACAGCTAGTTAGTGAAACCCAATTTGAATTCAGGTCCTCTTGACTGGAGAGCCAGTCCTCTATCCACTGTACTACCTGGAAGCCCTCAAAGCAATCTTCCTAAAGCACAAGTTTGTTTGCATCACTGCCCTGCTCAAAAGTCTTTGGTTACTTATTTGCTTTATGATATGTAGTTACTGGCTTTGACATCACTCCCATCTGCTCAGGGTTCTAGGGCTACCCTTCAGGAGTTGGGGTGTTACTTTCCTCAGGCTATCAGTTTGCGGTACCACTCTGGCATGGTCTCCCCACTATTAACTTCCAGTGATTGACACCCCAGTTCTACCTGATAACCTCAATGCACTTTCACTAAGGGATGTTTAATTCAAATATAGAGGAATAATAAAAGCACATATACATTTTTCCCTCAGCATTTTCCCCTACTTGAAAAAGTAGACTCTGACTTAATACCATTTCTGGATAGCATCAGTTCCATTTAGTTCATGTTCAAATTCAATCTTGATGTTAAATGAGCTTGAATTGCAAAGGTCCCACCCTTAATCAGAGCATCAGTGCTGGCCTGGCAGGTTGCTTAACTGGCACAGACTCCATTCCTAGGCATCCTGATAGATTTCCCTTAACCTTCTGAAGCTTATTAGGTTATAACCATCTTCAGTCTCTATTCATCGCAAAAACAAACATATATCAAGGCTTCACATACTTTTCACTTAGCCAATCAGTTCCCAGAAGACAGACTTAGGCTATGTTTTGAATTCCCTCAATTTTGGCTACAAACCAATCACAAATGCTCCTCTTTATCATGTGGTAAAATCCATTTGGAAATTGCATCAGCTGAGCCTTCTACTTGTGGTCATAAGGACTAGCCTCATTGACCAGTCCCTGTTATAGATAAAATACAAACTCTATCGCCTCATATACAAAATCTATCACAGTCTGGATTCAACCTACTTTTTCACATTACTTTCCTTTTATATATTATATGTTCCTGCCAGTCTAACCTACTGGCTGTTTTCTGAATTCATCATTCCTTCTCCCCTTTCTCACTCTTTATCCCTTCTCTTAACCTTCAACTTCCTTTCATTCTTAGCACACTGAATTACAGATTTTAAAAGCTGGGCAGGGGCAGCTGGGTGGTGCAGTAGATAGAGCACCAGCCCTGAAGTCAGGAGGACCTGAGTTCAAATCTAGTCTCAGACACTTAGCATTCCCTAGCTGTGTAAACTTGGGCAAGTCACTTAACCCCAACTACCTCAGCAAAAAAAAAAAAAAAAAAAGCTGGGCATCTAGTGCAACCAATGACATAAAGGAATTCCCACCATCACATTCCTAACAGGAAGTCACAAGGGGTCTTCTTGAAGAGTTAAAAGGAGGAGGAAAACTACTTCTCAAGTCAGACCATTTCAATTTTGGGCAGCTCCAATGGTTAGGAAGTTTTTCCTGATTTCTAATCAAGAACCATCTTCTCTTGTGAAGTGCTGTTTGACTCCCACACTACAGGTATGCTTGGTCCCTCCTTCAACTAGTTTGTATTTATTTGGTTGTTTATTTGATCTATTGCCCAGAAACATGTAAGTTTCTTATGGGAATTTTTTAAAAAAAGCTTTTTATTTACAAAACATATGCATGGGTAATTTTTCAACATTGACCCTTGCAAAGCTTTCTGTTCCAAATTTTGCCCTTCTTCCCCCCCACCCTTCCCCCTAGATGGCAGGTAATCCAATACATGTTAAATATGTTAGAATATATGCTAAATCCAACATATGTATACACATTTATACAATTATCTCGCTACAAGAAAAACAAAATCAAGAAGGAAAAAAAATGCAAGCCAACAAAAACAGAGTGAGAATGCTATATTGTGGTTCACACTCAGTTCCCATGGTCCTCTCTCTGGGTGTAGATGGCTTTCTTTCTTTCTTTTTTTTATTAAAAGCTTTTTATTTACAAAACATATGAGTGATTTTTCTACACTGACCTTTGCAAAACTTTTTTTTTTGTTCCAAGTTTTTCCCTTCCTTCCCCGTACCCCCGACCCCTAGATGACAGGTAATCTAATACATGCTAAATATGTTAAATTATATAACAAATCCAATATATGTATACATATCTATACAGTTATCTTACTGCACAGTAAGATGCTGTAAGTAAGATTACTGCACAAGAAACATCAGATCTAGAAAGAGAGAGAAAAAAAAAACAACTTAAGAGGGAAAACAAAATGCAGAGAAATATTCACAGAAAGTGTTTAAATGCTGTGCTGTGGTTCACACTCAGTTCCCTCAGGCCTCTCTCTGAATGTGTATGACTCTCTTCATCGATGAACAATAGGAACTGGTTTGAATCACATCATTGTTGAAGAGAGCCATGTCCATCAGAATTGATCATCATGTAATATTGTTGTTGCTGTGTATAATGATTTCCTGGTTCTGCTCATTTCACTCAGCATCACTTCATGCAAGTCTCTCCAGGCTTCTCTGAAATTCTCCTGTTGGTCGTTTCTTACAGAACAATAATATTCCATAACATTCATATACCATAATTTATTCAGCCACTCTCCAATTGATGGGCATCCATTCAGTTTCCAGTTTCTAGCCACTACAAAAAGGGCTGCCACAAACGTTCTTGCACATGTGGGTCCCTTTCCCTCCTTTAAGATCTCTTTGGGATATAGGCCCAATAGAAACACTGCTGGATCAAAGAGTATGCAGTTTGTTAACTTTTTGAGCATAGTTCCAGATTGCTCTCCAGAATGGTTGGATGCATTCACAGTTCCACCAACAATGTATCAGTGTCCCAGTTTTCCCACATCCCCTACAACATTCATTATTATCTTTTCCTGTCATTTTAGCCAATCTGACAGGTGTGTAGCGGGTATTTAATTTTCATTTCTCTAATCAATAGTGATTTGGAGCACCTTTTCATGTGACTAGAAATAGTTTCAGTTTCTTCATCTGAAAATTGTCTTTGACCATTTATCAATTGGAGAATGCTTATGGGAATTATTTTTAAACTTTGTCTCTGCATTTCTATCACCTAAGGTGTTCCCTTGCATATATACTTTAAAAAATGTTTGCTGAACTGAATTATTTTTATGGAGAGAGTGAAAACAGTGTTGATTTGAGGAAAAAGAGGGATAGAAGGACAAACTACTATCTTAGTGACAGAAAAAGCCCTGGATTTGGAGGAAAGGGACTTGGGTTTGAATCCTGGTTCTACTAAAAACTAGAGCTACATGCTGAGAAGATGGGGTCCAGTCCTACTTTGGACACTTAGGGGAGATAGGTGGTACAGATCTGTGACACTGAACAAGTCACTTAACCAGTTTGTCTCAGTTCCTGATATGCTTTATGAAGGGAATAGAAATAACACTAGTAATGTAATTGTAAGCAATAAATTGTTTAGAATGGTTATATTATATTGGATTTAACATTTATTTTAACATGTATAATATACATATACTTGCCATCTGGGGAGATGTTGAGGCGAAGGAGGGGAAAATTTGGAATACAGAGTTTTTACAAGGGTCAATGTTGAAAAATTATCCATCCATATGTTTTGAAAATTAAAAAATAAAAAAAGAATAGTCATATTAGACTAAGTAAACAAAGAGATCTGTGATGTAGATGGTCATTTTGAGAGATTTCGAAGATGAATTCTTCAGATGTCTGAAAAAAAGGTACTAAATGTTTTGTTTTGTTTTTTTGCGGGGGATGGGGGTGTGTGGAGGGGGGTTGGAAGGAAAGGGGAGAAGGGAAGGGGAATTAGACCTTATTATTACAGCTCTTTTTTCAAAAAGGAAAAAAGAAAATTTCTAGATAGATAACTAACATTTATATGGCACTTATTATATACCAGGTACTGTGTTAAATGCTTTACAAATATTATTTCATTTGACCTTACAACAACTCTAGAAGTTTTTTCAAACTTATTTTTCCTTTCATTGCTTCTAATTATTTTATGAGGCAATATTTCTCAGTCTTCCCCATTCTCCTCTAAGATTTTACAAGCAAGTTTATATTCTAGATTGGTGTTTCCCTTGGCTGCTTTTTCTCTTCTCTTGGCAAAAATATCATGAATTTACTGACAATGTTTTCTAGGCTCTTTGGTTTACCTTATTGATTTAAATTGGTTAACTAGTCTTCTTTATCAAATGACCCTAGGTCAATGTCTTACTTTTTTGTCCATTTCCCATTAGTCAGGCTTAGCTCATTTAAATAGGCAATGTTGGAATTACCTCATTTGCTTACTATATTTTCTTATTACTTTTAATCTAACTTGGAATCATTTTTGATCTTTGTTCTCTATTGATGTTCCAGCTGTATGTGGAGTTGATTTAGAAATGACTCCTCCTACATTGGTAACTAGTTGTTTGCTCTGTGTTAAAATATAATCAGTTTCATCTTAGTGATGTTATTTGGTATTCAGGAGAAACTGGTGGAATTGGCTTTATCTTGCATTCAAAGGCAATAAGAATTGTCATCCCGTAGAATTCTTGGTCATATCTTATTTCAGTGTTCATCTGCAAAGAGACTACCATGAAAATAATTCCAGCTTATTTGCTACCAGCTGTTACAGAGGATCTGGGGAAGAAGAGAAATTCTATAAACTTGCTAAGCTCCTCTAAATTAAATAAATCTGTACTTTAATACTAGGTGAATTTTATGGAAAATTTAGTTAACTAGTAAGAGACAAAAAGAAGCCACAGGATTATAGACTACATAAAAGGAAATAATCACAACTTATTAACAGTGAAATATAATAGAACTTTAATTTTTAATTTTCCTAGAGGTTATTATATTTTAACCAGGCTTTAAGCCAAGTGAAGGAATAATGGAATTATAATGGAAAATAGAATTCAACGAATATTTATTTAGTATCTATTATTTATAAGACATTGGTAGACTCTAGCAATACAAAAACACATTGTTCCTACACTCAAAGAGCTGACGTTCTCTTAAGTGGGTACTAATGACATATCGATAAATAAGTAAAAGATAATTTGTGGAGGGAGAAATTGCTAACATCTGGGAAGGAAGGATAAGGTGAGACTTCAGGGAAGATGGTATTTGAACTGAAGTTTGAAAGAAGATGAGGATTCTAAAAGGATTCGTGGGAATGATGGAGGCCAACCTTGAACCTCAAGTTTAGAACTGTTGTTTAGTTTTTCAGTTATATTTGACTCTCTGTGACCCCATTTGGTGGTTTCTTGTCAAAGATACTGGAGAGGTTTGCTATTTCCTTCTCAGTTCATTTTATAGATGAGGAAACTGAGGGAGACAGAATTAAGTGGCTTGGCCTGGGCCACATAGCTAGTAGGCATCTGAGGCTAATTTGAATTTATGAAGATGAGTTTCCCTGATTGTAGGTCCTACACCTGTGCTACCTAGTTGCCCTCAATTTGGAATCACATTGAGAGAGTGATTTGGCCAAAATCAATAAGTTTGTTTTTTTCAGTTTTGTTTGCTGGCCATATGAGCATCCCACAGGGCTATCCTGGGCCTTCTCTTATTTTATTTGGAGATATCTGCTCCAAAGCATTCAATTATTATCTTTCTGCCAATGATTCTCAAAATCTGTTTATCTAATCCTAACCTACTGCCCTCCAATCTCATCTCTCCAAATGCCTATTAAACATCTCATCCTAAATGTCCAGTAAGACATCCAAAACTGAACTCATCCTCTTAACCCCTCACTCCAAATTTCCCTATTACTATCAAAGGTAACAACATTCAGTCATTCGGGTTAAAAACTCAGATATCATCTTTGCTTCTTTCACATACATATATCATCTCTTTACTACATATCCAGTCTGTTGCCAAGATCTGTTAATTTTATTTTTGTAACATCTCTTCCATACCCATCCTTCTTTTCTCTGATATTGACAATATTGTCCTGACTCTTACCATTGCTTTCTGGCTATTCTGCTTACTCCAATGCTTACTCCAAGTTTCTCCATAGCTCAGTCTATTTATCTAAATGAGTGGAGAGTTAGCTTCAAATTGATTTTCTTAAAATACAAATCTATGTCACTCTCATACTCAATACACTTCAGTGTCTCCCTATAGTCTGGAGGATCAAATATAAAATCCCCTGTTGGCTTCCAAAGCTCTTTATAACTTGTTTCTCTCCTTTCCCCCAGTCTCCAGTCATCTTAGACCTTGCATCCCTCTTGTATATTCTTTGATTCTAATGACACTGGTTTCCGCCTGTTCCCCCACATGTGACATTCTAGCTTCCAACTCTGTTCCACCCTGCATCCATTCTTAGAATGTTCTCATCTCTGCCTCCTGGCTTCCTTCAAAACCCAGCAAAAATCCCATTTTCTAGAGGAAGACTTTCTCAATCCTTCTTAATTCTAGTGCCTTCCCACTGTTGATTATTTGTTATTTATTCTGAATATCAGAATATTATATTATAATATATAGAATATATTATACATAGTCATTTCCATATTGACTCACTTATTAGGTTGTGAGTTCCTGTTTTTTTACCTTTCTTTATATCCTAAGTACTTAATACAGTGCCTGGCATGTACTAGGTGTGCACTTAGTAGGCACAATAAGTGTTTATTGACTGATTACCTTTTACTATGTCTCAGTTCTTTTTAAAAATTAAGCTCAATGTGAGTCTATCCTTTAAGATGTATATTCTTGAAATCTGATCATTTGCGTAAGTTATTAATCTCTCATAGGTTCTCTTTCTTCCAGAAAAAATCCAACACTTAGTAAACATCTAATAAATTCTTTTTTTAAAGTGCCATCTTTTGAATTAGGTAGAAATGGGGAATACAAATATGTAATACACACACACACACACACACACAGCCACTACTCTCAGAGCTATAGGCATCGGAGAATAAGATAGATATAAAAGTGACTATGATAAAAGTTGTAATATGTTATATGACAAGTATATAAGATGTGTTGAAATAAAAGGCATGAGAAATTTGTTTTCTTTTGCTTGTCCTTTGTTTTCAGAGGATCAGTGACATCATTGGTTGATGTCTTGATTCAAATATAATTATATTTAAATGAAGCAGAGTTGCACAAAGTCTTGGTTTCCCTCTTTCTTCCAGGGTCATCAGAATCCAGTGGTAGGACAAAAGTCAAGATTTCTGGCGATGGCCCAGGATGCAGTGGATAGTGTTGGTGCCTTTGACACCTGACCAAGTTCTAAGCGCTCCACAGCACCTGCTTCAGCCACCTTTGTTGCTGCTGGAACAAATTGTTCTCATCTGCCCATTCTGCAGGGAAAATCTTCACATGCTTGCTGTAGACACTCTTAATTCACTAATAGGTTCTTCTTAACTTTGTTTAGTCCATTTGCTGAGACAATTTTATTGGAGTATGGCTGCTGGGCATTCTATAGCTTCTTGGAGTCACAGGTAAGAGTTGGGTGACAGGTGGATATCAAAGGTGGATAGAGGAGCAGTTCTGAAGGACTCAGCAAGCCGTCACTACAGAGGTACTAGTGGTCCCTGATCATCCCACAATCCACATTTTTTAGATTTCAGATGACAAAGGAAGGACATTTATGTATATGTTTCCAGCACTGAGCATAAATGCTTAGTAAAATGCTTGTTAACTGACCCGCATTTTTGTGCCTTATTGCCCATTTTCTGTCATGGAATCTACTTCCTATAGTGTTTCTTTTTTTCCCCCTCAATAGTATTTTATTTTTCCAAATATATGTCAAGATATTTCATTTTTATAAGGCTTTATGTTGCAGATTTCTTTCTCTCTTCCTCCTTCCCTTCCCTCCCTTCTCCCCCAAACAAGTAATCTGATATACATTAAATATATACAATTCTTTTTAACATATTTTCACATTTGCCATATTGTGCAAGAAAAATCAGATCAAAAGAAAAAAAAAGCAAACAATAATAACAAAAAAGTGAAAATACTATGCTTTGAACCACATTCAGTCTCCATAGTTCCTTCCTTTGGATGCGTTTGGCACTTTCCATCACAAGTTGGAATTGTCTTGAATCATCTCATTATTAAAAAGAGCCAAGTCCCATCACAGAATCTTGTTATTGTGTACAGTGTTCCCCTGCTTATCCTTGCTTCACTTATGAGTTCATGTAAGTCTTTCCAAGCTCTTCTGAAAATCAACCTGCTCATCATTTCTTATACAATAATAATATTCCATAACATTCACATATAACTTATTCAGCCATTCCCTAACAGATAGGCATCTGCTCAATTTCCAGTTTCCTATGTTGTTTCTACAATATTTCTGCTCACAGACTTGTTGTTGTTTAAAATAAGGTATATATTCTTTTTTTTTTATTAAAGCTTTTTATTTGTATAACATATGGATGGGTAGTTCCTCAACATTGATCATTACAAAGCTTTTAAGGTACATATTCTTATTACTATCAGCTGTATACAAATAGGAAAGGACAGAATTCTATCTAGACTTTCTAGTCTTACCCTATTACTCTAGTGAGGCTGTTATGTTTCTGGAGAGTTAGAATCATTTCCAGAAATTATTACCAATATGATCTTTGCTGAATGTTATAATCACCCTTATTATAAGCACTCATAAATATCTCAACTATTTCATAAATATCTGTTGAATTAGTGAAAACAGTTATTAGCTCTCTAACTTTGGGTTTCATTTCCTTTTTTGGGGGGGCCTTATTTACCTCAATTGTCGAGTGAGGAGTGTTATACTAGACCAGGAGCTCTCAACCGTTTTTTGAGTCATAGACCCCTTTTTGTTAATGTTTATAAGTCCTTTCTCAGAATAATATATATATTTATTTACTATTTTTTTATTAAAGCTTTTTATTTACAAAATATATGCATGGTTAATTTTTCAACATTGACCCTTGTAAAACCTTCTGTTCCAAATTTTGCCCTCCTTCCCTCACTCTCTCCTCTAGATTACAGGTAGTCCAATACCTGTTAAATATGTTACAATATATGTTAAATCCATTATATGTATACATTGTAATACAGTTATCTTGCTGCACTAGAAAAGTTGGCTGGAGAAGGAAAAAAAAAACTGAGAAAGAAAACAAAATGCAAGCAAACAACAACAGAAAGATTGAAAATTCTATGTTGTGGTCCACAGTCCTCTGGGTGTAGATGGCTCTCTTCATCACTGAACAATAGGAATCATCTCATTGTTGAAGAGAGCCATGTCCATCAGAATTGATCAATGTATAATTTTGTTATTGCTGTGTATGATGATCTCCTGATTCTACTTATTTCACTCAGCATCAGTCCATATAAGTCTCTCCAGGCCTCTCTGAAATCATCCTGCTGGTTGTTTCTTACAGAACAATAATATTCCATAATATTCATTCATCATAATTTATTCAGCCATTCTCCAATTGATGGGCTGATTGATTCAGTTTCCAATTTCTAACCACTATGAAAAGGGCTGCCACAAACATTTTTGCATATGTGGGTCCCTTTCCCTCCTTTAAGATCTCTTTGGGATATAGGCCCAGTAGAAACACTGCTGGGTCAAAAGGTATGCACAGTTTGATAACTTTTTGAGCTGGATCCATTCACTGTTCCACTAACAATATATCAATGTCCCAATGTCCCATATCAATGTTCGTCATTATCTTTTCCTGTCATCTTAGCCAATGTGAGAAGTGTGTAGTGGTATCTCAGAGCTCTCTTAATTTGCATTTCTCTGATCAATAGTGATTTGGAGCACTTTTTCATATGATTAGAAATTGTTTTAATTTCTTCGTCTGAAAATTGTCTGTTCATATCCTTTGACCATTTATTGATGGAGAATGGCTTGAATTCAGAATAATATTTTTAAATGCATAAAATAAAGTTCAGAATTACAAAAGAAACCAATTAAATTGAAATATATTTACTTATATTTCTATAAAAACAAATTCACAGACAACAAATTAATGAATCTTGGATGATTTCTTTCTTTCTTTCTCTTTGCTGAGGCAATTGGGCTTAAGTGACTTGCCCAGGGTCACACAGCTAGGAAGTGTTAAATGTCTGAGGCAAATTTGAACTCAGGTCTTCCTGACTTCAGGGCTGGTGCTCTATCTGCTGCACCACTTACCTGCCCCTTGGACGATTGTTTCTAAGATTTTTTAAAGTGTTTTGCTCTCCAGGTCTACAAAGAATGGATTGCAGCAGCCAGTTAAGATATAAAAGCTTGTTAGTGGGTAAGGAGATAGATGAAGAAAGGGGATGGAACAAAGTTCTCCTTTGCTGAGGAGAGTGGAGTGGTGGGGTATATTCAGGAGCCTGGGACAGATACTGTCCTCTGGGCCAGTTGGGTCCCAAGTTTCTATCTCTGATATTGGTGTTACAAATGACAATGGGAGCTGTCCAAAGCTGAATGGGTTGCCTTTCTAAGTTTCCTATTAATTGTGGTTTTCAAGTGAAGACTTGACAGTCAATTCTCAGACTTGTTGCAGAGGGTATTTCTTTAGATCTGTGAAATGGGAGTAATAATATCACCTGCTTTGGCAATGTTTTGAAAAATAAATGAGATAACTGTGCATACCATTTGACCCAGCAGTGTTTCTACTGGCCCTATATCCCAAAGAGATTTTATTTTATTTTATTTTATTTTATTTTTTTATTTAAAGCTTTTTATTTGTATGACATGTATATGGGTAGTTTCCCAACATTGATCTTTACAGAGTTTTCCATTACAAATTTTACCCCCAGTCCCCTCCCCTCCCCTAGATGGCAGGAAGTCCACTACATGTTAATAATGTTGAAATGCTTGAGAAGTTATGCAAGAAAAATCCTATCTACAAGAAAAAAAAAAAGAATCAGAGAAAGGCAACACAATGCAAGCAAATGTCAATAGAGAACATGAAAATGTTACGTTGTGGTCCATATTTCATATCCCTCTCTCTGGGTGTATATGGTTTTCTTCATTGAACAATTTAAACTGGTTTGAGACAATTCTTTGTTGCAGAGAGCCATGTCCATCAGACTTGATCATCATGTAATACTGTTGTTGCTGTGTATAATGATCTCCTGGTTCTGCTCGTTTCACTCAGCATCAGTTCATGCAAGTCCCTCCAGGCCTCTCTGAAATCATCCTGCTGGTCGTTTCTTACAGAGCAATAATATTCCATAACATTCATATACCATAATTTATTCAGCCACTCTCCAATTGATGGGCATCCCTTCAGTTTCCAGTTTCTAGCCACTACAAAAAGGGCTGCCACAAACATTGTTGCACAGGTGGGTCCCTTTCCCTCCTCTAAGATCTCTTTCCCAAAGAGATTTTAAAGGAGGGATGCCCATCAGTTGGAGAATGGCTGAATAAATTATGGTATATGAATGTCATGGAATATTATTGTTCGGTAAGAAATGACCAGCAGGATGATTTCAGAGGGGCCTGGAGAGACTTGCATGAACTGATGCTGAGTGAAATGAGCAGAATCAAGAGATCATTGTACACAACAACAATATTACATGATGATCAATTCTGATGGACATGGTTCTCTTCAACAATGATGTGATTCAAACCAGTTCCTATTGTTCAGCGATGAAGATAGTCATATACACCCAGAGAGAGGCCTGTGGGAACTGAGTGTGAACCACAACACAGCATTTTAACACTTTCTGTGAATATTTCCTTGCATTTTGTTTTCATTCTTAGGTTGGTTTTTTTTGTCTCTTTCTAGATCTGATGTTTCGTGTGCAGTAAGATAACTGTATAGATATGCATACATATATTGAATTTGTCATATAACAACATATTTAGCATGTATTAGATTACCTGTCATCTAGGATTGGGGGGTGGAGGGAAGGAGGGGAAAAGCTTGAAACAAAAAAAAAAAGTTTTGCAAAGGTCAATGTAGAAAAATCACTCATATGTTTTGTAAATAAAAAGCTTTTAATAAAAAAAGAAAGAAAAAAAGAAAAATAAATGAGATAATATATGTAAAAAGCTTTTCAAACCTTAAAGCACTAAGCAAATTCTTCCTCTTCTTTCTTTTCCTTGTCTTTCTAATCCACTTCTGCCTTGTTTTTGAGAAACTGTAATAATAGAGTATACCACAAGATGTCCCTGTTTCACCTATAGTAAATTTATTATGAGACATGCACTCCTAAGAGCTTTTAATCTTGGGCTTTCAGAGTGGAAGGGGCCTTATAGATCATCTAGTTTAGTGGCACAGTTCTTAACCTAGTTTGTATTGTGGCTTCCTTAGGCAGTCTGGTGAAGTTTATGCACCCCTTCTCAGTATAGTTCCTTTAGTATAAAATAATACACATAGCATCACAAAGGAAGTCAAATGGTTTTTCCTCATCGAAGTTTATGACCCCTGAAATCTAATCACAAACTTCTTGGAAATATGGGGACCCCAGGTACTGATATGGTCCAACTTGCTCATCTTACAGGTGACAGAACTGAAATCCACTGAGGGAAGGAGGATGCTCTTTGTCTAGGAGGATGAATAATACTCCTTTATCCCTCATATCATATTCCTTTTCAAATATCAGAGTTAGATTTCCTATTGAGGACTACATGATAATTGCCACCTCCACCAAAAACACTATACATCTTGTCTCCTGCCCTCACCTTGCTGTGAAAAGAAAGTGTAAATCCCAGGAAGAGTTAGTTACTATTCTTAGTAAAACTTGCTTTCCTGTGTTGGAAGTAGAGAAGTCTTGCTATTTTCCTTACTTTTATTAAATGAATAAAAATTTTCTGAACTTAGGGCTGAACTTAATAATTTTATGCTAATCACTTGATAAATAGTTACTGTGTGCAGAGTCTAGTGCAAGGAACAGCAGAATACATGCAAGGATGTGTAAGATAAGGTCCTTAAACTCATTCAATGTAATTCAACAATCATTTATTTTATGTCTATCTTATGCAAGACACTGGGATATAAAAATAAGACCAAAAAGATAGAAATAGTCATGACCTTTAGGAGCTTTTATTCTACTGCTGAATGCAACATATACATAAGATAAGTTAAAATTATATAATAAATTATCTATATCTGTATCACTAATA
Organism: Myrmecobius fasciatus; assembly: GCA_023553655.1. NCBI lineage: Eukaryota > Metazoa > Chordata > Mammalia > Dasyuromorphia > Myrmecobiidae > Myrmecobius > Myrmecobius fasciatus. The sequence continues at coordinate 322,105 of JAJPUD010001884.1, forward strand.
TTATATCTACAGGCAGTTGGGACTTTGGCTGAGTGAAGTATGTCTGCTTACCTGAACAATCAGCCTCCATCTCTCACTGCTACTGTCTCATTTCTTTGTTAAATGTATCTAAGTGTTTACAAAACAATTTAGCACTTATGGCTATTTGAGTTACTCTGTAGCAGAAATTTTCTTTCTCATCAGTTTGCTCCCAACCCAGCCCAAGATGGAAAAATCACCTATGCTTTTTGGATTACTTTCCCCTTTTTTGATCTCAGATCACACACATAAGAGTTATAACAAGAATTATTGTAGTTGGTTTTCTACTTTAATAACAATATGAAATAGTATAGGTATGCAGATAAGTGATAAAAGAAAACAATATAGGATGCAATATGAATTGTAAGAGAGAGAGAAAGACAGAGAGAGGGGGGAGAGAGGGAAAAAGGGAGAGACAGAGAGAGAGAGAGAGAAGGAAGGAAGGAGGGGGAAAAGGAAAGGGGAGAAAGGGAGGAAGAAGGAGAGGGAGAGGGAAAGGGAGGAGAGTAGGTAAATCATTTTCCTCAACCATTATTTCCCACTGGCCAGAAAGGGAATTGGGAAGAAAGTGATCATGCAGGCAAATGATCATGCAGGCAGCTTTCCCAGGTGTTACTATAAAGAAGTAGGGGAAAGAAATGTGCTGTGGATTAGATTCCAAGCTCTTCCAAAGTTCTAAGAGCACTGCCTAGGGAAGAGACTTAATATAGTACACTGATTTGTTGTCAGACAGCTACAGCTGGGGTTCAGCTCCTCCCTCTGACATTTTCTAATTATATAACATTGGGTAAAGTCACTTTAAACTCTCTAAACCTCAATTTTCTCATTTGTAAAATGAAGCATATAAACTAGATCTCAGTTCTGGTTCTATAAAGTTAGATTTCGGGTTGATTCCTTTGCCTGCATTTCATTGTGTGTGATCTTGGCTGCTTAAGGTCACTTATCCTCTACAGGTGTCAGTTTCTTATTTTGGAGGGACTTGGATTAGATAATCCCTGAGATCCCTTCTAGCTCTAAATCTGTGAGCTTTCCCTGAGCTCTCCAAAAGGGTTCTTTGCTATCACACTTTGGACTCTGTGAAGCTATTTTGGAACCTCAACAGTGTCCTAATATCAAATTGGAAAAAATTCATTTCATTTCCTTATCAATGACTTTTCCCATTTTTAAACTGTCTACCTGCTGTCTCTAAACCAGGTGGACACAGATGTGGATTTTAGAAGAACTCAATTCAACTATTCCCTCAGACATTTACTACCTGTGTAATCCTAGGAGACCATGTAACCTTTCTTGGTCTCAGTTTCATCTGTAAAATGGGGGTAATACTAGCACTTACCTTACAGAGTTGTTGTGAAGAATGAGATAATCCATGTAAAATACTTTCCTGAAGTACAAACTTGAAAGAGTTATATAGCTATTCATATTATTTTGGGGGCAGCTAGATGGTACAGTAGGTAGAATACTGGGACTAGAGTTAGAAACATATCTTTGCAAATTCAGATCTAGCTTCAGATACTTACTAGTTTTATGATCTTGGGCAAGTCACTTAACCCTGTTTGCTTCTGTTTCCTCATATGTAAAATGAGTTGAGAAGGAAATGATAAACCAACCAGTATCTTTGCCAAGAAAACCTCAGATGGGGCCATGAAGAGTTGAACATGACTGAACTGACCAAATATTATTATTATTAGTCTTCTGAGTTTTCTGTTGTACAGTAAAGAGAGTGAATGAAACCAGCAAGATGGTACAGTACATAGAGTGCTTGGGTGATAGAACAGGGCCTGGAATCAGAAAAATCTTAGTTCAAATTTGACTTCAGACACTGTGTGACCCTGGAAAGTCGTTTAACTTGTGTTTGATTCAGTTTCCTCAACTGTAAAATGGGAGTAATAATGGCACCTACCTCCCAGGATTGTTGTAAGGATCAAATGAGATATTTGTAAAGTACTTAGAGCAGTGCCTAGCACACAGTGGGCACTATATAAAGATTATCTATTTTCATTATCATTATAGATAGATAAAGCATATTAAGTACTTTCTGTGCCAAGTAACAGGAATATAAATATAGGCAAAAGAATGACAGACCAAAGGATATGAATAGACAGTTTTCAGATGAAGAAATTAAAATCATTTCTAGTCGTATGAAAAAATGCTCTAAATCACTATTGATCAGAGAAATGCAAATTAAAACAAATTAAAACAACTTTTAGGTACTTCTTAGACTGGCTAAGATGACAAGAAAAGATAATGATGAATGTTGGAGGGGATGTGAGAAAACTCGGACACTCATATATTGTTGGTAGAGTTGTAAACTGATCCAGCCATTCTGGAGAATAATTTGGAACTATGCTCAAAGGGCTACCAAATTGTGCATACCCTTTGACCCATTAGTGTTTCTACTGGGCTTATATTCCAAAGAGATCATAAAGAAGGGAAAGGGACCCACATGTGCAAAAATGTTTGTGGCAGACCTTTTTGTAGTGGCAAGAAACTGGAAACCGAGTGGATGTCATCAGTTGGAGAATGGCTGAATAAATTATGGTATATGAATGTTATGGAATATTATTGTTCTATAAGAAACGTCAGCAGGATGATTTCAAAAAAGCCTGGAGAGACTTAACATGAACTGATGCTAAGTGAAGTGAGTAGAACCAAGAGAACATTGTGCACAGCAACAATAAGATTGTGTGATGATCAATTCTGATGGATGTGGCTCTTTTAAACAGTGAAGTGATTCAGGCTAATTCCAATGATCTTGTGATGAAGAGAGCCATCAGCACCCAGAGAGAGGATTGTGGATCACAATATGGTATTTTCATTTTGTTGTTGTTGTTGTTGCTTGCATTTTTTTCTCCTTTTTGATCTGATTTTCTTGTGTAGCATGATAATTGTGGAAATATGTATAGAAGAATTGCATATGTTTAATATATATTGGATTGCTTGACATCTAGGGGAGAGAGTGGGAGGAAGGAAGGGAGAAAAGAGAATTTGGAACACAAGGTTTTGCAAAGATGAATGTTGAAAACTATCTATGCTTGGGTTTTGAAAATAAAAAGCTTTATTAAAAAAAAAGAATGACAGACCTTGCCCCCAAGAACCTTAAATTTGAATGGGGAAAGATAACACATAAAAAAGAACTTTTATAAGGGTGGAGAGTTGAGGTTGGAGGTGGTACCCTCATGGAGGCAAAGTGGAAGAATTCAGAGTCAGAAGCTGAGTCAAGCTAGAAGTAGTCATTATTATTGTGGTCACTTCTTTAGGTGGAGGTTCCAGGGTAGATTTCTCCCATTGGAGTGAGCAGCAAGGATGGAGTCATCTCCAGCATGGGAAAGTAGCTGGGGTGAAGGTGTTTGAGTCTAGAGAGTCCAGAGGTTGAGTAGATTAAACAAAGGAAGAAAAGAAAGAAAGAAGGAAGGAAAAAAGAAAGAAAAAAAGACAAAGAAAGAAAGAAAAGGAAGAATATTAGATCAATACTCAAAAGATCAAGTTTAATCTCAGCTCTGCCATTTATTGGTTATGTTCTCTTGGCAAATCACAGCTGTGCCTCAATATCCTTATTGATATATTCTGTGATTTCTGTTCTGAAACTTCATGGCATAGAGATCCTATTGAAGATTCTACACAGCTATACAAATGTCAGACATAGACGTGGTCAGGAGAACATAGCCACTGTCCCAGGATCAGTTATATAAAGAGAAGCTCATTATGAGGAGGTTGACCCTAGGTGATGAATTCTTTTTATTAAAGCTTTTTATTTGTATAACATATGTATGGGTAGTTCCCCAGCATTGATCTTTACAAAGCTTTCCATTACAAATTTTACCCCCAGTCCCCTCCCCTCCCCTAGATGGCAGGAAGTCCACTACATGTTAATAATGTTGAAATGCTTGAGAAGTTATGCAAGAAAAATCCTATCTACAAGAAAAAAAGAAAATCAGAGAAAGGCAACACAATAGAGAAAGGCAACACAATCCTAGGTGATGAATTCTTTGCTGACCTATCTGTAAAATGGATATAAAAATATTTGCACAGGGTTAGTATGAGGCAGTTGTTTTGCAAATGGAAGTGATATAGACATAAATGGTTATTATTTTTCAGTCACTAGTTTACTAAGTTGGGATACCTCATAATACAGGGCAGCTAAATTTTCTCAGTATTTGGGTCTGCAGACCAGACCCTGGCCTAAGTCCTCGTCAAAGGATGATCAAATTGAAATTCTACCAGGTGGGAACCACTTCGGAAAGTGAATGGTTTCTTCATTACATCTGGAAAGCTCATTTGAGGAACCTCTGGACAGTGCTTGGGTCCAGTTAGATGAAATTCATAGTCACAGAATCAGAATATTAGTGGTATGAAGAAACAGAACATGAATGAATTTAGAAAAACATTTAAGCTCTTAACTATGCACAAAGCATTGTGCTAAGTGCCAGTTAGAAATGTAAGACCCACCCTGCTCTTAAAAATGTCACATTTTAATGGAGGAGGTAGCACTTTTGAAAGTTTCACTTGTAAGTCTGATGGAAAAGTCCTATAACCTTTAGGATGCAGCAGCAAAGCAGATGTTAATGCCTCTTCTTTGATATTTCCACTGATAAAATGGCATCAATTTCTGATGCTGGACAATTTCAGGAGAGTCAAGGACTTTGATGGCAAGAACATTTGTTTCTGCATCTCCAGTAGCTGTGCCTGCAGCCTCTGTGGGCATAGCTGCCAGGTTGAGGCTGTTTCTCCAAAGGGATGGCTCTCCAGGATGATGAATGAGGGCTCTTGGTTGGACCCACTGCTAGTCCCAAGGTTCAGCATCCTGGGCTATCTTCCCCAGTGTCTTAAAAGAGAGTGGTCAAGATGGTGATGTGATTTGACCTGCCCAGGACATGCTGCCCTCTCTCTCTCCCCCTCAGGGTACCTTGCTTGCTTTAGTCTCCCCTCAAGTGGCAAATGGTCAGTAGATAGTAGGGCTGTCCAGCCCCTCCTCCATAGGAGCTGCTCCCTCAAAAGATGGCTATGAGCACTGGGCTGGAAGCAGGATCGATGGGGGTGGTGCTATTACCCCCAGGGCTCTCTTGTTTGGCTCCCTATTGGTAGCAATTGTTTGGCAGATGTTGCTGAGAATAGAATAGAATAGAATGTTGGAACTGAGTAGAGAAAGTATTATATAAATCACTTAGACCAACACTTTCACTTTACAAATGAGGAAGCTGAGATTCAGAGAAAAGTGATTTGCCCAAAGTGATTGTTGAGTCAGTTACAAAACAGGAACAAGAATACAATTCTCTTAAGAGAGAGACAGTGCTTGTAGATAGGGGGCAGCTTGGTAAGCCTGCTTCACTCAATTGTACAGTATGAGTGAAAAGAATAAATAATAAGCCTGGGGAGTTACATGAGAATCAGATTGTGAAATTCATAAAGCTAAAAGGAGAGAAGTTTGTATTTTATTCTAAAAACAAAAGTGATTCATGAGGGCTTCTCACAGGGGAGTGAGAGGTCAATCCTGGGCTTTAGGAAGATCCACTGAATGTGAAGAGATGGATTGGAGAGGGAGGAAAGAGGAGATCAAGTAGGCAATTCTATTAAAATTTTTTAATAGTATTGAAAAATTTCAAATACACGTAAAGATAGTTTTCAGCATTCGTTTTTTGTAAGATTTTGAGTTCCGAAAATTTCTCCCTTCTTCCCTATCTTCCCCCTCCCTAAAATAGCAAGTAATCTGATGTAGATTAAATATGTGCAATTCTTTTAAACATATTTCCATATTTGCCATATTGTATAAGAGAAATCAGACCAAAAGTGAAAAAAAAACATGAGAAAGAATTAAACCAAAAACTATGTTTTGGTTCATATTCCATCTCCATAGTTCTCTCTCTAGAGATGGCATTTTCCATCCCAAGTATATTGGAATTGCCTTGAATCACTGCATTGTTGAAAAGAGCCATGTCCATCAGAGTTGATCATCACATAATCTTGTTACTATGTACAAGGCTCTCTTGGTCCTGCTCACTTCACTCAGCATCAGTTCATGTAAGTCCAGGTTTTTCTGAAATCAGCCTGCTCATCATTTCTTTTTTATTAACATTCTTTTTATTGTTTTATTTTTTATGCTTATACATGTTCACTAATTTTTAAAAATACACTATTTTATGAACCATATTGGGAGAGAAAAATCGGGACAAATTGGAAAAACCACAAGAGAAAAAAAAACAGAAGAAAAGGGGAAAATTAGTGAACATAGCATATGTTGATTTACAATTAATCTCTATATTTCTCTCTCTGGATGCAGATAGTGTTTTTACCTAAAGTTTGTTGGGGTAGCCTTGGATCACTAAACAGCTGAGCAGAACCAAGACTTTCATAGTTGATCACCACTTATCATTTCTTATAGAACAATAATATTCCATTATATTCATATATTCATATTCAGCCATTCCTCAATTGACAGGCATCTACTCAATTTCCATTGCCACCACAAAAAGAGCTGCTACATTTTGCACATATCAGTCCTTTTCCCTCTTTTATGATCTCTTTGGATACAGATCCAATAATGAAGCTGTTGGATCAAAGGGCATACACAATTTTATAGCCTTTTGGATATATTTAGGAGGCAATTCTAGTCCACTCACATCCCACCTCGGACCATCTAGCAGCATGACCATGGGCATGCATTCTCTGAGCCTCAGACGATTTTCCAAAAATATGAATTATTGCCAGTTGCAATCTATCTTCCCATATCTGTAAAATTATAAGATTTTGCTATTTATAAATTAAAAGCAGAAGGATTTTTGATGCTGTAAAGCAGTGCTGTCAAATTAAAACCAAGGGTTACTGACCTGTTCATAAGGATCCCTATTGGTCACCTATTGACTTAAAAAACTTTATTGACATTATCTATGTTCTATTGTGGGCCACTAGATGGCACCATGGGGCACAGGGCAGCAGGACTGGAGTCAGGAACACTCATCTTAAATTCAAATTTGGCTTCTGACATTATTAGCTGTGTGACTCTGGACAAGTCACAATCCTGTTTAACTCAGTTTTTTCATATGTAAAATTAATTGGAGAAGGAATTGCAACTTCTCCAATATCTTTGCCAAGAAAACCCCAAGTGGGGTCATGAAGAGTCAAACACAACTCAAGTGTTCTATTTTACTTTTTATTTATTTTGTTAACTATTTCACAATTACATTTTATTCTGGTTCAGGCTGTACTTGAGAGTCTTGCGTGTTTAACATCTCTGCATATTGACCTATTGGCCCATATCATGAGTCACTGTTTTCTATCAGCAGCTTAATTCCAAGTTCCCACTGAGGCAGGAGCTATAATAAATAACTGGCTCTAAGGGAATCCACATTGGTGTCTGTGATGAAAAAAAAATCTGTGAGGAAAATAAGTAAAATTCCATCCACGAATACAGATTGAGGAATACTTTTTCTTGCTTTATTTCTTTTCTTTTATTTTTTGTCTGTGTCTTGTAACATGGCTAATATGTTTTGCATGACTTTACATGTATCATCAATATCAAATTGCTTGCATTCTCAAGGCAGGGAGAGGTAGAAGGGAGAGAGAAAATGTATAATTCAGAACAATTACATATAATTGTAAAAAAATTTACATATAAAATGTTTAAAATTTTTTATATATAATTGGAAGATATTTAATGAAATAAGTAAAATGTATTAAAAAGGAAAAAAAAAGAAGGAAAATATAAATGAGGGGGGAAAGTTTGAAAGGACCTTGTTCTCAAGGACTTCCCTCTTCCTCAATCCCCCATGACTGATTGCTGTTACTAATTAAGCTTTTATATGTACTTTGATCCTTTATGAAAGTCTTTTTGTGGGAAGGAGATGACCCAGGAAGAACATGATTCTGACAAGTCTCATTAAGATGGAAAAGCTTTATGGACTGAATATCAGCTTCTGAGTAGTACAGTGATAGAGCTCTGGACCTGGAGTCAGGAAAAACTGATTTCAAATTCAGCCTCAGACACTTACTAGTGTCTTGCTAGGCAAGTCACCTTTGTCTAATTCAGTTTCCTTAACTGTAAACTGAGGTAATAATAGCACCTTCCCCCAAGGTTATTTTAAGGATAAAATGAGCTGATATTTGTAAAATGCTTTGTAAAACAAAGTGCTCTATGTGTTAGCTCTTGTTACTAGAAACAATTTGTCATCAAGACCTAGTTTAGCTAAGTTTGGATACAGATATTGATTGTATGTAGGATATTGTGTTGATCTCTCCCTGAAGTAGGCTGCCTGGGGACTGAGCTGATTTCCTCTATGAACAATCCCCACCAAAATTCTGTCCCTGCTGTGGTTCTCCTAGGAGTGCTAGCTTCAGGATTTTTGGAGGACCCTAAGGAGAATATTCAGTGTCTGGACCTATCTCCCTGAACAGAACCTACTAGGGACTAGTTGAACCCTCACTGTCATTCTGAAAGGGTCCCACTAGCTATAGGCTCCATTTATCAGTTACTGAGTTGGTTGCAAGTCACATTGAATGTTCCCATTTGGTAAGTCTAAAGGCTTTTGTAAGTTTTATTAGTAGTTCTGGCCTGATTGGATGATCTTACTAATATTTCTATTAAATCATTTTCCACTGATTCAAGGGCAATCTAATCTTTCACATTGTCAGTTTATTCAGAAAACTGAATTTACATTCTAGTAGAGGAACATAATCCAAATTAAGGAATGGAGATTTAAGGAAGAGAGTTTGTTCTGGGAAGCCACAGGGACTGTGAATGATATGATAGGGCATCAGTTATCACACCTTTACCATCAATAGTTCTTATAGGTAGAGATAAAGGGGGTTAGGAATCATTTACTATCATATGTCAAAATGGATAAAGTGCTGGAGCTGGAGTCAGAAAGGCTCATCTTCCTGAGTTCAAATCTTACCTCAGACACTTACTAACTCTGAGATCCTAAATAAGCCATTTAACCCCTTCTGCCTCAGTTTCCACATCTGTAAAAAAAGGAGCTGGAGAAAATAACCCATTCCATTATCTTTACCAAGAAAACTCAAAAAGACATGATTGAAAATAACTGAATACAACACCAACCAGATAGCTCCTTTCCTAATTGGATCATTAAAAAAAAAAACTGAGTGGATTAACTTCCCCAAAGTGGAAAGGAAAAAAAAAAGCATTGATTAAGTACCTACTGTGTAGGTGATTGAGCCCAGAAGGATTAGGGACGTGTGTGAAATACACATGATCATTTATTACCTCAAAGCTGACCAGATGACACTTGAAGACTTGAAGAAGAAAGAGAGAGAGAGAGGGAGAGGGAGAGGGAGAGGGAGAGGGAGAGGGAGGGGAAATGCAGTGTGGAGTCTGGAGTGATGCTCCCAGTTTGGGAACTGAAGGATGATGGTCAAATCAAGGAGATGAATGAGGATGATCAGATGGGGAGAAGAATGTCCAGGAGAGGGCAGTGCCATAAAAGCAAAGGGATGAGGGAGACTGGAGAGTAGTTTAAAATCTCAAAAGTGAGAGGTCAAGGATGAGTACTGACAAAAAGTTGGTTGGATTTAGTGGTTGAGAAGCTCAGAGGATCCACTTGGCCTTTCTTGGTCCCTTTCTCCCTGGGGAGAACAGAGCTCAGGGCAGGTCCTCAGAGGGTTTCCAGGCTTGAGGCTTTCTAGCCTGCAGTTGTGGGTGTGGACACTCACTCCCCTGGCTCTGTTTCATGCCTTCTCTCAGAATCCCCTTGTGCTGAAAGAGCCCTCCCTCCTTCCTCTGCCACCTTATGATTCACATTCACATCCATTAGGACTGGCTGGGCTTGGGTCTTGCTGACTATATTGGGAAGAGAATTTATGTCACTAAATCTGCTCAGGGCTGATTTCAGGCTGGATATTTTTTCCCTTTGTTAGCATCTTGGTCCAAGATTTTTCCCGACTCTTTTATAAACTGTCATTGGGTTGGGTTCGCCCACCTCTCTCAGTGAGGACTTTGAAAATGCTTCAAGTAGCCATTGGGCTGGGCCCTGGCCCCCCTTTCCAGAGAAAAATTCATGACAAAACCCAGAATTGTTTTGTTTTCCCCATGAAATGTTTATACAGGAGGGTGAATTTATTTGGAATTGCAAAAAGAAACCCAAGCAAATATCTGAGACAGTCCTGAACTGTAAGTCCCTGGGACAAGATGGATCGGAGCCCCTTGGCTCAGTCACTTAGCACGTTGACCATTTTGATCCTAACCAAAATGTTGTACATAGAGATGCTTAGTGAATATTCGTTAATAGAAAATTAATGCTAATTACACTAATAACTAGCATTTATATGGCACTTTAAGATTCAAAAAGTACTTCACAAATACTTCACTTGAGCCTCATAACAGTCTTGGGGTAGTAAGTGCTATTATTATTCCCATTTTATAGTTAGGGAAACTGAGGGAGGCAGAGATTAAATGATCTGTCTAGTCACACAGCTAACAAGAATCTAAGGCCAAATTTGAGCTCAGGAAGAATCTACTGCCCAATCTACTGTGCCACAGACACTGTTCTTCTGGGATTTATCATCTGGCAGGGGCATAAAACCCAAACATAGATATTTCATAATAAGTATATTAGACAGATGCAGAACAAAGTGTTATGTGAAACCTAGGGTGGAAGGTTGTTGCTGCTCAGATGGAGCAGGGAAAACTTAGAAGAGGTGGCAGTTGAGTGTAATTCTAAAGAGTGGTTAAAAATTTATTAAGCCCAAAGGAGAAGGATGGAAGGGGGAAGGGCACTCATAAAGGTAGCAAGTAGCTAAGGATGATTGAATCATAGAGTACATAAGGAGAAAATAAGGTAAATTAAGGCTGAGAGTCCCAGATTATGGAGGATTTTGTCTATTCCCAGACATTTCTCTTTCCATTTTCAGAGTCTATTTGTCTTTGTGCTGAAAACATTAATAATCACATGGGAAACCATCCCAGAGCCAAGTTCAGTGTAAAGTTTTTGTGTTTGAGGCTCTCTCCTCTGCTTCTGCCTTTCTTTTCTCCCCTGAGAGGGAAGTTCATGACCCTTTATTTTTTTTAATTTTTAATTTTTTTTTGCTTTTTGCTGAGGCAATTGGGGTTAAGTGACTTGCCCAGGGTCATACAGCTAGGAAGTGTCTGAGACCAGATTTGAACTCAAGTGGTCCTGACTTCAGGGCTGGTGCTCTAACCACTGCGCCACCTAGCTGCCCCCCATGACCCTTTATTTCTATGCTGTAGTCTCATTCCCTCCCCAGTTACTATCTATTTTCAGGAGTCATGTTGGAAAGACTCAATAAATTAGTTTATAATCATTTTCATGGTAGGTTTCTTAAACTGATATTTATCACAAGCCCTATAAGAGAAAATGCTCTTAACAATATAATAAAATCAATTCTGCCAACTCTTTCCTTTCCATTCCTACTTGATACCTAGGAGCCATTCTTCAGCTGACATCCCTCCTTCTTCCAGTTTCATTTATAATAAATATGTCCAGATTGCTATGTTTCAGCTCTTCCATCAATATGCTCATTTCCTGGTTATTAAACAAAGATTTCACATTTAGAGTATCAACAGCCAATTAATGTTTATAAGTCAGTCAGTCAGACAGTCCACAAGCACTTATGTACCAGATCTTGTGCTCTGTGTTTGGGATACAAAAAATGGCAAAAACAGTCCCTGTCCCCAAGGAACTCCTATTCTACTGGGAGAGACAAAATACAAACATCTACAAATAGATAAGATATATACAGGGTAAACTGGAGGTAGATCTCAGAGGAAAGGCACTACTATTAAGTGTAACTGGGAAAGTCTTTCAAAAGAATAAACTTTATCTGAGACTTAAAAAAGATAGAGAAGCAAGGAGACAGATATGAGGAGGGAGACACTGGAGACAGCTGGTGAAAATATATGGAATTCAGAGATGGAGCATTTGCTTGAAGAACAGAAGGAAAACCATAAGTCTAAAAATTGTGTGGTTCTTAATAACTTCTGGATAGGATGGAGGGCCATTTTGGAGCTTTCTTTGTTTTTTGGGCTTCTAAAGCCAAAAAATTCATCAATGACTGACCAGTGGATAGGAATTATAAGTGGAAATATGTGGAACTTATAGGGAGCCAATAGATGTTGATTCAACATAAGGAAAAACTTCCTAATAATTTTAGAGGAGAAAAAGTAGAATGAGCTGCTTTGGGAGGAAGGGGGTTTCTCTTCTTATTCCAGATCTTCAAGAAAATGCTTGATATTTTGTTCTCTGGTTGAACCAGAGAATCTTGAAGATCCAAAACTCTTAGATTTGGAGAAGCCTAAATGGGATAATAGACATGAAAGTTCTTGCTATAGATACACACACACATATTTATATATACATTTAAATATATACAATACACATATACGGATGCTCCTGCAGACACAAATTACTGTGTATAACTTATAGTTCTAGCATGTTTGAGACATTGAGAAGTTAATGACCTGTTCATGTTCATACAGCCATTATTTGTCAGAGACAGCATTGAAGTCCAGGTTATCTCCGACACACAGCTGCCCTTTATCAACACGCTATACTAGGTGACACAGCAGATAGAGCACTGGACATACAGTTAGGAAGACCTGAGTAGAAATGCTACTAGGTGTGTGATGCTAGGTAAATCACTTAATCTCTATCAGCCTCAGTTTCCCCATCTGTATGGGTATAATAATAACAACCATTTCCCAAGATTGTTGTGAGGATAAAATGAGATGATATTTGTAAGGTGCTTGGAAAACCTTAAAATACTGTATATAATAATTATGATTATCATATACATGTTGGATAGAACTATTTCTCCTCAGGCAATTAACCAGCATTTTTAAGTGCTTACAGGCATTATGCTAAGTGTTGAAGTCCCAGAGGTATTTGCCCTTAATCTGAAGGTTGTGGAATTTCAGGGATTAGAGGCAGAAGGATGTATATATGGTCAGCCTATGTGCAGTAGAGACCAGTTACCTTTTATCATCTTCAGATTCCTAGTTCTAGGATCCACCCATCCCACACATCCTGAGTGAATGGGCAATGATGATGAGGCAGAAGGACAAGTCAGCACCTTGAAGAGTCTGAAAAACTGAGACTATTGTCCCTAGGGTAAAAGTAGGGCCAATATAGGGTCGCCAGTTTGGATAGAGCCAAAAATATATCAGAGCTAGAAAGTTCATTTCGTTCAACTCTCTTATTTTAGAAGTCCAGAGAAGGGACATCCATTTGCATAGCTATGCAGTGAATTTAATGACGGAGCTTGATTAAAATTCAATTCTCTAGACTCCCGGTTTTTCATTTTTTTACTTTAAGGTATATCCTTCTAGTTGGGGCAATGAGAGGGATGAGGAGTATGTGGAAGGGAGGGGGGCAGTGGGCAGGCCATTTGTTTATTTGATGCTAAGTCCAGATTTGGCAGGCTTCCCTCCCCTACCTCCTTCCAGCTCCATCTCTGAAAGACTTCTTTTTCCTTCCTTACATCAAATTTTCTAAGGCTCTCCCAAGTTCTATTCATACTCATTTCTCAGGGTCTCACAGGGAATGAGGATGACTTCCAGAGCTTGGAAAGACTGTTTTCTAAGGGACCTTGTGCACCATTTCTACAATATCCCCATTTACCTTTCCTAGTCTGGAGGAATTGACATTTAGCCAAACAGGCTCTATAGGCCAGCTGAGATTAAATCTGTTCCCAGTAGGATTTATCTTGCTTTCTTTTCTTTACCTAAAGGCACTTAGTTAGATGGTAAATAGAACCTGAGTTTGAATTCAGCTTCAGATATCGACTTGCTCTGTGATTCTGGGTAAGTCACTTATTTTTACCCTCAGTTTCCTTATCTTTTAAATGGAGAAATCTAACTTTCAGGGTTGTTTTGAGGATCAAATCAAATGAGGTAATACATGTAAAATGCTTTATAGACCTGAAAGTATTTACAGAAATGTCATAAAGACCATCCCTACCCTCACTCCTACTCCCATACCAAGCCAGAGTATACCTCTATCACGCTGATTTACTGTTTTTGACTACAGGACCAACTGAGGAACCATAGCTCTCTAGTTTGCTTTTTCCTCCCTTTGAAGAAATTTGTGTGTGTGTGTGTGTGTGTACCTACATTCCCCCTTTCCAATACAGGGGAGTTTTTCCATCTCATCAGGTGGTAGTTGGCAACAGGTCAGAACTACAGACCTAGAGAGACAGATTGTGCCATGTTCTTTTGTGCATTCAGCCTGCCCATCTGACATTTGTCAGAGGGAGGATGTGACTCTCAGCAAAGTTACAGTTTATCTTCACCCCTTCATCCTCCATCTGCCCATTCCTTCACTTTATATCATTCAAGTTTATCTACCCATGGTCCTTTGGCAGTCCAGAAGCTCGAGGGGGTGAGATATAGACCCCCTCCTCAAGTGGGGCTCGTTGTCTCCCAAGGGAATGCTCCTAAGAAGGGAAAGTCAGTCCAGGAGAGATCAATTTTAGCTATTGGTACATAAATTTATTTCCCTACTACACTATACACTTCACAAGGGCAGGGATAGAGGTATGTGAATTTGCATCTCCATCATCACAAAAGTTTGTGAAATGTATTACTGCATCCACTCAATGAACAGTTATTAAGTACCCAATAAGACACAGTTTAATAGATGATGCATGAAGCAATGAGAAAATAATATGAAGAATCCCACCCAAATGAGGGCTCCAGATAGTGCAGTAGGAAGATGAGAGGACCGGGGTGACTGTGGACTGCAGCGGGCCAGGAGGTCGACCCTGTAGGGGTAGAATCTAAGTAGAACATTGTGAGCTAAGATTTGGAGGCAAGAATGATGAGGGCCTGTTCCCATTAGTTCTAATTCTTGGCCAGCAGGGCTATTTCACTGGGAAAACAATAATAAATCCTAGTCAAAGTCTCTGGAGAAAAGTGGCTAAGAGTAATTTCATTTTACTTCTGCTTAAGAAGGAGAGCCTATGTCTATGCCTTAGGGCTAGTGTGTTGGAAGAAAGCAGAATCCATGTGGACTAGATGTAAATGGTAATTTTCTGTGTGGTTTGAGGCAAATAATGTTCTTCCTCAGGACTCCATTTTCTATTCTGTAACATGAAAGATGGCTTCATTTTTTGAACACATGCTCTCAGGGCCCATCCTGGTGCTTAACAAAGTAGTATTCAGTAAATTCATATGTTGAATTTTACTGTTAAATGTGTTAGGGTCCCTTCTAGTTTGCTAAATGCATAGTTGAATTTTACTATTGGATGTGTTAGGGTCCCTTCTAGTTTGCTAAATGCATAGTTGAATTTTATTATTGGATGTGTTAGGGTCCCTTCTAGTTTGCTAAATGCATGCATTGAATTTTATTATTGGATGTTTTAAGGTCCCTTCTAGTTTGCTAAATGCATACATTGAATTTTACTGTTGGATGTGTTAAGGTCCTTTCTAGTTTGCTAAATGCATATATTGAATTTTACTGTTGGATATGTTAAGGTCCCTTCTAGTTTGCTAAATGCATGCATTGAATTTTACTGTTGGATATGTTAAGGTACCTTCTAGTTTGCTAAATGCATGCATTGAATTTTACTGTTGGATATGTTAAGGTCCCTTCTAGTTTGCTAAATGCATGCATTGAATTTTACTGTTGGATATGTTAAGGTCCCTTCTAGTTTGCTAAATGCATGCATTCAATTTTACTATTGGATATGTTAAGGTACCTTCTACTTTGCTAAATGCATACATTGAATTTTACTATTGGATGTGTTAAGATTCCTTCTAGTTTGCTAAATGCATGCATTGAATTTTACTGTTGGATGTGTTAAAGTCCCTTCTACTTTGCTAAATGCATACATTGAATTTTACTGTTGGATATGTTAAGGTCCCTTCTAGTTTGCTAAATGCATGTATTGAATTTTACTGTTGGATGTGTTAAGGTCCCTTCTAGTTTGCTAAATGCATGCATTGACTTTTACTGTTAAATGTGTTAGGGTCCCTTCTAGTTTGCTAAATGCTTATATTGAATTTTACTATAGGATGTGCTAAGTCTAGTTTATTCTAACATTTTATAGTCTGTTCTAATTCTGTATTCTAAGGTCACTCCCAGCCCTGACATTCTGTGATTCTATAGAAAGTGGAGACTCCTTCTGCTTCTTCTGGTCCCAATCCTGCCTCCTTCCTTTCCCCATCTCCCAGGTAGGGTGCCCTGGCTTGGCAGCCCCAGCCAGACTGGGCATACAGCTCAGGAGCTCTGTGTCAGAGCTCCCCAACCCCAGCCCTCTGACCCACTCACTCTCAGAACTCCCTCCTTTTTGCTCAGGGCTTAGAAACCACTTGGCAGCACTGCCCTGGCCTTCTCAGTCTCTCCAGGTCAGGGCACAAGGGGCCTGGCTTCCCAAAAGTCTCGGCTGAGGGGGAGGAAAAGGGGTTCCGGTCTCTAGGATGGACTCCAGCTCGGAAGAGCTGCTGAGAATAGCCCTGAAGGCTGGGTTCCAGGCTGCCCTGGCCTCTTGGCTAGATCTGGGGCAATCGCCAGAGGGCCTATTTATATCCCTGCTGGACAGGGAATTCTCACCTTGGGCAGTAATGAGGGGAAAAGCCATGTGACAATCCAGATTACTTATCTGTTGCCACTAGTCCATGTTCCTTACTGAAAAGGATTAATCCACAGGGGAGGGAATGCTCTCCAAATCCCCTTATTGTCTGTCTTAGCCTAACAATCATAAATCATGTCTAAACTGCTTCAAGATTCACAAAGGCCTTTTTTCACAACTCTGTTGAGAATACATTCATTTCTCTATTGCTTTTCTTTTCTTTGTTTGCTTTCTTTCTTTCTTTCTTTCTTTCTTTCTTTCTTTCTTTCTTTCTTTCTTTCTTTCAAAGGCAGAGTCACACAGCTAATGCACATCTGAGATCAAATTTTAACTCAGAACTTCTTGACTTTGGGCTGATGCTCTATCCACTGTACCACCTGGTGCCCTCTTATAACTTTTCTGTAGATTACAGATAAAATCAGAATTTCAGAGTTGAAAGAAAAGATCCAAGTCTAGACTAGACTTGACTCAGAATCATCCCTGACTCAGGTCATCAGGCTCTGCTTGAAGATCTCTCACGAGAGGGAGCCCACTATCTCCTGGGGTAGCCCATTCCCCTTTGGAACCACTCCACTTATTGGGCAGTCTCCTTCCATTCAGTCTAAATCTGCCTCTCAGCAACTCCTAGCTACCCCACTGCTCCTAAAACTGCTCTCCTGGGTCCAGTGCATATGTATAATTTACCTGGAGTATTTTAGAATTTCATTTAGAACTTCCCATTCTTCTTGGGCTCACTTGTCCTACAGACCTTCCGAACATAATATCTTGCTGAACCTTCGAAACCTTTAAAATCTCCACCAAAATCTCAGGTACATTTGACTGTCCCCCCAATATCTTCTCCCCTTTCACAAATTCTAAGATGGACTGGTCACTTTCCTCTTAAACTTTCCATCATTTCTACCCTAACAATTCCTCTTTGATAGTTAGAATCCAATCCAAAATAAAATCCCCATTGTTGATTCTTCCACCTTTTGGAAGATGAAATTATTATCAAGGCAGATCAAGAAATTATCAGCTATTCTGCTTTTGGCAAAGAGAACTCCAGATAAATCTGGATAATGGATTACTTGTGTAAAGTCAGACTGCTGAGATTCCTTCCAAGTCTGTGATTTCCACATAAATGAAGTTCCTCCATTATTCTTAATTCATGCTTCTGTACCAGAATTATCATGAGTTTCCTTCACTTTCCATCTATTTCCTCTCCTATCCAATTGATACATACTATGCTCCAATGACAAAAAAAAAACTCTTCCCGTTTCTCCTTTCATTGACTTTTCTCCAGGCATTCTCCTACATCCTTCCTTTCTAAGTGGCAAGATGGGCCAGTAGATTAATTTGTTGATTATAGAGTGTGTGTGTGTGTGTACACACACATACACCAATGTGTGCATGCAGAGATATGTATAGTTCATGGCCTGAATTTGTTGACAAACTTTGCATACCAATGTATTCTGGGAAGTTTCATAAGTGAAGAGCTGATTTATAGGTTAAAAAGGAGGGTTGGGAATCATGGCTTTTTTAATATAAAGGTCTATAAATCTTTTTTTTAATTAAAGCTTTTTATTCACAAAACATATGCATGGGTAATTTTTCAACACTGACCCTTGCAGAGCATTCTGTTCCAAATTTTTCTCTCCTTCCCCCCCATCCTCTCCCCCAGATGGCAGGTAGTCCAATATACATAAAGGTCTGTAAATCTTAAGGATCTTTAGCAACTTGCTTTAGTTTTCACCAACTCCATGCCTAGAATTCTCTCCCTCCATTTTTCTGCTTCCTGGCTTCCTAAAATCTCAGCTAAAATTCCATTTTCTCAAAAAGGCTTTTCCCAGCCCCAACTTAGTGCCAATACCTTCCCTCAGACAGTTTCCAATTTGTAATGTCTACATACCTTGTAGATCCCTAAGTATTTACCTGCTGTCTCCCTCATTGGAATATGAACTCTTTGAGGACTGAGACCAAATTTTTAACCTTTCTTTATATTCCCACAGTTCTTGGCACATAGAAAGCACTTACTTATTTATATGTTTGTTGCCTTGATCAATTGACTTAAATAACTTGGAAAGTATGCACCTGACCCCTCTAAGTTTAAAGATGAAACTATTTCCATAGAGCATAGGAAATAATGTTAGTAGCTCTGGCTTGTAAGTCCCAGGTTCTGTGTTCTAATTTTGGCTTTGCTAGCTAGAACTTGAATGACTTCTCTTTGGCTCTGAACTCATTTAGTCAAATGAGCAGTTGTAAGAGTCATTCTCCAAGATTCCTACCTGCTCTTAGTCATCAAGTTCCTAGATGGAAAGTGAAGGAAACTCATTATAATTCTAGTACAGAAACATGAATTAAGAATAATGGAGGAACTTCATTTATGTGGAAATCACAGACTTGGAAGGAATCTCAGCAGTCTGACTTTACACAAGTAATCCATTATCCAGATTCACCTGATCTTTGTCATCCTGATTTCCAGGAGCAGAATAGCCACAGGGAGAGCTAGCCAAGGGTGGTGTGAGAGAATTCTGGTATGAGAAATCCAAGTTAATGGGATTTCTCTGAGTCCCCAGTCCCAGAACAGCAATAGCTCCATATCTAATAATCAAAGGGCAGCTAAAAAAAGCCTCTGAGGGTTGAGCCACTGGACCTGTCACAAAGCCTGGCAGGTTTCTTTTGGTGAAGAGCACTGACCTGGACACACAGCCTCTGGAAGGGGGTCTGCGAGAGTGGAGGTCAGGGTTAGGGGGGAGGACACAGCATGTCTGCCTTGCATGTCAGGGGACTGCCTAGGAGAGTGTGACAGCCCAGAATCACAGAATGTTGGAGGAGGAAGGGACCTTAGAACATAGATTGTTGGAACTGGAAGAGAAACAGAAAACAGATTGTTAGAACAGAGAATGGCAGAGGAGGCAGATGCTTAGGACATTGAATGTTAGGACTCAGAGTGCCAGAGTCAGAAAGACAAAGAGTGTTAGAGAACCTGAATGGAAGGAAGAGCCTTATTTCCTGCCTACAATATTAACATTGCATTCTCCTTTGTAGACTTTGCTATTTGTATTAGGGTGAGCCCAGGCAAATCACTTCCCTGCCTCAGTTGGCTGCTTTGTAAAATGAAGGGGATGGCCTTTCAGCTCTAAATCTGTGTCCTGAGACCATTCATTAGCGTATAAGAACATTAAATACCCATTAGAATGAAATATATTAGAAAATATCAGAGATGGAAAGGCTTTCTGGGCATTCTGGGGTCTGTCACTGAAAGGGAGTGACCACCAAACAGAGAATAGCCATGTGGAGCCAAAAGGGATGAGCCTGGGCCCAGTTTCATTTCCTGGCATAGCTGGAGATCAAGATGTCCTAGATACTAGAATTGGACCACTCTATAGCCAGAGTGATGGGGCTTCTTAACCTTCTTGTTAAATTTGGGCAGTCCGATCTGGTAAAGCTAAGGGACACCTTCTTAGAATCTAAATTCATAAAATAACATAGGATTATAAGTGGGCAGCTAGGTGGTAAAGCAAATAGAGCCCTGGGTCTAGAGTCAGAGTTCAAAATTAGCCTCAGATACTTATTAGTTGTTTGACCCTGGGTAAATCACTTAATCCAGTTTGCCTCAGTTTCCCCATATGTAGAAGGAGCTGGAGAAGGAAAGGGCAAATCACTCCAATATCTCTGCCAAGAAAACCCCAAATGGGTTCATGAAAAGTTGGACATGACTGAACAATTGAAAAGCCACGACAAAAAACAAATCAATTATACTGAAATACAGTTATCAAAATTAAAAAAAAAATCCACTAAGGTCATGGACACCAGATTGAGAATCTCCAGTCTATATGTAGGTATATATATGTGTGTATGTGTGCATATATACATGTATACATAAACATATCCATGCTTAATTGTAGTCTCTGGAGGAGTCAGGGGATGAAAAGGGAAAAAAAGAACAAAGTAAAAACTGCATAGTAGAGAACAAAAGAAAAACTACAAGGAAGTAAAGAAAAGATGGACAGTCATGAATACAATATCTTTTATTATTATGTATGCTTTCTTGAAATGGAATTTTATTGTTATATACTTTGACTCCTCTCTGATGTTCTGCTGGGTACGTGACAATGGTTTTTGTTTTTGTTTTTTCCTTTTTTCTTTTTCTATTTTCCCATTTTGCATTTAAGTTTTAAATTAATAAGTACATTAACCCCCCCCCCAAAAAAAACCCTCAGTCTAGCCCACCCCCCAGACTCTACTAGTGAGGTTGGATGCCTCTTTAAGCACTACAAGTTTAATTTTCCATTCAGGTTGGATCTTGCATTTCCCTTTTCTCTCCTCAACACTCGGGCAGCCCACATCCCTGGCCAGTGGTCCAATGTGCATTTTCAGCCTTGATCTCTAGCAACACCGGGAGATGAAGCTGGGCCTTTTGGCTTCTCCCGCTGTTCACTGTTCGGTGGTGACTCCCTTTCTTGCCCCATGGCTATCGCTCCCAGCAGTGACTGACCCCAGAATCCCCACGGGGCCCTCAGAAAGGCGATTCCACTGCCAAGTTTCCAGAGAATGTGTTGGATAAGAGGCCTTGTGACTCTGTTCCCCAATTCGCCTCTAACAGCTCTCACTATCTCCCAGGTGAGTAAGAATAGTAACAGCTCCCTCTGGGGCAGCTAAAATAGGCAGCTTCACACTCCGGCTCTGACTGACCCACTCTCCCTCCCCCAGGATGTGCTAAAACAAACATGCATGACTCCTCAAAGTGTTAAAAATACCTCTGCCCCAGTGTCCCTGAGAGCCTCAGCACTGGGGGGTCAAGGAGTCCCCCTTAATGGGGATGGACCATACGAGGATCTTTCTCAAGCCTGGGCTGCCTCTTTAGCATTGGCTAATAAGTCAGGAGACCCAAATTCTAGTCCTGGCCCCAGGGCTAATGTCAGATGACCTTGGCTCATCACCTTGGGTTTTGGAGGTGGAAATAATCTTGATAACCATCTTGTCCAACGTCTTCATTTTAGGAAGAAATCAAGTCTTAACTTAATGTCAAATGCCTAGAAAGCATCGGTGGTAGGATTCAAACTCAGGACTTCTGACTCATACCTGAAGGGCTTTTCCACTATACCATGTGGTCCCTTACTACTTCTCTTGAGCTTTATTTTTCTCATTAGCAAAATAAAACAATTGGGGTTGATGATTCCTCCTTCTAGACTGGGCAGTGATGGGACCTTCTCAGAAGTAAAGAGGAAATTTTATACCTTTCTAAGATTCCTTGGGGAAATAACTCTGAAAGTAGATTTCCTGCTTCTCCTTTTTCCCAGTGCCTGGAGCTATAATGATCTGAACCTTTTGAATACTCTTGGGATCCCCCAAGAGCTTTTTGTGTGTCCCCAAGTCTACCAGCCAAGGTGGGCACTGGGGATGAGTCAGTTTAGAGGTTCAAGGGCAAGGTTGTAGGGCTGCATTATTTCCCTCTAAAATCAAGCCTCAAGGGGAAGAACATCTTGGCGACCTAGTCCGTGGGTCTCTGTTATTCCAGTGACTAAGAGCCTGCAGACAGGCAGGCAGGACCTGAAATTGGTGATTCATGGCAGAAACGAGAGAAAATCTCAGGGTCTCTGGAAGCCTTTTGCTTTCATGTGCCCATTCCTATCTTTCCCTATCTCCATTCATCTCCTTCAGCCTTAGGCTTTCTTGGATCATGTTCATCCTTTTGATAGCATTTATAGGATTAGGATTAGTTCCAAGAAGCAGGTAACTCAGCTACTCTGATTAATCCATCCCCTTTCTTCCTTGGTCCATATTATTTTCCACACTATGTTCTCCTCCATACAAGTTATATTCCCATCTACACTGGCCCATGGGTTCACACACTAGATTACACATTGCTCTATACTGAATTATTTCTTTTTATATTGTCCTGCGCTTCTCTCTACATCAGTCCTTTCCCCTTTTATTTTGGCCTTTTCTCAGATCTATCATGGTCCATGCTCTCTTTTATATTGTCCTACATTAATCAACAAGTATTTATTTCTTTTTCTTTTAAAAATCATCTATTTGTTTGATTGATTTTTAGCATTCATTCTTAAACAATTTGAGTTCCAAATTCTCTCCTTTTCCCTTTAGCCTCTCCTTTACTCATTGAGAAAGCAAACAATATAATATCAATTATATTATGAAAACATTGCCATGTTGCAAAAAAAGCAAGAAAAATAAAGTGGAACAAATATGCATTCAATTTACATTCAGGGTTCATCAGTTCTCTTTCTGGAGGTGGATAACATTTTCCATCATGGGTCTTTTAGAATTATCTCGAATTTTGTCTCGATCAGACAAATTAAGTCTTTCATAATTGATCATCATTACATTAATACTCAACAAACATTTATTTTTCCCACTTAATAGTATTTTTTCTAATTACATATAAAAATATTTTCTGCATTCATTTTGGTAAGATTTTAAGTTCCAAATTTTTCTCCCTTCCTCTTTTCCTTTTCTCTCCCCAAGAGAGCAAACATTCTAGTATAGACTATACATATACAATCATGTTAAACATATTTCCATATTATGTTGTGAAAGAAGAATCAGAACAAAAGGGAAAAACACACACACACAAAAATAAAATAAAACAGTATGCTTTGATCTGCAGTCTCCATAGTTCTTTCTCTGGATGTGGATAGAATTTTCCATCATGAGTCTTTTGGAATTCTTAGACCACTGAGAAGAGCTAAGTCTATAATAATTGATCATAATATAATATTACTTTAACAAGCACTTATTGAGCATTTATTATGTGTTGTGCTGAGAATATAAAGGAAAGCAAAACCATGATCCTTGCCCTCAAGGAGCTCACAATCTAATGGAGGAGACAAGAGTGTTCTGCACTCCCCTCTATTTTGACTGTTTTGTTGTTTGTTTTTGTGTTTGCCTTTTTGCTGACTTGTATTTTTCTTTATACTGACCTGAGCTTTTCTGGAAATGGCTGGTAATACCCTCTGTGCTAGTTCATCCTCTTTTTTCTCTCAGCCTTCAGAGAAGAAGCGTGGAATATAATTGCTGCCTGTGAGAAGTCAATGGTCCTGATGGGCAGCTGGTCTACTTGGGATGGGAATCTTAGCTGGGAAGAAGCATACACAGGATCGAGCTGGTAAGGAGTCCAGATATGTGTAAGAGTATACAAAGGAAAGATCATTGAGAGCTTTAGATGGTCAGGGAAAGCTTCCTAGTGGAGGTGCGAATTTAGTCTGGAAAAACTGAAAGGTTTTGGATGGTTGGAAAGGAATGGGGAAGACAATAAGGAAATAAGCCTGGCTGGAGCACTGAGAGATGTAATAATCATTTAGTCATTTTATTCAGTCATGTTCAATTCTTTACGACCCCATTTGGAGTTTTGTCATTTTCTTCTTCAGCCCATTTCACGGAGGAGGAAACTGAGGTAAACTGGGTGAAGTGACTTGTCCAAGATCATATAGCTGTCTGAAGCTAGATTTGAACTCAGGTCTTTATCCATTATATCACATCTTAGGAGGGAAGAGTAGTGAGAAAAGGTAGGAATAGATCTGGGAGGACTGTTGAGATGAGGTTAAAGATTTTGGATTTGATACTGTATAGGCAGTGGGGATTAATCACATACTTGTTGGTGTGTCAAACATGCATACCAATGGACCATATCTATTTAATACTTTTTTGGGGGGAGTGTCCTAAGCATGAACTTTAGCATTCTTTTGCTGGCTCCATACCCACCATTGTTTGCTGGACTCTTACCATGTTTCTCCCTGATTTTCCAACACCCCTCTATGTATTTTGTTTTTCTCTGTTAGAATGTAAACTCCATTAATGTAGGAACTGTCTGGCTTGTAGCTTGTATTTCTCTTACCCTTAGTATGATGGCTGGCATGTATTAAATATCTAATAAAATGCTTCTCTTTTTTTTTTTATAAAAATGCTTCTCTCTCTGTCTCTGTCTCTCCCTCTCCCTCTCTGTCTTCTCTTTCTTCCTCCCTCCCTCCTCTCTCTGTCTCTCTTTTTCTCTCTCCATTTCTCCTGTGTTCTCCTTTTCCTTCCC
>JAJPUD010001884.1:347449-374620 GCA_023553655.1 Myrmecobius fasciatus
GGGCTAAGAGGCCCTTCTGCTTTCCCACTCTCTTGCTGGTAGCTCTCCTCTGTCCCAAATGACTTTCCTGTCTCTTAACAATGACTTGGGAAGGTCACAGGTAAGTAAGAGGCAAAGCCAGTATTCAAACCATGCTTCTGTGACTCTAAATGGAGCATTATTTCCTACTTTGGAATCTACCTCACAAGGTGGTTATGAGGAACAAATGAGATCATTTTTGTAAAGCACTTAGCATAGTGTCTGGCACATCATAGGGGCTTAATAAGCTTCTTCCCTCCCTCCCTCCCTTCTTCCCTCTCTCCTTTCCTTCCCTTCCCTTCCTCCTTCCTTCTTTCCTTCCCTCACTTCCTCCCTCCTCTTCCTTTCTCTCTTTCTCCTTTCCTCCTTTTCTCTCTTCTTTCCTTTCATCCCTCCCTTCCTTCCTTCTTCCCTTTCTTTCTTCCCTCCTTCCTTCCCTCCTTCCTTCCCTCTTTCCTTTCCTCCCTTCCTTCCTCCCTTTGTTCCTCTCTTCTTTTCTTCCTTTTTCTCCCTCTTGTCTTCTCTTTTCCTTCCCTTCCTTCTCATCTACCTGATTTTAATTTTATGATCTTGCCCCTATCCCTGCTTACTTTTGACCTTCTGTTTCCTACTCATTTGTGGTTCTCCCCTCCCTAACTTATCCGTTCTACTGACCAATGGCAAAGAAAACATCCAATTAAGACAAGTATCTTAGGATATTAGGCAAATCACACTGGTTACATAAACATATTTAAGGAGGTAATGTAGATGGGAGGGAGAAAGACAATGACTTTTTCCTCTGGACTTGGTTTTGTATCTATGTCCATTCCAACTCCCAAGTTTATTTTTGTGAGAGATCAAGAGTTTGGGGGTTGGAAAATTGGAGGATATTAAACTTAAAGAGCCTCTGGCAGTTTTCTGGAGGTGTACCTTTTAAGTTGATGCTAATTAGGTACAGTTTGGCTATAAGAAATTTAGCAGAGAGCCACAAGGAATTTCTAACTTTAAGTCAGAGGAGACCTCTGGCAGAGATTCTGCCCAAACTTGAAGGCCCTTACTAACTAGGACAGCTCTGTATTCTAAAGAACTTTGCATCTGGTGTGAGGAATTTCCTTTTGAATAGGAAATGCTCATTCTAGTTAAGGTTTGGGGAAAGAGAACCCTTTTAGAGGATCAGTTCTTAAAATTGCTGTTGAGGATTTTTCCTAGCTCAGTGCCTGAGTGTTGGAGATCTCTGCTGTTCTAAAAGAATAGGGTTTTAAAAGAGACAAAAAACTTTGGAGGCTTAAAATAAAATAATTAAATTAGAATTCATTTCAGAGGTAGTGTCTCAGCTGAAGACTCCAGGTGATACCAGAAGTTGAAAGAAAAGCTTCACAACTTTATGCTACTGGAGCAATACTTAGCAGCAATCAATGGGGATTCCAGAATTAATGTAATGTTATTAAGCAGGAGTCACAAGAGACCAGTGGTTGACAAAACCAGTGGGAGAAGTGAGATGATGTTTCTTGAAGCAGAAGTATCCTTGCAGCATAAGAGGCATAAGTTGTCCTTCCAGGGATGGTCTGTGTGTTTGAAGGAGGATTTACACCAGGTTTATTGGGGAAATGTTTTATTGCAACTTCTAAAAAATTATGCTATTTCATGAAATACATTTGCTTTAAACTAATTGTGTTCTCTGGCTAACTAAAACCAATAAACACATTTGTAGGGGCTTGTTACCTATGATTTTAAGTGGATATGAACCTATAGAGTACTTTGAATCTGGAGTAATCTTATTTGGAGAGTGAATTGGAGGGTATACTCAGGAGCTACTTGGGAGCCACTCAAATCTCTGCCTGTCCCTAACTTTCTCTACCTGTGTCCTTTGGCTAGAAAACCTTTTTATCCTTCCTGAAATTTTCACTGTGAACATTATTCCCTCAGTAGCAAAGGGTGGGGCTCGGTCACTATAAAGTCCCTGTGAAAATGCACAGATTAGCCAGTTAGAAGAGAAATCAGAATGAAAAATGTAATATGTAGAAGGGAATGTAGAATGTTAGAATTAGAGAAAACTGAGAGATCATCTGGTTTAACCTCTTTATTTTACAGTTGAGGAAATTGTGAATGTCAGTTAATCTCTGAGTCCATTTTCTCTTCTGTAAAATGGGAATAATATTTTTAGTAATAAGACAATATATGTCAAACTGAAGTGTAAGCTATTATTGTTATTAGGGAAGTGATTTTTCCAAGAATACACAAGGAGGGGAAGGAAGGACAATGAAACAGAACTGTAATTTTGGTGGGATGATTGGAGCTTTGTCTCAGGGTATCAGAATTTAGAAAGCCCAGATAGGGAAATGGGAAGTCAGTTTCTTCTCCCACCATGGACAGCTGGTCTTTGTACCACATCTCCCCTACTAGTGGCTAGTTCTTTAGCAGTTATATAGGAAGTGTCATGTAAATAATTGTGTCCTTCCCCTTTAGCAGCATAAAAACCTTGCATCGCTCTGGAAGATTATTTTTATCTCCTAACCCTAACACTGTACCTAGCAGTCACTTTCTTAAATGTCAAAGCAGTGCTTCCTACTTCCCATGGGTAGCTACATCCCATATGAGCTCCCCTATTCCCTTATCCCTCTTGTACAAAGAGCCAAATAAGACATAGGCCCTGCCCTCATGGAGCTTCCAGTCCTGTAATAGTAGGGATACAGCAGGGACATAATTAAGACAAATTATGGAGAAAGGGGGCCCCTTGAGGACCATTTAAAGAAACTGCTTAAAAATAAATATTGAGAGCATTTCCCCTTCCCTTACACACATACACACACACATACACACACACACAGCAGAAGGCCCATGAGCTAAATATAATATCCAGGCTATCAGGCCCCAGCAGGACCCAAGTGGTCTTTCTCGGGATTTCCATTCCCAGAGGGGCCTAAGTTGTCTTTGGAGGAAGTCTGTGTGTTTGACATTAGTCCGTTTTATTGACCCTTTCATTGGGTAGAGCAGAGGGGCCTGGAGAGAGAGGGACAGAGCCAGAGAAGGAGAGACATGATGAGAATAAAGAGATTCAGTCCTTGGGCCTGGCTTGAGTATTTGGGCTGCCTGGAGTGGACAGGCTGGATTTATTATCTACACTGGTGGGTCTTTGGGAACCCAGACCGGATAAGTCCCCTTGCCTGTCCATACTCCTGAGGAGAGGGAGACTGAAGCTGTTGCTGAAGAAGTCTTTGCCCTAAGAAATGATGAATGGAAAGAACTGTTGTAGATTAAAATAAGCAGAACCAGGAGAACAATTTATACCATGATCACAAGCTATCAAAGGAAGGAAGAGTGAGAAAGATCTCACTCTAAACAGAGGGTTTCAGGTATGACTTCAGGAGACCGATGTGAAGCATACTTCCAATCTCTCAAAAGAGAGATGTTGGGTCAGGGGTACAGGGGTTCATTTGTTTTGTTTTGTACTTATTTTTTACAAGGGAAGTTTCCTTTGAGGGTGGAGGGAGGGACCATGTCATCTGGAAATAACAGTGATGATGATGATGAAGAAAATGGTCAGCTAAGGGGGTATGGTGGATAGAGCCTTGGGCCTGGAGTAAGGAAGACCTGAATTCAAATGTGATCAAAGGCAATTATTATTTCTGTGATCCTGGCCATGTCACTTAACCTCTGTTTGTCTCAGTTTTCTCATCTATAAAATGGGAATAATATCAGGTTTATTGTGAGAATCAAATTAGCACATAGTAGGCATTATGTAAATGTTTATTCTCTATGTGAGGATCAGATATTTGTAAAATGCTTAGCTGAGTGCCTGGCACATAGTAGCCACTATGTAAATGCTTATTCTCTATTTCCCCTAGAAATAATAAGAATAACTAATAAAAAATAATAAAAACTTTACATATCTCATTTGACCTTTATACCAATTCTGTAAGATATTGGCTATTATTATCCCCATCTTACAAATGGGTAAACTGAGGCAGATGGTAGTTCAATGGCTTGTTCAGGGTCACACAAGTGGTAGGTGCCTTAGGTTTTGAATTCAGGTCTTCCTCACTCCAGGACCAGCCTTGTGTCTGTTCAAAAGAAAATAAAGGTCAAGGTCATCCGATGTATCCTAGTTCATCAGCAATCACCCTAATTTTTGTCTTGCTACTTTACCTGGACAACTGGAGGAGACAGTGAGGATGAAGACTTTGCAAAGTTCTACCTCATTTTAATTCACATGCAAGTCAAGACAGCACCCTGTGAAGTCGTTGGTCCCCTTTGAGAACAAAGGACGAACAATAACAATAAAGAAGAGACATTTTTGACCTTGGGTTCAATTTTGTGTGACCTTGAGCAATTTTGGAACTCAGTGACCTCATTTGTAAACTTGAGGGGTTGGACTTGATGTTATAAAAAGTGTTTTCTAGCTCTAACGTTCTACATTTGATATTCTAACATTCCCTAATCCAGGATCCTTTCCTGCTCTGACATCCTTTCTTATGCCTCTGATGTTCTATATTCGTAATAATAATGACGGCATTTTTACTGGCACACCTGGCTGCCCAATGTCCCACAGGCCCTTCTCATTCATGTAGATTTAGAATCAGGCCTTAAAGCCCTCAGATGAAGAAGCTAACTCCTAGGGATCAGGTGAGCCTTGTCCCAGGTAAGAGCAGAATCAGGAGTCCAACCTGGGCCTCCCATGGAGCGCTCTGCTTACTCCACCAGGATTCTGAGGAGACTTGCCTTCAGTTCTCATTTGTGGTTCTGGTTTACTGACCCCTAACTCAGTGGCAAAGGAAACCCCCAACTAAGAAGCTGTTTCCACCTCTGGCCCAGTCCCTGAGTCCCCAGCCCTTGCACAGCTGCCATATTGGCTGTGGGAAGTCATATTTTACTGACTCTGAGGGGTGAGACTTTGCACAAAAGAGGGGGTCCTGCTTGTGCTCCCCCAAAACAAGCGAGGGACAAATTGGTCCCTGAAGGGGCTAACTGGCTCTTGAATAGGGTTTCGGTTACTCTCCTCCCTCTGCTTGTCGCCTGAGTCCTGGTTGAGAGAGTCTCTCTTAGCTGAAGTGCTTTAATCACTTGAACTGGAAAAAAAGTTTAAAAATACCCCCAGATGTTTACATTCCTTCCACATGAGCTTCTCTGTTCTCACTGCAGTTTGGCCCTTTGATCGGTGCTTGCTGATTGGGAAGTGTCTTTGGTATTGGACACAGGCCCAGCTCGGCCCCCTGCTTGGCCCCCCGGAGGCCCCAGGAACATCCCCCAGTCCTCCCTGCCCCCAGCCCCACCACAGTCTCACAGTGGGTGCTGAGAGGCAGGGGCAAAGGGTAAGACTCGGTGCCATTCGTCCAGACTCTCCCCCGACAGGGTGTCCTTCTCTGGACAGTGACCAGACCCCTTAGACCTGTAACCCTCTTCTTATTAATAATAACAATAATAATGGCTCACATTTATTTGGCACTTTATATTAATAGTTCCCATTTCTAGAAGTCTTAGAGGTATGAGGAGCAGTGCTGTGAAAGTGGAAAGAATAGTAACTGCTATCAGAGCGGTACAGCCGTCTTTCAGTTATGTCTGACTGACTGTGACCCCATTTGGAGCTTTCTTGGCAAAAACATTGGAGTGGTTCGCCATTTTCCTTCTCCAGCTCATTTTACAGATGAGAAAACTGAGGCACAAAGAGTCACCCAGATGGTCAATAGCTGAGGCTGGATTTGAACTGAGGAAGAGGAGCCTTCCTGACTCCAAGCCACCTGGGCAAACGTTCAAATTTTGACCCAGCTATTTAACTACCTCTGTGAAGGTGGACAAATCACAGCCCTTGATTTCAGTTTCCTCTTCAGCAAACTGAGCGGTTTGGACGAGATGGCCTCTGTTCCTTCCAATTCTACATTCTAGGATACTAAAGTTTAGAAAATGTCATTCCCCCTAACTCAATAAAGTTCAGTGGCTCTGTATAATGTCCAGCATCAACTATAAAATCTTTTGTTTGTCATTTAAAGCCCTTTACAGACTGCTGTGTTCTAATATTCTTTGACCTAACAGTCAACACTTTCTTCTCTATGAGCCCTTCCAACTCTCAAACTCTATTAACACGATTGTTGAGAGAAGAGTGTTGATGATGATGATGATGATAACAGCAGCTAGTGTTTATATAGTACTTCATAAATATTATCTCATTTGATCCTCACAACAACCTGTGAGGCAGTTATTATTATTATTATAATTATTTTCATCCTTATTTTACAGTTGAGGAAACTGAGTCAGGCACAAAACTAGTAAATATCTGATTTTGAATTTAGGTCTTCATGACTCTGGGTCTCATGCTCTGTCATGATCCACTACTACCTATAAAGCACTTGAGTTTGTTTAGGTATTATATTGTAAGATCTCTTGCAGCTCTCATGTCCTGTGTCCTATTAACTGAGATCCTTTTCTATGATGGGCTGACATGTACAAGATGACCCGAGTGACAAGGGGAATGCAAAGAGATGGAGGAGGGCTGGGCAAAATGGAAAGAACATTGAATGCTGAATTATAGGACTTGGGTTTGAGAGTGTGCTGCTAATTATAAGCTGAGCAATGGGCAAGTCACTTAAAACTCTTGATGTCTTACTTTGTTTATCTCTAAAACAAGGCAATCAAGTCCAATGAACCTGAAGGTCCATCCCCATTCCTATATTCTCTGATTTTATTGTTTTACCTTCACAGGCTTTGTAGGAAAAACTCTTGGATGGAGGAGATAGGATGTTGTTAGTGGAAGATTCTAGAGAAGCTGGTCTGGAAGAGCATCACTAAGCCTACCAAAGCAGTCCATTTATTTAGGGGATGGGTTCCGTGATTAGTCAGCTGGTCATATTTGTCCTCCATGACTCTATTCTACTTAAACCCAAAGTTTAAGTTAAGTAGTTTAATCCACTTAAACTGTGGCTCTCCACTCTGACTCAGGAACATCCCCAAAATCTCTTTCTTTTTTTTTGAAGATCATCTCCTCTTGCCAGTCTCTGAGATAACTTCTGGTCCTAAATCTTTAATTCTAGAAATAAGGTCAGCTAACCAGGAAAGGTTGTTTTCCTTAATTGCAGAATATTTGGAATTCAGCAGTTCCTGGGGGCTCCGATTTTAGACCACAGTCCTTCCTAATCAGACCCTTCAGCTGTTGTGATAGGTGTGGGGAGAAGATTAGGAGAACTTTGTCTGTGATAGGAATTAAGGACTAGTTTTCAATCAGGTTTTGGGCTTCATGTGTGATCAAGATTAAGGGTCCCTCCATGTGGATGAACATGTCTTAACATACATACTCATATGCTCACCCAGACATGATCACATAAGCAGATTAAAAACTCCACCTAAGGACCTGCACCTAACATCCCCTATAGCACACACATTATATTCATGCAGCAGTTAATTAAATCCAAGGGACTTGAGGGATGGGTGAGTGTATGGGGGGTGGGGACAAGGGTCACTCATGAAACCACCAAAGCATAAGGCTCACAGACCCTTTCTCTCTCCCACATTTCTGCAGGAACTTCCCTACTGAGGCAGGCCCTTTAAGCTATCCTTCTCTAAATCCTGTATAGCCCCCAGTGCTTAGAACCAAGCTCTGCACATAGTAGGGACTTTAATAAGTATTTGTTGGTTGAATAGGCTCTCCATCCACTCAGTTTTGACTAACCCACTTCTCTCATCTTAAAGACAGAAGGATGAAAAGAGATGGACAAATCACTGGAAAGATTTGGGAATTCAAGAGCTCCAGACTCAGTTCCCATCAGGTTTTATTATTCTTTGGTGGCTCCGGGGGAGACTTGGTCAGAAGGCATTTATGTGAGAAGCTAGCCACATTAAAGAAAGTCTTAACTTTTACCGATGGGAACATGAGCCCCAAGTTTTGCTGGAGAGGGAAGAGGTTCTAGCCAATGCTGAATCAGATGCAGGCTTTGTTTGGCTCTTCTGCCCACCAAGAATGGGAGGGCAAAGGTTCATCCCTGAGATGTTTTAACTCTGGGGTTCGTCTCACCCAGCTCAGTCCAGAATCCAAGTCCTTGCTGTTGGAGGTATAGAAACTGTGGGTTATAGGGAAGGCAGGAGACCGAGCATCCTGCCCCATCAGACAGAGGCCTTCAGGGGGACGCTGTCAGGCAGTTGTGCTTCAGTCTTTTTAGCTAAGGCTAGGTGGCTGAAGATCAAGATTAAGAAGAAACCTGGGGTGTCAAAGAGAGAATCAGTCAGTTCCAGGCAAGAATATTGGTCCCAGGGGGCTTTTGGTCAATTTTGGGCAATGTACTTTCCTAGTAATTGAAGGTAGGTTAATATATTTGCTGTTATTTTAATTGACATTTTTTTTCTTGAAAAAGCATTAAATGATCATGTCATGTGTCAATTTATGCTTTCTTAATTTTGAGGGGAATCTAGCTAGTTGGCCCATATGGCCATTGCTACTCATCTTGTCTAACTTTTGATCATTTCCCAAATGGCAGGCCTGTTTCTCTCAAATAAGATAACATTTGCCATAGCTCCTAACATAGTAGGTTCTGTATAAAGGCTTGTTCCCTTTCTTCCCTCTCTCTCCCACCTATTTCTCTGGCTCTCCCCCTCCCCTCCATCCTCTCTCCATTTCTCTGTCTTCCTCTAAGCCCTTCTGGAAGGATGGAAAACTCACAGTACTTATGAAATAGAATATCCTTATACCTACTTATATACCTACACACCTATACCTGTAGTGCACTTTATACTGTAAGCACAAAACTCAAAGTCCTGATTAACAGCAATACTTTTAGAAGCAGTTGGAAATTCGCTTGTATTCAAGAAGGGTCAACTAGACTTTGGACTCCTGGGAGCATAGTCAAAGAGCTCTGATACCCATGACCTGGATGACTAGGGTAGGTCATTTTCCTTCTCTAGGCATCCCTGGATATAAGCTAGGTGATACTATTGCCATTCCAGTTCTAAATCTGATAGCTGGCTGAACCTAGAAATAGCCTCAGGCCTCTCTCCCCACCTGGATGGCTCAGCCAATAAGATCAAGAAGTCACTTACCTATTACCACAAGGGTGCCTACCATGATTCCAACCGCTGACAGCAGCGTGGGCATTCCCTCCATCCGACCCACTTTGAGCAAGCAGCGCCTCTCAGAGTTACACACACAGACCATCACTATGCCCAGAGGGAGGGAAACAGCATTTAGAAATGGAGAATGTCAGAGCTGGAAGCATCGTCCTGCCCTTAGCCATCCTCACTGACCAGGGTTTTATAGAGGAGTCTTGGAGAATGGAAATGCTTGTCCAGGATCACATAGGGAGGAAGAATCAGAGCTAGAATGAGAGCTCCAAGTCAAGTACTCTTGTCATTTGTCCCATGGCTTCCAGGGATAAATTACCTGTGGAAGGTAATTGAAAATGGAGAGCTAGGGCTCTTCACCTGGGATCTGCAGGACTTCCTGGATAGATTTCAGAGGATTCTTGAATTGGGAAGGGATGAAATAGCTAGATGGCATAGTGGATAGAGCATTAAAATTCGAGTCAGCGAGAGCCGAGTTTAAATCTGGACTCAGATGCTAGCTGGGCAAGTCACTTAGCCTCTGTTTGTCTCACTTTCCTCATCTGTAGAATGGGAATAACAATAGCATCTAACTATTAGAGTTATTGTGAAGATTAAATGAAATAATTTTTGTAAGGGGCTTAGTGTAGTACAATAAGTATTATAGAAATGCTAGTTTTTGTTATTACAGAAAAAAAATTACATCTGTCTCTGAAATTTAGTATTTTCTTCAATTATGAATTTTAAAATATTTTTTTAAGAAAAGGGCTCCATAATATCACTGGATTAAAAAAAACCCTTAAGCTGAAGAAGGACCTCTTAGTTAAATATGGGTTAGATTAGATGGCTTCTCATGCATCTCTAACCTCGAGATTCTCTGTAGAAAGAGCTAGAGGAAAGAAAATTTCCCTGTTTTTTCTGTCCCTCCTGAATGCATTGTTTTAAGTTTTTCTTCTGACTCTTTTTTCAGTTACTTGAATACCATCTGGATCATAACTATTATACCTTCTGAACTTGCCGTACCACATTCACATCATCTGCCTTGATTGCCCTCTCTTCTCCTGAGGGGCCAGGCTGTTGGAAGATATTCAGACAGATCTATTGTTGGTGGAATATTGAATTGATCCAGCCACTCTAAAATCTGACCCAGCTGTCCCAACAGTAGGCATAGATCCATGGCGGTAAATAACAGACAGAAAGGTCTTATCTATTTATATATATCAAAGAAGCAAAAGCTGAAAACAAAGATTGGCCATTAATGAAGGAATGACTAAACACATTGTAGTATATGGATGTGATGGATGTGATAAGAAGCAAGGATTATGGGAGATTCTGGAAAACATCAGAAGACTTTTATGATGTGATGCAGAATGAAAAAAGAAGAAACAAAGAAGAAAATAAATACCACAAAGAGGTGACTGAATTTAGATGAATAGCAATGTATAATCTTAGTTCTGGAGATTAGAATTTGAAACTGACATCCCTTCTCTTGAAAAAAAAATACAGGTCTGTGATTAAAAAACAAACTTGTATGCACTATCTAACATGGTTTGTCAGTTGGTTATGCTGAACTATTGAGAAGGTTCAGTTCAGGGCAGGGATCAAAATTGGAAATGACCATTTCCCCCTCTAAAGCATCAATTTAAAAACAAAAAAACCCCACCTCTTGTAAGGATCATCCCACTAAAGAAAATAGGAGAAGGAAATTATTAGACAAAGAAAGTATCAAGTAACATCACAAAAATGTTAGATTAATTGCATTTTTTGGGGGGGCTGGGGCAGTTGGGGTTAAATGACTTGCCCAGGGTCACACAGCTAGGGAATGTTAAGTGTCTGAGATCAGATCTGAACTCAGATCCTCCTGACTTCAGGGGTGGTGCTCTATCCACTGTACCACCCAGCTGCCCCAGATTAATTGCATTTTAACAGAGAGGAAATGGACAATTATTATGTGGCAGTTATTTCAGAATGAGCGTGTGAGTAGTCAGCTCCCTGGCTTGTTAGAGCAAAGATCAAAATCAACTTCAGGTTGAAAGAAATAATAAAAATGAGAAGAAAAAAATATATATGTTAGGCAACTGAGGCAATTTAAGCAAGGTGTTGATGCTAAAAATTGGGAAACCCATAAAAGATCTTTTTCTACAGACTCAACATTTCCCCAGGAAGTTTAAGTGATATAGATCCATCACCATAAGGAAAAGGCCAAATATCTAAACAGATTATCAACATTTCCTAAGAGAGTCTAATTGAGGTAAATTCATCACCATAAAGAGAAGTCCAAAAGTTTAGAAATAGTGTTAGCCAGAAAACACTCGCTTTTCTTGCCAAAGGGAGAGGTATGGCAGCCAAAGCCAACACTGTTTTAGAATATAAACTTGTTTGTAAAGTCTGATGGGAAAGGATAGTGGAGGATTATGAGCAGTATCCCCTCATAAAACAGTGAGAAGTAATGGAGGGACAAAACAAGTTTGTAGAAAAGTTGGCAAGAGACCCTATGAAGCCATATTATCTATCACAAGGACATTTAAGGATGCAACTAGAAGGACAGGCTCCTAGGAGCCTGGAGTCAGGAAAACCTGAGTTCAAATCCAGCCTAATATGTACTAGCTGTGTTTCCCTGGAGAAGTAAGTCACTTAACCCTATTTGCCTCAGTTTCCTCATCTGTAAAATGAGCTAAAGAAGGAAATAGCAAACCACTCTAGTGGTTTCACAGTCAGACCAATTGAAATGACTGAACAACAACATGGAAGTACTTTTATATTGTTTTCTCTTTAAACAGATCTCATTTTAGCAATAGAGCCTATTTTCACGTGTGACCTATTTTAGGACCAGTATGACATGTCAGTTCAATTCAACCACAAACATTTTTTAAAGTGCCTACTGAATGAAGCTATAAGGAATATATTTTTGGGAATACAGGCTCAAAATCTAGGATATGGTGTTTCCATAGAGTTTGCCAGTGCTTAGTTATAACAAATTATTAAGCGTCTCCTTGTTCTGTGCTAAGTGTTGGGGATACAAAAAAGAAAAAAAAAACAAACTAAAAAAATCAAAAAGAGACAAAAGACATTCCCTGTCCTCAAGGAGCTTATAATCTAATTAGAATATTTGCCAGTGCCCACTGAGCCCAGGTTAGGATTGGTTGGTTTGAAGACTAGGTTTCTCTCTCTTACCTTGGCTAGAAATGCAATGGCCATTTCCAACCTGATGCTCTTGCTGATGAACACAGATACATCAGCACTGCACCTCCCCTTACCCCCAAGCTATCCCATGTGGGAGTGGAGCAGTTGACTTCAGTCCTGTTTAGCTCTGAACTCCTAATGTCAAGTAATCCATCAACCTCCACACCTGGTTCCCAGGTTAGTTTGAAAGGCAGATAGGACATTAAATGAAAGGTATGTGGAAGGTGAATGAGAAAAAAGAAAGGGCATTTGAGGTAATAATACCTCTCTTCCACCACTTGTTGGCATTAGACTTATGATAGCCAGAATAATGCTCACGTGGCATTAGTTTTGGGGGTATTTAAGATGGTGTACTCTATATTTATGTGCCCAATACTTTTTAATTTTACCATGATTTTATTAAACCAATTAAACTTTATATATAATCTGTCTAAATGTTAAGATTGTCCTACCTGGGGGATATTGGGAGTATGCTTATGCAACAAGCCATTAGCTGATGAGCAATCCTAGATATAGAGCCTGAGATATAACATCACAGGGTCCCTCAAATCGGGGGGGGTTATATTCTGGGGTTCCACATATGAAAGGGATTTGTTATATCTTTGGGACTACCCTGTAACATAGGAGAGATACTCGGACATCTCTTACATAGAGTACCATGTGGGATACTAGAGTAGGGGGAAATATAAAATTTACATAAGGCATGGTTCTTGTCTTCAAGAAGCTTATATTCTAATACTGGGATAAGACACAAACACAGATAGCTATCCTATACAGCATTGCATGATAACTGAATTATTGTTTAGTTGTTTTCAGTCACATATGACTCTTTCTTTCCCCATTTGGGGTTTTCTTGGCAGAGATACTGGAGTGGTTTGCTATTTCCTTCTCCAATACATTTACAGAAAAGGAAACTGAGGCAAAGTTAAGGGACTTGCTCAGAGCCCCATAGCTAGTAAGTATTTGAGACTGGATTAGAACTCAAGTTTTCCTGCTTCTGCTGCCCTCATCTTAGCTGTTTAATAATTAAGTTAAGCAAGAAGTTGAGTATAAAAAATATTTAGCTTAGTTTAAAATGTTTTGGGAAGTTTAGAAGAAGATAGTTGCCAAATAAGGGGGGTCAGGGGAGGCTTCCTGAAGGAGATGAGGTTTGAGATGGCATGAATTCAATAGATGGAAGAGTGGGGAAGACATTACAGGCTTGGGGAACAACATGTGCCGGTTATGATGAGGGTTCCATTTTGGTTTAAAAGTAGTTATCAAAACAAAGCAGTATAGGGAGCAATAGGGAGCCAGAGAAGGATTGTGACTACCTTCCCTCTTAGCTCCCTTCAACTTACCTTATATATATCTCGACTATGTGCATATATCTGGTTTGTATGTTGTCGCCTTATACTAGATCAGGGTGTGAGCTCTTTGAGGGCTTTATTATATAGCCCCAGAGCTAAGCACACTGCCTGGAACACAGTAGGCACTTAATAAATGCTTGCTGACTTTATTTGACTAAAGAAATGACAGATCTAGATCTTAGTGCAGCACGTTTTGCTGTTTGTCCTTCAGGACATGAGAGAGGTGATGTCATGACGTGCAAGTGAATTGGATTTAAGGGAGGGATGGCTGGGCAAGGTCACCTGTCTCACTTCCCCCTCCAGAACCTCTGGGCCCAGTGGCCAAAGAGAGATCAGGATGACCGGAGATGCAGTGGGAAACCTTGTCCTCTTGAAGGTCTTTAACAGGTCTCAGTGTGACTGAGGCAACTTTAGGGGCCAGAGCTATATATGTCTGAAGAAATGAAGTCTTCCAAGGGTGTCAGAGATATTGGAGAAGGAAGAGGGAGCCTCCAGGGACTCCATCCACTGAATACTGAGCTCTCAGGGAACAAGGACTATTTCTATCTGGTACTTCTCTTTCAAGTCCTTGGTGGGCCCCCTCCACGGCCCCCAGCCCTTGGGAGATGAGTCGGTCTTACCTCTTATTTGGAGTTGCTGGGTTTGAGCCGAGTGTGTCAGGAAAACTGGGATGAAGTATTCTTGGGGCTCCAACCAGCTGAGGGCCATGGTGAGGTAGGCATGGGTGCCTAGAAGGGGAGCAGGGAAAGTGTGGGATGTGGGATAGACAGACAGACATACGGGAAGACAGAAGGTGGCCAGGGCTCAGTGTGGGATGGATCACAAGATTGGGGGGACACCTCAGAGGGTATCTAGTTCACCTTTATCATTTTTCCAAATAGGGAAACTGAGACCCCAAAAGGGAAAATGACCTTCCTCAATGTCACCAGGATGTCTAGTTCTAAATCCAATGTTCTTCCCTCCACTCCCACTGCATCTCTTGGATAAGAACCCAGATGTTTGGCCCCCTGCTTCTGGCCCTCTACCCAAGCCCAAACTCACCATTGAGCGCCTGGAGCCTCCACTCTCTCTGTACTGTGGGGTCCTCACCCAGGGTGAAGGAGTAGGGATCCTCGTCAGCAGCAGGCTCTCCCCAATGCTGTAGCCCACTGATGACCACTCCCTGTGGCATGTCCTGGGGAGTGCAGAGGATCTGGAGCGGGGACGGGGCAGGTGCAGGAAGGGAGGATGATTTTCCAGCATGGGATGGGAGATCCCTCACTATATAAAGCACCAGGGTTGCAGTGGTAGTCAGGCTGGGGTGGTCTGCAAAAGAATCAAAGACCAAGGTCAAAGACCTTCCCCCCTCTGATTATGCAGGGAT
This sequence comes from Myrmecobius fasciatus, assembly GCA_023553655.1. Taxonomy (NCBI): domain Eukaryota; kingdom Metazoa; phylum Chordata; class Mammalia; order Dasyuromorphia; family Myrmecobiidae; genus Myrmecobius; species Myrmecobius fasciatus. Next base: position 362,360 of record JAJPUD010001884.1, read on the forward strand.
TGAGTTCTCCAGAAAGTAGCCTAACTAGGAATTGGGAACTGGGTTTCCTTTTGTTCTTCAGGAAGAGGAAGGCTTTCATGAAAAAGTAGTGGTTTGGGATCAAAAGACTTGGCTTTGAATCCCAGCTCCATCATTTTCTACTTATGTAACCTTGATTTTGGGCCTCCATTTTCCTCATCTTTAAAGTCGGAGAGTAGATGACATGATCTCTTGGCTCACAGATTTTAGAAATGGGATATACATCTCAGTAAATTCCTTTATTTCATTGATGGTTAAGGGACTTCTCCATGGTCACATAGCTAGTAAGTGTCAAAGATGGTCCTTAAACCCAGGTAATTCTTGTCTCTGTACCTAGCACTAAATCTCTAAATTATGCTTTCTCTTTGTGATTCCTTATAGTTCTGATATCTGATTCTCCATTGGGAGATAGGAAAATAAGCACCTTCTCCCCCAACCCATCCCAAGTCCTTGTATTAGGGAAGGGCCTTAGGGATCTAATTCAGGGATTCTTAACCTGGATCTATGGACTTAAATATATTTTAATGACTATATTTTAATATTATTGGTTTCACCAAACTGTGAGTTTTACTTTATGCTTCTAAAGACATTATCCTGAGAAGAAGTCCTTGGACTTCATAGGACTGACAAAGACTCCATGAAACACAGATTAAGAACCCTGTCTCTAATCTAACTCCCTCACTGTAAATATGAGAAAACTGAAAGCCAGAGTCCAAAGCCACTAGGTGCTAAGTAGGAGATTCCAGTCAAATGCTCTTCACCTAGTTCTCTTCCCCCTGAAGAATCCTGCCTCTTCCTACCACTACCCAGAGATCCTTGATCACTAGGGAGACGGTGGTAACCAGTTGATGTAAGGGGCTCTCTTGTTTCTGGGAATATGGCAGTAACTAGGTTATGTCAGGAGCTCTAAGTGGTGGGGGAGGGAGTGATGGTTAATTTTTCACCCTTGGCCTTTGGAGAGATATCTAATTTTAGAGGATTGCATGTAGGTGACCTACCAAGTTGGTCAACTATTAGCTATTTTCATCTGGTTGAACTAGATGGTCATGGCAAAGAGTGCTGGGAGGGGATGGGGAAAGGTCTTTGTCCATGTGAGGGTCATGGAACCCTGTTCATGGAGTAGGGTGCCATGGAGTAGGGATACCTATAAGGTATCCCTAATGATACCTTATAGACCTAGATTGTAGGTATAGAAATAGAACTATCCCAAAATGGTTTGAATTGCCTTGGGACATGATTAATTTCTCATCAGTTTCTGTCTTGAAAGCAGACTGGATAAAAGATTACTTGTTGGGAATATTGAAAGGGGATGGCTGCTTAGGGGTGGAAATACACCAGAAAATATACTTTTTGGCTTTGATGGGGAAAAAAAAACAACATTCTCTTTCTGTCACTTGCATTTTTTTCTTAGAATCTCTTTGTTTGACCTTGAATCTTTCAGAGTGTGGGTTCAGTCCCTCCCAGTTTCTCCTTACCCATGATTTCGGCCACTACTTGCACAGTATATGTTTCTTTAGGCTGTCCTGATCCCAGTTTTGAAGCTGTTCGGACTTCTCCAGAGTGTTCTTCAATGGACAACCAACCTTCAGAGTCATTCATCATCGAGAACCTATGGATACATTGGTATGAGAGATGGTATGGGACAGATTGGAAGAAAGAAGGGGATGGATAAGAGAATGGGAGAAAGGGCTTCTAGGAAAACCTCTCTTCTCTGAGGAAAGTATGTCCTCTGCCAAAAATCATATAATCTCTCTGTGCCTCAGTTTCCCCAATTGTACAATGGAACTTATCATAGTTTCCTGACATCTAAACCTGGAAGAACCATAGGATCATATATTTAGAGCTGGAAGAGACCTTAGAGCTCATCTGATTCGATCCCATTTTACAGATGAATAAACTGAAGCATAGGAGGAAGCTGTGACTTGTCCAAGGACACAGAATTAGTCACTGGAAGTGCTGGGATTCAAATCCAAATCTACCTGCCTCTAAATCCAGATCTCTTTCTACTGTGTCATGCTGCCTCCCTTACAAACCATCCTTGGTAGCATGGCAGAATCATCTGGTTTCTGCAGCCAGAACATTTGGGTTCCAAACCTAGGTTCTATCATTGATTTTGTATGATTTTGGAAAAGCATTTTCTTCAGATCTCCGTTTCCTTGTTTGTAATAACCTCCCATTTACGCTGTCTATATCTCGTACCTAGATGTTTCCTTCTCTACTGGATTATTATCTCTTTTGATTCTCACAACATCTTGTGAAGTAGGTACTATTATTATCCCATTTTATTGATGAGGAAACCAAGACTAAGAAATATTAAAGGACTTGTCCAGAGACATACAGCTATTAAGTGCCAGAGGGAGGATTTGAACTCAGGTTTTCCTAAATCCAAGGCTGCCTTAAAAGAATGGTAGAGGATGGACCATGTGGTCCAAACCTCTTATTTTATACTCAAGAAAAGTGAGATTTGGACAGGTTAAAAGACCTGCTTGAGGCAGTAGGAAGCAGCATTTCCTATCACCTTCTCTCGAACCCAAGCTCTCCTGCACAAGGAATCTTGGGATGGTGGAATGGCCACTTCCACTTATGTAGAGAAAAACTGAAGAAGGACATGGAGCAGGGCTGAAGAACAAGTACAGAACTGCTAACTAGTTGCTGCCCAAAGATCATTTGCCCCTGAATATAAAACAAGACTTTCTTACAATGAGAATTATTCTACAGGGCAATGGGCCTCTAGAAGGTAGTGGGCTCCCCTTCTCTGGAGACCTTCCAATGAGGTTGCTGTCTGGCTGTTTCAAAGGGGATTACTGCAGAGGTCTATAATTGGACTAGATTCCCTCTGAAATCCCTTCCCCTATGAGATTCTATGTTTCTGTGAAGGGGGATCAAAATGGGGTGAGGACAGAAAAAAAGGGAATCATTATTCATCAATGATTCATCAATTCATCAATCAAATATTCATCAATTCATCAAGCACCCAGTCCTGGATGTGTGGACCTGGAGGCTGGGACAATGGACCAAGGAGCCAATAATTGGATGGTGGTCTTGGGCTGTGTTTGGGGGGGGAGTGGAGGGACACTTTGGAACAATCCCAAAGGGATCATTTGACTGTAGCCAAGACATCAGGGACATGACCACTTTTGGCTCCCCAACAAGAGGACAGAGATGGATCAATATGGAGATGAAGAGAGAGACAGCATGGCAGAGTAGATTTAGAACAGATCTTGGAATCAGAAAGAGCTGAGTTAAATCCTGCTACACACTTGCTGGTTGTGTGGTCCAAGGCAAGCTTCTTCCTCTCTCCAGTCTTTAGTTTTCTCATCTGTGAAATGGGGATAATAGTGTCACCTACATCCTAGGGCTGCTATAAGAATCAAAGAAGGTAATATATGTGGAGTACCTTGCAAGCCATAAAGTTAAATAAATGTTAGTTTTAGTCTATGAACTCCTTTAAAGCAGACTTGTTTTTTGTTTTTGCTTTTTTTGCCTTAGTATCCTCAGTGACTCCCTAGTACAGTACCTGGCACACAGTAGGCACTTAATAAATGCTGCCTTATTTGACTTGAATGTTATTCTGTCAAACAGGCTCTGGGGATGGGCCAAAGGCAACTGAAGGCTGGGAATTGGAGAAGGGAGCTAATTACATGAAGTCAGAACCAAACCCGGAGCTAAATCAGATATGGCCTTCATTTTCTTCACCTGTAAAATGAGAGAGTTGGATAGATCCTTTCCAATGTTACTTCTGGCTCTAAATCCTGGGATTCTGGGATTCTGCCACAGTAAGAATGCCCTTTCAATCAGGAGGGATCAATCCTGTCTACCAAAATGTCCCACCTAGGGGAGTGCCACTGAGTGGGTGGGTAGGGGGTGAATAGCCATGGAATAAGGAGAATAATCATAATAAAACTCTCATCTACGCTTTTAAGATGTCCATAACATGTTCCTCACAATTCTGTGGGATAAATAGCCTAAGTATTATCAGTCCTATTTTACAAAGGAGGAAACTGAGGTTCAGAGAAGGTGACTTGCCCACAATTCCACAGTGAGTAAGAATTTGTCAAAAGATCATAGATTTAGAACTAGAAGGAATATTAGAAGTCTTACATTCATCCTTCTCATTTTACAAATAAGGAAACTGAGTCAGAAGTTAAGGGACTTATTGAGGGTCACGCAGCTAGTAAGTATCTGAGACAGCATTTAAATCCAGGTCTTCCTGACTTTAATCTAGTGTTGCCTCTTGACTTGAAGTCAATCTTTTCCCCCTCAATGCACTAAACATTTATTAAATGCAAACTACATGTAAGGTGCTATAGAAGAAAGTAGTAGGGGTACAAAGTGATCTTTTTTCCCCCAGAGCTCAAAGGATTTTCATTCTTTCTTCTAGCCTCACTTTTCACCCCCAGCCACCAATCCCTTCACTAGTATTCACAGCCATTTCTTTCCAAATCTGTCTTTGGTTGGATGGTTCCAACCCAATGTAAACAAATAAATGTATAATAGAATAGAATACTTACATGTATAGAAATATAGATTAGAGCATATACATATATAGACACACACACATATATATGTATATACACACATATATGTTCTAATATCACCCTCAGCCTAGACTCTCATAGAGAAATCATCAGAGGGAACATTCCAAAGATGAAAAGAAATGATTTGGGGATTATCTGAGTTTTGATCCCATCTGTGCTGTTGCATTTTATGATATACACTGTAGTGGCAAGAGCTCTTGATTTGGAATCAGGGAACCAAATTCCCCATTCTGACTGTGCCATTTAACCGTAGGAAGTTGGATTCGTCATTTTTCCATCTCTATAAAATGAGTGGGTGGGCCTAGATGGTCTCATAGTGCCCCTGCCTCCGTTCTAAGTGCAGCAATTCAAATGATGGCTAATCCACCAGTCTGGTAATGGAGAGCAGAGGTGCTGATGGACTGGCAGGAAGGCAATCCTTGGGCCCTGGTTGAAGAGAGCAGGCTGTTACCTGAGAGGTGGGCTCTGGGGATCGGTGGGCCCAATGGTCAGCAGGATGGTGTCAGGCGGGGTGCTGTCTAAGATGGTGACTTCATAGCTCTCCTGGCTCAGGACAGGTGGCAACAGGGGTTCCTCCACTAGCACGGTCACGGTGGCTGTGACTGGAGAGTCCGTCCCTGACCCCATGAGGTCTGCTAGGTTTTTAGCCATGATCACCAGCTCGTAGCTTGGGGCTGAAGTGTAGTCCAGTTTCTGGGACCAGAGGAGTTGGGGGTCACCAAAGGTCTTTTCTCTCTCCCTAGGGATCCTAGTGCATCTTCATCAAAGTGCATATGAAAAGCCTTCCTTGACCTCCCTAGTCCAATTGGTCCATTTGCCATGCGCCGTATGTCATATCTTTGTACAGACTAGACCTAAAATCCCAGTACTCCCACCCCTCCCTGCCCTCTAATTCTTTGGATTGTTAGCTCTCTCTAGGGCTCAGCCAGCTTTCTTCTACTTACACCTTTATCAATTCCATCAAATGAGTTCTTCCCCTGCCACCCCCAAATTACACTTTACTTATTTACTATTTACTTACCTGTGACATGTTCTTTCTCCCCCAGGGAAATGTAAGCTTCCTGAGGGAAGGGCCTGTAGTCATTGTATGTCCAGTGTCTGGCACTAGTAGGTGCTTAATAAAGGCTTGCTGAACTGAATTATTGTCTCTCATACCATAGGTGCTCCATGCTAAGGGTTAGATCCCTCTCTCCAAGCTGGACTGACATGCTGAAAGGGCCACGTGTCCCAGAAAAAGTATTGCACTGTGGTGCAGTGGGTAGAGCACCAGCCCTGAAGTCAGGAGGACCTGAGTTCAAATCTGCTCTCAGACACTTCCTAGCTGTGTGACCCTAGATAAGTCACTTAACCCCAATTGCCTCCAAAAAAAAAAGTATTTGAAGTCTTAGGAAATGGTCTAGTAGCAAGGGATTACTTTTCCCTCAAATATTGCCAACTAAACTGAAACCCCAATTCTTCCTTGTGTCTGAATAGTGAACCTCTTGTTACAATCTACAAGACTGCCATTCCCCAGGGGAGCTGGAGGAACAGTCAGTCACTATTTTCTGAGGGTGATGAAGGAAAGGGGAATATGTTTCTTTTATACAAGAACATCCTGGGGAGAGTCCCCCGAGCTGTGTCTACTGTAGTGGGGGTGTAACACATAGAATCATCCCCATTCTCTTGACCCAGAGCCCATATTTATAAGGCCCAGGGCTAGGAACTGGGCAGAAAAGGGAAAAGAGCTTTTTTCCTCCCTCTGTAAACCTATCCCCTCAAGAGCTTTCTTTACCTTCCAAACAGCCCCTTCAGATAATGACTGCCTCTGTACTAGACATCTGCTGGCTTCCAGGCTGAAGAGATTCTCCACAAAAGTTCTTTTTACCCACCTTCTGTTCTGAAATGGTCTGAGAGCCACAGCACCTGATGCCTCTGTACTCCCACCCCTCCCTGCCCCTGTGGAGGGCCCGTTCAGGAGCAGCTGCCAACCTTGGGGTGGGCCCAGGATGTGCCAGGAGGAGAAAGTCAGTTTTCACCTTATTTGGCCAAACAAGTTTCTAGAGACTCCTGCTGCTTTCCCCGACTCCCCACTGCCCCCCTCCAACCAGGGAAGGGAGCGGGGAGGGGAGAATCAACACTTCCCCAGTCCCTAAACACCTACCAGGGCGATCAGATCATGAGACTTCCTCCAGAGTTTATGATAGAAGACTGATATATATGAGACTATAGTTCAAGAAGGGTCCTGAGAGGCCTTCTAGTCCCACTCCCTCATTGACAGATGAGGAAACTAAGTCACAGAGAGCCGAGTGACTTGGCTCAGAATCCACAGATGTCACGGACCTCTTTGAGAACAAAGGACAAATATAACTGTCCTGGGCACAATAGGAGGGAGAGAGGGGAAACACACTAATAATAATAGCAATTAACTTTTCTACAGAATTTTAAGATTCACAATGTAAATTTCTTCCCATACCTGTATGGTGCATCTCTTTTTTACATATCGGGAAACTGAGAGCCAGAAAGGTTAAAATGTGCATATATATATACATATGTATATGTATATACATATGTATATGTATATACATATATGTATATATATGCACATTTTAACCTTTCTGGGTTACACACATACACACATTTATATATATATATACATACATACACACATATAGTTAATTAGTTATCAAGTTAAAAAAAAACATTTTTTGCACTCCAGGGAGTGCAGAATCTCACTGGAGAAATAAGGAGACCAGAAAACAGAGGGGGAAAGGTCCTGTGAGGAAGTAACTTCACATAGGTTAAAACCAATGGGGTTAGTGAGCTGATAGGGAAGCTGGAGGGGAGGAAGTGAGAGCTCTGGGCTCTGCTGCCCTGCCTACTTCCCTCATCAATCCATCAGCATCGGAGGAAACTGCCTAATGTAGTTACCAAGGGGAAATTGGAACTCATTTCCCAAACTCACTCCAATATAAGGGCAGAGTTTCCTCTGAAACTTGTAACTCCTCAGAATGACTAACAAAGAGCCAATACCTGGGGGGAGGGTCTGCTCTCAGGTGCCAGGGGAAGAAGACATATTGATCCTCTCTCAGTAACTCAAAGTTTATCTGTTTAAGTCTATATATATTTATCTTGTTATCTGAACCTATGTATGTATCTCTGGAGTTATAATAATAACAATAGCTAGCATTTATTAAGGACTTTAAGGTTTGCTAAGCATTTTACTTATGGTATTTCAGATGATCCTCACAAAAATCCTGAGAGATGGGGGTTGTTATTATCCCCATTTCATAGATAAGAAACTTATCTCAGATTTACATAACTAGTAGATAAATGTTTGAGGCAGGATTTGAGCTCAGATCATGCTCACTCAAAAAAGGAAATAAAGATATAAAAATTTAAAAAATGAGGATTTATTAGTCACTTTCTATACTTGAGGCATTGTGCTAAGCTTTTTATAAATATTATCTCATTTCATCCTCACAATAACCCTATGAGTTAGGTGATATTTCTTCCTATTTTATAGGTGAACATACTGAGTCAGTCAGAGAGTTAAGTGTTAAGCTTGGAGTCATACAGCTAGTAAAAGTCTGAGGTTGGATTTGAACCCCAGATCCAGTATTCTAGCTGTAGTTTTTTCTTTCTTTGTTGTTTTTTAAGACGTTTTCAGTTATGTATGATTCTCTATTATCCCATTGAGGGTTTTCTTGGCAAAGATACTGGAATGGTTTGCCACTTCCTTTTCTAGATCATGTACAGTTGAGGAAACTGAGGCAACCAGCTTAAGTGACTTGGGCAATGTCGCAGTTAGTAGGTATGGAGGCTGGATTTGAACTCAGGTGATTGTGACCTCAGGATCGGCACTCTATCCATCACACCACCTCACTGTCCCCTTTTCCCTCCCTCTACCATCTCCCTAAATGGTCACTGGTCAGAAGAACTCTAGGGAAAGGAAACCCACAGCCTTTTGAGGCAGTGCTTTCCATTGTGGGTCAGCTCTTGTGGTTTTTTCCCCCAATGGAGTTCTCTAAAACTTTGCTCTTAGTTATGGGGTCAAAGAGAACCAGCCAATCCCTTTCCCCCCTGCCAGCTCTTCAAGGTCTTGAAGACCTGGATAATGTCTCCTCCAGATGCCCTTGAACATCTCACAGATGCTCCAGCCAGAGGTGAGCACAACATTTCCAGTAAGGTCTGACCAAGGCAGAGGACAACAGGACCATCCTTAGTCTGAACCTCGCCTCATAGTGCCAAGCCTTTTTGGCTGCCCCCTCACCCTGAGGTCTCCTAGTCAGCTTTCAGCTCATTATCCACCCCATCTTTTTCAGACTAATTGTTGACTAATTGTACCTTTCTTATCTTTCAATTTTGTAAATTTTTTTCAATCTGTACGATTTTCTATTTATTTCTATTAAGCTTCATTTTATTACCCTATCAGTAACAGCTGATATTGATAAGGGTACCTAGGACTTTTTAAGTGCTTTACAGCATTGTCTCCTCTGAGCCTAGAAGTAACCCAGAGAGATTAGTACTACAGAGAGTGCTATTCCCATTTCACAGAGAGCTTCAGCTCCTTTGATTCAGCCCATCATGCTTGTTGCCTGGGATATTTTTGGATCCTGACTCACCCAGTGTCATCGGAAAAATGGATAAATGTGCTTGCTATCTATGCCTTTATTCAAGTCTGACCTAAGTATTAAGCAGTATGGAATGAAGGACAGCTCCCTAGGGCACTATACCACAGATCTTCTTCCTAGATGACATAAAATAATAACTCTGAGTCCAATCATTCAGCAAGTTCCAAAACCACTAATTGTACTATTGTCTATGCTGAGATTCCCTATTTTGTCGGTGAGGTTAGTGTGAAAACCTTTGTCAATGTCTCACTAAAATTTAGGTAAACAACATTGACAGAATTCTCCTGGTATAGTAGTTTAATCTCTCTCTCTCTCTCTCTCTCTCTCTCTGTATATATATATATATATACATATATATATATATATATATGTATATATATATATGTATATATATATATATATATGACATAACTTCTACCAAAGTGGATCATAATCTGAATATAACTTAGAGTTTTAGGAACTTGTCTAAAGTCTGGAGAGTTAGTTATAAGGGACTTGCCCACAGTTATATAGCCCAGGAAAAAAAGCACCAAGATTTTCCTTCTTCCCTCCCTCCCTCTCTCTCTTCCTTCCTTCCCTTCCTTCCTTTCTTCCTTGTTTTCTTTCCTTTTTCTCTCTTTATTTCCTCCTTCCTTCCTTTTTATTCCCTCTCTTTTTTTCTTCCTCTTTTTCTTACTTTTCATCTCTTCCTTTCTTCTTCTCTTCCTTCCTCCCTTCTCTTCTCTTCTTTTGTTTCTTTCCTCTTTCTTTCCTTTCTTCTTTTCTTTTTATACTCTCTTTTTCTTTCTTTTTCCTCCCACTCTCTCTTTTTTTCATTTCTTTCTTGTTCCTTCCACCTGTCTTCCTCCCTTCCCTTCTTCCTTCCTCCATTTCCTTCTTCCTTCCTCCCTTTCTTTCTTCCTTTCTCCCTCCCTTCCTTCCTTTCTCCTCCCTCCATCTTCCTTCCTTTCTTTTTTCTTTTTTTCTTTTTCTTTCTCCTAGGGCTGTTCAGTGCCTGGACACAGTAAATGCTTAATAAATGCTTATTTCTTTTTTCCTTTTTCCTACTCAATAAACTCCAAAGGCCCATGATTAGCTCCAGGGGCAACTGTAAAGTCCTCTAATTGGTATTTAAGATTCTTCCCTGCCTCTCCAGTTTCCTTGCTCTTCACTCCTTTCCACACATAGTTTCCTCTTTGCATATTGTCTCCCTGGTTAGAAAGTAAGTTCCTTGAAGGCAGAAGGCAGAGTCTATTTTTTCTTTTTCTTTTCTTTTCTTTTTTTTTTTTTTTGAATCTGGAATGCTTAGACAATTTTTTTCCCTGAGGCAATTGGGGTTAAGTGACTTGCCCAGGGTCACACAGCTGTTACGTGTCTGAGACCAGATTTGAACTCAGGTCTTCCTGACTTCAGGGCTGGTGCTCTATCCACTGCGCCACCTAGCTGCCCCTAGCCAATGGTTTTAAATGGAATGATTTTTATCAGTGACTTGAATAAAGCCATAGTTGGAATGCTCCTTATATTTGTGCATGATATCACAATAGGGGAGAGACCTCATATATTGGGTGCCAGAGTGAGGGTCCAAAAAGACTGAATCTAATAAAATGAATTTCATCAGGATAAATATAAAGTTTTATACTTTGATTTAAAAAAGCCACATCAGAAGTACAGGATAGTAAAGGCATGGTCAGATAGCAATTACTCTGAAAAAAGATCTGGGGGTTTTAGTGGACTGTAAGCTTAATATGAATCTTTATATGAGGTGGTAGACAAAAAGACTAATGGAATATTGGGCTTTGTTCCTTCCAGGAATAAGGAGATGATATACCCATTACTCTCTCCCCTCATCAGACTTCATCTAAAATACCGTGCAAAACCCAATTTTGTGCATCACAGAGGAACTGAATAGTGTTTGAAAGAGGACAACAAAATCTTGACTCCATGGGATATTAAAATTGGGTGAGGGATTTCTAGCCTGGAGAAAAGAAAACTCAGAAGAGACCCGATAATGGCTGTCTTTAAATATTTATTATGTGGAAAGATTAGACTTGTTGTGTTTGGCGCTAATGGAAATAACCAGGAACAAGGGTGGGAATTCCAAAAAAAGACAAACATCAGAAAAAGTTCCTAGCAATTACAACTGTCCAAAAAAGTACAATGGGCTGTGCCAAGGGGCAGTAAGCTCCCTCTCCTTGGAAGTTTTCCAGTAGAGACTGGACATCCACTTAATGAACATTTTATAGTGGGGAATCCTTTTGGATATAACTGGTAGATAAACAACTGCTGAGGTCCCTTCCAATTCTCCGTGATGTTTCCTGAATGCCTCATCTACATCTTCCCTCTGTCTAGGTGTTCTGTAGTATACTCCCATGACAATATGGCCTTTCTTTCTCCCTCTGTTGACTTTGACCCAAATATCAGGGGATCCAAGTTTAAAGTCTTGCTTCAGGTCTTATTATAGCTATATGACCTTGGGCAAGATAATTTTCCTTTTTTAATCTCTTTTTTTGTCTATAAAGTGGACATAGTAATATTTTTACTATCTAGCTCCCAATATTGCTCCACTAAAAGCCCCAGATCTTTTTTACAGAGCAACTGATATCCAGCTATGTCTTCCCTATCCTATACTTATAATGTGGTTAATCAATGTATAAAACTTTATATTTGTCCTTATGAAATTTATTTTATTCGATTCAGCCTTTTTTGGACCCCCTCTCTCTCTCATCCGGTATGTTAGCTCTTTCTCCTATTCTGGTGTCATGCACAAATATAAGGAGCATGGCATCTATGACTTTATTTATGTCACTAATAAAAATCAATAGATTAAAAACCATTTGCACACACACACACAAAACTAGTAAGCTAGTTACTAGTTAGCTAGTAAGTGTCTGAGGCTGGATTTGAACTCAGCCCTTCCTGACTCCCAGGTCAGTGCTCTATCCAGAACACAACAAATCTTAAACTGCTAGAGAAGGAGGAGTCATAATTATTGGTATATCTCACATGAGTGTATAGATATCACACTTGGAGTACTCCATACTCATGTACCTGCTGGACATCTGCTGTGTTACACACACACACACACACACACACACACACACACACACACACACACA
>JAJPUD010001885.1:0-33797 GCA_023553655.1 Myrmecobius fasciatus
TACTGGATTCAGTGTCTAATTGAGTGTCTACCAGTGATAAGAGTAATGGATGCAGTTTCTAATTCATTGTCTACCAGTGAAAAGAGAACCAGATTCATTGTCTAATGTTCTCAGTTTCATTCCCAGCCCTGACACTTACTTCCTTTGGAAACTTCAGCAAGTTCCTTCCTTGAACCTCAGTTTCCTCCTCTGTCAAATGAGGGCTAGAGTAAAAAGCCTCTAAGGTCCCCTCTGTTCTTTTGACCCGTTGACCCTTCCAGCTCTGGCTGCTGTGAGAGTTACTTCCTTTCCTTCTCTGAGTGGCAATTCCTTTATCTGGAAAGGAAGGAATAACGTTTCTAGCAGCATGAAAGGTTGCAGAATTCTATGATGTGCAAACGAGATGAAACCCCACTTCTTCGGGGGCCTTTCCCGATTCTTCTGCACTCCCCAGCCCCCCAGTGACCTTCAGTTACTTTGTATTTACTTATAAATAGCAGCTCTTCTTCCTAGGGCCCAGAAGTAGGGCTCCCCTTCATTTCTAATCTTTCTGACGGTGACGAAGACGGCTTTTGCCTGCTTCTTGGCAGGGGAGAGGAGGCCTCGAGTCTCATCTTACTTGTTTTCCTTTCAGCTCTCTCCAGAAGTCAGCTCTGATTGTCCATCTAATTAATCTGACCATTGGAGGAACACACTTCTGGGCTTCACAGGAGTAAAGCGACTGTTTTTATTCGCTCTGGTGGGCTACTCCAGACATGATGTTCTAAGATTACAAGAGTGACCTCTAGTGGGTGATGTGTGCCATGGTTGCCATCCCTGCCTGGAGTTCAGAGCTTGGAGGCAGCTGCAGGGTGGGCCTGCATATGATGGCGGAAGAAATTTGCTGGCCCTGCTAACCAGCCAGCCCGGACAAATGGATGGGTGCCATTGCGAGGGGGTCCAACTGACACACTCCTGCTTCCCTTGCTATCTGGGCTCCTCAAAGGACCATAAATGCTAACAGCAGGTGACAGAGGCAGTGCTACCTAGCACCGATGCCCTAAGAAGGACCTGAGAGTCGCTCGTTCCCCATCAGCTAGGTGCAATAGACTGTGAAACAATTGGTTCTTGCCATTTAGGTCTCTTACGTTGCCTTCATCTCACAGCCTCTGCACTGACTCGCAAGGTCTGTGCTAGATGGGACATCACAAGTCAGCCAATCCAATTCCTTCATTTTGCAGAAGAGAAAACCGAGAGCCAGGGTGAGATGGAGTGACTTGTCCACGATCACTCATAGGATCATGAATCTAGTCCATTTTACAGATGAGCAACCCAAGGCTTATATAGGTATAATTATTCCCTTATATAGCTCTCAGATTCCCTAGTTTTCTTTAAAACTCGGCAGCCAAGTCCCTTTCTATCTGAAGCTTTCTACTCTCTTCCCCTTTTAGGACCTTCCCTGCAAAACCGCCTCAGATTTCTTTTGCATATAGTTTGTATGCACTCGTATCTGTACCCATCATAAACCCGAGGACAGGAACTGCTTCCTTTTTGTGGCTGTATGCTGATACAGTGGCTGGCACTTACAAATGCTTCTCTGTTTGTCTGTTGATCCCAGTATTCTCCCTGTTGGAGAAGTTGTCTGGCACACTGTTCCCTTTCCCTTTTGTTCTCCTCCCTACCACTAAGGAAAGCTAGGGTTCAAGGCTTGACAAATGTGAATCAACAGGAGCTATTTTTGACAGTTCTAACACCAGGTCGGTACCCTTCTTGGTGGCCCGGACATGCCCTTGTAGTCTCTTGGAATCAGGCTTTAGGATTTCCTTGCCAGTTCTCCAATGGCTCAATAAGCATTAAATCCCTCCTATGGGGCAGACATCATGGGAAGTACTGGAAATTCGATGAACACAACAATGAAACGGCCATGCTCTCAAGTGGCTTGCCTTCTATCAGGGGACACAACATGGCCATATGCAGACACAGTGGTACCTAGCTACTCATTGTTAATTGATTCCAGAAGGCATGACTATAGGCAAAAATAAGGAATATCAAATGAAGTTTTCCCATAAGGAGCACATCTCCAGTCCACAGTCTAACCATCCCTCCCACCCAATTCCCCAAAGGGGAAAGTAGGGCTTCCAGTTACAGAGAAACAGGTCAAGCCAGCCCTGTCCAGCTGAGCCTTCTTGACCCACCTCACTTTGAGTTAAACCTTTATACTCTCCCCCGACTCCATGCTGAGAGAGAGGAGAAAGCTTTGGGGACAGATGAATAGAAAGAAGCAAAATTCACCTCAGAGAAAAGTGTCGAGGAAAGGAGTCAAAATCAATACAAACAAAATAAGTGGAGAAAAACACAAACCTAACCATCATAACCTCGCAAGTTAATATGTTAACTAGTTCAGTAAAATGAAAGTGACAATGAATAAGAAAATAAATTTCAAAAACTTGCCACCTATAAAGAAAAGCAGCTAAAAATAAAGATTCAAAGAGTGAAAGAGAGAGACTGGAACAAAATTTACTCTCCATCGAGTGATTTCAAAAAGATTCACAAAGTCAAGAAAGATAAACAGAAAAAAAACTATATTATGCTTAAAGATATACCATAAATGAAGCAATTATGAAATATCTATGGCCAAATGGCATAGCAGGTCAATATATAACAGTGGAATGAATTACAAAAAAGACATGGAACCACAATCATGGTATCATACTCTCCTATTCCTCTCTCAAAATTCAAGCAAAAAGAAAATTAAAAAGGAGAATATAGAATTGAAACAGACTGATGGGAAGGGTACATTTGAAAGACGTAGTGTCATCTAAATGGGAAGCTTAAATTTTTTTTTAAAATTTAAAAAAAATATTTTGGTATTGTTATCAAAAACCGACCATATATTAAGGCAGAGAAATACAATAAATGTATAATGTCAGAATTATGGAATGATTCCAGGGAACACAAACAAAAGGTACAGACCTAAAAGGCACTGAATCATGAATGAGTCAAAGAACATATTATACAGTTAATGACTGTGAAAAAGAAAAAAAAGGGGACAACTTTCTACAAGTTAAGGAATGCTGCTAAAGCAGTCCTCAGAGGGAAATTATCTTTAAAAGCACACAAAAGTTCAAAAGAGAATTAATAAACTGAACATGGAATTTGAAAACACTAAAGAATCAATAAAAACTAAAGAAGATATCTTGAAAATCTGAGAACTAGATAAAATGAAAATACCATATAAAAGAAAATCAATTTGAAAAGACCAACAAAATCAATTAACCTCTGGCTCCTCTGTTCAAAAAAAAAGAAAGAAAAAAGAACAAATTACCAAAATAAAACAAAATTACTGGATTATAAATTTAGAGCTGGATAAGACCTTAGAGACTGTTAAGTCCAGTTCCCTCATTTTACAAACAAGCTGCCTGAGACAGTATTTAATCTTTACTTCATCTTTACTTCAAGCCTAGCGCTCTTCAACCTACCTGCCTCTATGATCAACATAAATTTACAACAGAAGATAAATCAAAAGAATTTTTAAAATGTAGTATGATTTATGTTAGCAAAATTAAGGACTTAATCAAAATGAATGATTATGTAGAGAGAGAGTTCTAAATTTATCTCTATATCTATATGCCTATAGATATGGATATTTTTTTTTTAAAAAAAACAGGAGTTTGGAATCTTAACCCCCCAAAAATTGAAGAAAAGGAAATTGAACAAGTTATAAATGGTCCTGCCAAAGGAAGAAAAGGAAAACCCAATCCCACTGAAAATAGATTTATTGGTAAATGTTATCAAACTGCTGAAGAGTGATTAATACTTAATGCTGCACAAAATATTCTTTAAATCTGAGAAAGAAACCTTCCAAAATTATTTTATGAAAGAGATACCTAAACCAGAAAGGAATAAAGTAGAGAAAGAAAACAAAGACCAACATCTTTGTCTTGATAGCACAATTGCAACTCCAGATTTTTCAGATTGGCCTAATGCATAGTAACAATTTTTCCAGCCCTTCATTTTCATTCTGTTTGTCTTTGTTTTTTAGGTGTGTTTCTTGTAAGCAACAGATTGCAGAACTTTGTTTTCTTCTCTGGTTTGTTCCTCTCCATTTTGTGGAATTGTTTTATTCATTTCTATTTAAAGTTATGATAGGCTTATATTTTGTTCCATTTATCTCTAAATGTTGCTTTTTTCCCCCCTAATTAGAATTTTTCCCATTTTGTCGTTCAGTCATTTTTCAGTTGTGTCCAACTTTTTGGGACACCATTAGAAAAATACTGGAACGTTTTGCCAATTCCTTCTCCAACTCGTAAGGAAACTGAGGCAAACAGGATAAAATGACTTACCCAGAGTTACACAGCTAGTAAGTGTCTTGAACTCAGGAAGACTCATATTCTTCACTCCAGGCCTGGCACTTTATCCACTGTACTACCTGCCCCACTGTAAATATGATACATTATCTCATCAGTTATTTTAGTTTAATCTACTTTAAAGCAGCTTTATTCCCATTGGCTCTCTTTCCCTCACCCTCAAGTCCCATAATCCCTCTCCCTTTTGTTACCCCCCTTCCTAGTTTTGGAGTTTACTTATTCGTTCCTTTTTATTTCTTCCTTGTAACTAATTCCCATCTTCTTTTTTTCTTCTCAGAAGTTAAATTCACCTTCCTCTCCTCTCCTACAACCTTATTTAAGTTTTTAATTTCATTTTCTGCACTTAGCCTCTGTATTTATTTGTCAGGAAATTAAAGTACCTATTTTAAGTTTTATCTTCTTAATTCCTATATTATATATATATATATATATATATAATGTATCTATATATCTATATCTATATATACACCTTCCCTCCTGGCCACCTTTCTCTATTGTACCTCACTTTTAAAAATACTAGTGCCTGCAGGTGATAGGATATTGCCTCATGGCAGGAATTTTCTCATAATCCTGATTGTGCAGTTCATTATTAACTTTTGCCATCTCCACCATCATTTTTCCCCATTTGCCATGAAGTTTCCTCCCTTAATCCGTGGTCTCTCACTCTAATTTGTCAGGTGCCCCCAGAATTCTTATTTCTCTTCTCCTGAGGAAGGATAAGTGGTATCTCTAAATACCAGATCCCTGCAAACTAGACTTGCAGAATCTCTCTTCTCTCATTCATCAGTGATACCCCCTCTCCCACCAATGAAACAAGATTTGCCCCTTTCAGTTCCTTCTTTTGCCTTCTTATTCTCCTATGGTCTCCCTTCTTCCTGCGAGACTACAGAAATGATTTTTTCTTCCTTTGACTTAATCAAAATACATTACATATTCTCCTCTATCTTCTTTCTCCCCCATCCCTGCCCTTTATGCAGCCTCCCATTCTATAATTTAGTCTCATGCAAAATAAATTGATTCACCTGCAGGGGGGATGTTGGGAGGTGTATTTATTGAAGTTTCAGTTCTGTTTCATTGAACAGAAGGACAATCTGGAAAAAAGAAATAATAACATTAGGAAAAAACATGGTCTCCATATAAACAAAATGTTATTCTGAAAACAGGATGCATAGAGATGATTTAAGTATTATAGAACTCCCAGAAGAATACGAGTCAAAAAACCTCAACATCATAATTCAAGAAATCATTCAAGGAAACTTCCCAGAACTTCAGAACACAGATAACAAATTCCCAGGGAAAAAACACATGGGGTAATTAGGTGGTACAGTGAATAAAGCATCAGTCCTAGAGTCAGGAGAACCTGAGTTCTAACCTCAGTTACTTGATACTTACTAGCTGGGTGACCCTGCGCAAGTAACCCGTTTGCCTCCAAAAAGATAATTTTTTAAAATCATGCTGCATACTACAAGATATGATGATGTGTCTTACAGTTTGCAGAATAGGGTTGTTTCTCTTCTTCCAGATTGTCCTTCACTGCTGTGTGTTTGCATTCTCAGTAAGTTATTCTCTCTCATGTTTCTGTGGTTAGACTTGCCACTGTGTGTTCCAACTTTTCTCTTCTGCCAGTTATTTCTCCTGGGTAATTCATAAATTTTGCTTTTAAACCATTTAGGAACCTCCTGCTGTGATTCCATACTCTCAGAAATTCACTGAAGTCTTCTACCTCATCAGACACTAATAAATTTTCCTTTGTTTCAACATGGATGTCTGGACTCTTTTAACCGATCAGGACATCATATTCTCTTTTGTTGTTTATATAATCCCTGTTGCTTTATCTGCTCTTGCCCAATTTTTTAGGAGTTTTCTTTACCCTGATATCTTTGATCATTTCAGTCTTTTTTCTCCCTGTTCCCCTGTGGCTCACTTCCTACTCCTTCCTTTTCTATAAGAGTTTCCCTGGGAACAGGACCCCAAAGTCATCTCAGCTTCCTCCCCTGGTGAGCAATTCAACTTTCACCAGTCTGCCCTAAGTGACTTCTGGGGGCTATAGAACTGGACCCAGCTGGATGCTGGGTCTTACCCTCAGGCTTAGTGGAGTCCCACATAGCCATACGCATCCTTCCCCTATTCCCTTTCCTCCTTAGTTCTCCGGCTGAGCTCTGTTGCAACACAGAAGTGTTGCTACACTTCTGTCCCGGCCGAGCAAGCTTCTGCTTTTTGGTTTTCCTCAGCACTGGCAGGAGGGAGGGGTAAAATTGAATTCTGTTGCAAGCTGGTGGGTCTGCTCCTGCAGCCCTGCTGCTGGAGTGGGGTAGATGGTGTTGAGTGAGCCTATTAGAAATTGAGGATTAGCTATTAGTTCATTGAATTGTCACCTTGTTAGGGTTATGGGTGTCCTAAACTCTTGAGACAGCTTAAATTGCTTTATCTGCTCTGTATAATTCCTATTTTGAAGAAGTTTGAGAGATTGGAGAAACAGCTAATCCATCTTAATGGTCTCATGGCCAACTATATATAAACCACTACTGTAAATAAGTTGTGATGTAAACTTTTAAAAATAAAACACTGGCGAAAAACAAGAATCAGCAGCAATATGACCAAAATAATTCATTCCGATCACGTTGGGTATACACCAGGAGTATAAACGGTGAGAAAACTCAAATATTTATCCCTTATGACTGGACAGTAACAATATAATAGTAATGATCATACTATTTAAATTACTGATTTAATGCTATGCAAAACTACCTAGGGGCATCTTTGTAGAGCTAAAAAAATAATAATCACAATTCATTTGGGGAAATCAAAAGTCAAGAAGCTCAAGGTGGTACAGCGGTTAGAGCACCAGCCCTGAAGTCAGGAGGATCTGAGTTCAAATCTGGTCTGACACTTAACACTTCCTAGTTGTGTGACCCTAGGCAAGTCACTTAATCCCAATTGCCTCAGCAAAAAAAAAAAAAAAGAAGAAGAAGAAGCTCAAGGGAAGTAATGTTAAAAGAAGGAATAAGAGAAGCATCAAAACCATTTGGTACTGATTAAAAAATAGAAGTCTATCAGTAGACTAGATTTTCAAGAATCAGCAATATTTCAACTCAATCTACTTTAAACCATAAATTGCCTGTTCCCTATTCAGTAAGAAGTGCTGGGAAATTAGAAATTGGGTTTGTCAAAAAATCCATTTAGATCAGCATGTCATACCAAATGTATGATACACTAAACTCCAAATGGTTAATTAGGCTAAATATAAAATTATGTAAAAATGTAAATATAAAAAAATTTTATTAAGTGAAGGAATGATATTTTGGAACTTTCAAGTAGAACTGGTATCATGAAATTTTGTCTGAAAGAGGTCATTATGATTTCTTTCAGTCAAGCAACAGATGTTTATTGAGCCTCTACTCTATCCTAATTGATGGAGAAGATATCAAAAATAAGGTACACAGTCTATTGTTCACCTTGTGGTCCAGAAGTGGAAAGATGTGGAAACAAACACCTACAGTATCTGCTCACTGCCATTTGAAGTACAGAATGGCCAGTTTGCGAATCATCTGTCTAAATCTACCCAAATGGAGCAAAAACTTTGATTTCAAGACCAATAAATAATGAAGTTAATTAAAAAACACTTCTGTTGAATTGCAAAGGAGAGTTCAAATGCAATTCAGTTAATAAGCAGCTTGATTGCTTGCTTCTTTACTTACTGAAAGTTTTAAAATAATTTAATTGTTACCTCGATAGAGGTGTTTGGAAACATAAACTTCATTGTAATTGTTCCATACTTATGGACTCGCAAATTGGCCAATGGGTCCATTTTCACCGATGAACCTCAACAAATGGGTAAGAATGATTGGTAATTAGCATTATATTTTCTGAAAATGGTTGTTCCTAAAGTACTTTGGAATACTTAGTTTTCTTAAACATGGTAGACACTAAACCTTCCTCCTTGCAATTTTGTTTCTTCTACTTATTTGGTTAGTAAACTCTTTTCCCACATCAATGGCGTCCAAATTAATGAGGTTTTACTCTGTATCACATAACAAATGGCTGGCCTGGTAGGAACCCTTTTTGGTGTTCTCTCTTACTTCTTTTTCTTCAATGGCACAGAAGCCAGTTTACAAGCGTAGGAGGTTGGTACTAGAAGTTCCCTGATCAGTAGGATAAGCCACGGGTCAAGAGTCTTTAGATCTTTGAGAGTTATCTGTACGTGAAGATCTCGCTGTGCCCATTGACTTCTCCAGGAAAGGAATGTTTCCTGATTAAGTCTTCAAAACTGGGCATCTCCCCCCCCCAGAATAGTGTGGGTGGGGAGAAACCATGCATAAAAGAAGAAACACAGACAGACCTATTGATCTAATCAGATAAGTTAGTGGGGGTGGAAGAGAAGAACAATGATCCTGAAGTTAAAGGGCATAAATCTACATCCCATTTCTGATATTTTCTACCTGCGTGACCTTGAGGAAATCACTTTCTATGTTTGTAAATGAGGGACAAAGTGGGGGTCGTAGGATCTTATGACTCTTGAGGGCTCTAGATCTAGGATCCTATTACCACAGGATCCAAGTGGAGAAGGATTCCAGATCTAGAGCTAGAAGGAAGAACTTTACAAATCCCCTGGTCCAAATCCCTCATTTTCCAGAAAAGGAAACTAAAACCCAGAGAATAGATAGTATCACGAGCAAAATTGTAACTCAACTCTTCCTGAGAGTCTCATGCTCTATCAACTTTGCTACACTGCCCTGCAGTAAGGTCCCAAGTCAGGATTCAAACACAGCCTGATCAAAAGCCAGAAAACCTTCCATTGTACCATACCACTTAATGAGATGACATTAAGAAAAGATGCTCCATTTTCTCCTCCCTGTGGACTACCTACCTCTCTTAACCAGAGACTTATATATTATATATATTACTCATGGAGGTCACCAAAGGACCATATCTAAATGCATGGTGATTATACTATTAGGATTAACAGGAAGATTTAAATATGCATACATAAGGAAAGGGACAAGACCTATAATTTCTTCTTTTTCCAACGAGGTGTATAGATAGTTTTGAACATTCATTTTGTGAGACTTTGTGTTCCAAATTTTTCTCCCTCTCTCTTACTTCTTCCTCAAGACAGCAAGCACTCTTGTAGAGGTTAAACACGTGCAATTCTTTTAAATCTGTCGTGTTTGGGAAGAAAAATCAGATCAAAAAGGGAAAGAACCACAATAAAGATAAAGTAAATAAACAAAAAAAAAATACTAGGCTTCAATCCATCTTCAGACTCCAGAGTGCTCTCTCTGGACGTGGATGGCATTTTCCATCCCAACTCTAATGGAATTGCCCTGAATCACCACCTTTAAACACAAACATCTTACCATGCATCTATTAGGCTCCTTCTAGGTATGAATCACTGCTAGGATCTAGAGATACATGGGAGTCTTTGAAGGCACTGCCTTGAAGGAGCACATATTTTACTCTGGTAGACATAATCGCTGCTATATTCTTTGTATGCAGATGGTTGCGACTAAAACACTTGATCAACGTTTGTCCGATTCTGTTGAATTTAATTTGGCCATCGTTTATCAGGCAGTTTGTAGGCCATACTAGACAAAAAGAAAAGCTAGAGACACCTCACCGTTGATCAGTGGTGGAGGAATGCCCAGAAACCTCTTTTCCCTTCTCTTGACCTACCTGATCCCATCTGCAGAAGGGCAGGGGAAGGAGACAAATCTCTGAGGAAGCCGTTCTCTTCCTGCCGCATGATGCTTGGATAAAAGGGTTCATAAAGAACAGATGGCAACTCTTAGATAAGCTACCTGTGTGATCCTGGGAACATCATTTCACTTTTCCATCCCAGGCAAATCTCCCAGACTATATAAATTGCAGGACGGGTCCTGATCTGCACTGGAAGAAAGAAGGATTCTCCATGGGGGGAATTCATTCCCCCCATGAAATGGCTAATTTAGACCCCCCACACACACACACACAAATTGGCTTTCCATAGATTTTGCCATCCATTGCCCTTGTTTTCATGGAGAAGTAAGAGTTCGGGTAGCATCTGGGATGCTGCATGGAGGACTAGTCCCCCATGGGGAAGAATATGGCTGGGCTGCAGAAGTTCTGGACTAGAAAGGACAAAGCAAGGAAATAAGAGTGCCCTGAGGAAAGACTATAAGGCAGAAAGCAGCAAGCAAGGCAGAAAGAAAGAACTTGGAAAGGGTCTTGGAGTCTACTGGGGACCCAGCTTCAGGCTATAAATAAATATTGTCAAGGTAACAATAGAAATGAAGGAAGGAAGTTATCCACAGAGTCTGGAGGAGCAAGGAGCCTTCCTCTGATGATAGGAAAGGAAAGGTTGAAAGAAATATTAGGAACGAGGAATTAAGAGGAAGCGCGATGGACAATAGATGGCCGAAAGGCGGCCAGTACAGCTGTGGTTGCTGTGGCTACATAGACACCGAGCGACAATAATAATAAAAATTAAAAAAACACAATAATCTTGTCAAAAGATAACTGTAAATTGAGGGGGGAAGATTTAATAGAGGGGAAAGAGAGGCGGCGTGGTGGAGAAGAAACAGCAATGGCCCCAGAACCAGTAGACGTGAGTTCAAGTACTAGGTTCTAACACCAGCCAAGAGACCATACACAAGAGGATTGTTTATCTTTTCTGAGCCTCAGTTTCTTCGTCTGTAAAATGGAGATAATATTTGTGCTGTTTACCCCACAGGGTTGTGTTGAGCTAAGTGTCATTCAAAACTTGAAGAGTACTCATAAAACATGTAAATTATTATTATAAGCATTCACTCTGTTTGGAATCGCCATCCTTAAGCTAGGAAAGCTAATAATGAGAGTGATGAATTTATTGCCCCTTCAAGCTTAAAATGTGTGTTCCCTGTAGGAAACGATGTGCTGAAGGAGAATATTTGGCTCTCTATTTCCAGTGGCTCTTGTTAACAGGCATTTTATTGGGTGTCTACTGTGGAGCAAGTACCATGCTAGCTGTAGCCCTTGCCCTCAAGGAATTGACATCCCAGACAGGGAAATGAGGGACTCATCGACGTTTGTAAAATCTCTTAGCTGGAAGGAGCTTTGGGCAACTGGTGGAGTTTGAGCTCCACCTGAGCTATGAAGTTGCTCTCTAACATTCTAAACATTCAGCCTCTACTTGAATATTTTCAAGGATGGGGAACTCGCTACCTCCCAAGGATTTTGGTTGCATTTGCTATGTGCTAGGGAGTATGCTAAGCACTTCATAAATATTATCTCGGGGGGTAACTAGGTGGCGCAGTGGATAGAGCATCAGCCCTGAACCTGAGTTCAAATCTGGCCTCAGATACTTGATACTTCCTAGCTGTGTGACCCTGGGCAAGTCACTTAACCCCAACTGCATCAGCATAAATAAATGAATGAATGAATAAATATCATCTCATTTGATCCTCACATGTAGGTGTGGATGTAAGTGTAACTATTATCCCCATTTTACAATTGAAGAAACTGAGGCAAGCAGGTTTTTAAGTGACTTGCCTATGAAGAGCTCTTCCTTTTCCTAAGCCCAAATCTTGACTTCTGAAACATCTACTCCCTGCTCCTGGTTCTGTCTTTCTCAACAGTTCAGAGCAAGTGCCATCCTCCTTGTGTATGAGAATTCTGGACAGTAGCTAATATACCTTCCCTATCTACCCCAAACCTTCTCTTTTACAGGCTAAACATCCCCACTTCCTTCAACTAACCTTTGTATAGCATGGTTTATAAGTCCATTCTCTCTCCTTTTTGCATCAGAAGTAGCTAGATGGTGCAAGGAATAGAGCACCAGTCCTGAAGTCAGGAAGACCTGAGTTCAAATCTAGCCTCAGACCCTTAATACTTCCTGGCTGTGTGACCCTGGGCAAGTCGATTAACCCCAATTGCCTCAGCAATAAATGAATGAATGAATGAATGAATGAATGCAGCTGTAGACATTGGGGTGCTGATAGGGCGAGAGAGAGGAGATATCACATGTAGGAAAAAGTTCAGGGAAGGGAACAGTAATACATGTGCTTTTCCTAATCGAGAACATAATTTCTTTGTCATTGTCAGCTTGACAAATTTCCTGTGTATCCTTCAGCAAGTGACTGCACCTCCATGATCCTTCTTTTCCTCTTTTAACTCAATAGCCAAGAGGTCCCTTAGGCAGGCTACTGTACTTGCTCAAGCCTCAGTTTCCTCCTCCATAAAATAGAACCAATTGGAATAGGTGGTCTCTGAGGTTCCTTTCACTTATTCCACTATAATCCTATGTGTGACCTTGGGCAAGCCACTTCTGCTCCCAAACCTCAGTTTCCCCCTCTGTAGAATGAGGGGTTGGACAAGATATCCTCTGTGGTCCCTTCTAGGGCTACAGTTTTGAACTTCTGGTTCTCCCTGCTACAAGCCGACTTCCTCAGCTTAGCCCTAGCTGCCATTTGGGTACCTTTCCTCACCTTGGGAGTGGGTGGGCAGCCACCTCAACAGATGGGCATGGGTATAGGTATAGCAGAGAGCAGGTATGTGCATAAAATATGGGCAGGGCCAGATGCCAAGCTAATGGCTAAGGGAATTCTCCAGTAGTTGAGTGTTTCACTGGAGAGCTGAGGTGACTTTGAGAATCAGCTCTCAACTGTCTTTGGCGTTTTAGTGGCCAAGCTCTTCCTCGACCTGCCAAGATTGTCAGCACGGTACAAGCCACATGGGCAGGATCGATGGCTACCAATATGGTGTGAGGCGAGAGATATTGTGAACCCCAAACTATACCCATCTCTGCCTGCCATACTCTCCTATCTTCCTTCCTAGCCAGAAATACCAACCATAGCAGATATTCCATTGGTCTAGACAACAAATACAGAAGCATTGATAAAACATAAATCATATTCCTTTTTTGGTCCCCAAGAGACCTTAGAACCCCAATCTCTTTGGTTTTTGTAAGAGATAACTGAAGTCCCCTTGAGGAAATGACTTCCTTAAGGTCATCACTTCCAGATACAGAGCTGGAAGGAGCTTCAGAGAGGTCATCTTGTCCAAGATCCCTCATTTTCCAGAAGAGCGACCTAAGCCTCAGAGAGATGTCCCCTGATTCCTAATGTGTTGACTACATAATGAAGTGCCTTTATCACGGTGGCCCTGGGCAGTAAGCTGTACAAGGATTAAAACTTCTGTTTTATAGAAAAGGATATTGAGGTTCAGACACTCCACCCAATGGCCATACAGCTAGCTGAGTATCCAAGCTGAAATTGAAGACCAGGTTCTAATTCTGTAGTCAGCCCATCATTCCACGCCATCATTCTGCCTTTATGGCATGACGGGTCCAGCTGGTCCAGAGCAAACTTTGGAATTGTGCTATAACTCAGGGGCTCATCCCTTTTAGCCCAGCAGTGCCCCAACAACATCAATGACAGAGAGGTCCCATATATACAGAAACATTCATAGAAGCCCTTTTTGTCATGGAAAAAAGTGAACATTCATCGATCGGGGAATAGCTGAAGAAATTATGGTGTACAGACGTAATGGGATTGTTCCCTAAGAAACAATGATGATGATGAATTCCCAGAAACTGGGTTAGATGTCTTCAGATTGTTACGGAACAAAGTTGGGAGACTCAAGAAAAAAAGATATGACCTAAAGAAAAACAAGACTAAAAAGCATCTGAATTCAGCTCAAAGCAATGACCAGTCTTACCTCCATAGGCCAGTGATAGGTGTCCCTGTTTCTTGGCAATGAGCTTGGGGCCTATGGGTGAGGGAAAAGGTACACATTGTCAAACACGGTCACTGTGCTGCATTGTTTTCCTTAAATGTACTTCTTTGTTACAAAGGTGGGTTTCAGGGGTAGGGAGGGAGTATTGGGAAGCGATGATGTTTAAAAAAAAACCAAAGTATCAATAAAACATTAAAAATAAACAAATCAATGAATAAATGAATGCATGATTTTTCGAAAGTGAATGGTACCTTTGTCGGAGCCGAGCTAGCACATTTTAAAATCCCACAGGTATTTTCCACAGTATTGCCATATAATACCTCGTTCAGTCTTCACATCCACTTTAAGCATTTCTGTGGTTGAATTAATGAGAACACTAGGGACCTGGGCCGTCCACCTACCTCCCCCCTCCAGCCATTTACATGACTAACCCATCTTCTCTTTCTATCATACAATTCTTTAATAACAACTTTTGCTCCTGTTCTTCTTCAAGTACGTTGTTGCCCCCATCCCAGGTGGAAAACTTATGGGCTATCGCAATCGAGACTGGTACAGGCTAGGCAAGAATCGATAGGGCAGGATCACTGAAGGGAACACCTGGGGAGATGCTGTCAGAGCCTTTGAGAGTATTTGAATATGGTTACATTAATAGAGTTTTTCCTCCCGATTCAGAATTTACAAAAGTTAGTGTTACTTGGTGGGTGAAGTTCTGAACCTCAGGTGAGGAAAATCCTCGGTCCACTTCCTGATGGCGTGACCTTGCTGAGCCTAGGTTTTCCATTCTGTAAAATGGCAAATGGAGTTAGTGCTGACCTCACCGACTCTTTGCCCTGGAAGGCTTAAATGAGAGCTTTGCAGATGTAATAAAGCACTAGATAAACATCAATTATTACTATTCTTTGTGCCAACAGGTGTGGTCTTATCACCTGGGAGTTTCCCACAATCCCTTTTGATTGGGGGAAAAGCGGTGGGGGACCTTCTGGTTGTTAGTGGAGGGTTTCAGGGTTGATCCCCACTTAGAGGAAAGAATTAATGGACAGCTCATGTTCTCTTCACTGACTGTTAGAGCATTCTCCTATATGATAATCAATTTAGTCCAGCTGTAGATGCCTTAATTGCTTTAGAAACCCCATTTGGTTTTGAAACCGAAAACTTAAGCTAAAAAGAAAACCTGAGTTCTGGATTTGATTTGCAATCATACTCTGTTGAAGTGATTATATGTGTTGGCCACCCTGTAAACCTAGATTTTTAAATCAGTAAGGGGATTTTTTAAATGAAGTCACTGTTCGATCTTAAAGCATTTATGCAAGGGCTCTGTTTTTCACAATCCCCTAGCAATATAAAAAATCATGTGCATTTGATTTGTGACTCAATCTCCATGAGTCGGAGGGAGGGGGAAGAGGATGTTTGCGTGTGCTTACTCAGGATTCAGTTAACTTTGGCTGCCAAACATTTTCATTTGCTGCAGGTGATTTGACTTACTGGGACGATATGTTAACATTCCTAGACGTTGTCATTTCCCACAGGGATCTTTTTATATTCCCTTTGTCAGGTTGAACTGGACAGAGACAAGTAGGACCACAAATTAGACTGCAAGTGTGAAGAAAAGCAGACGGGGTCCATTAGGGAGGTTCCCACAGTCCATTTTAAGTGATAGGGAAAGAGTTGGGAGAGGATATGAAAACTGTTCCTATCCTTTAATCACTTACCTGTTGGGGAATGGCTCTCTATTTGTTTCAATTCCCTGTGGACTTCCACTATCAGACTTTGCCATTGGAGATAGTTTATGCAAATACCTTCTCCCTCTACAATTTCTTTCCTAATTCTACTTTCACTGATTTTATTCACGCAAAGGTCCTTAAATTTGATGTAATCAAAAGAATCTGATTTCTCTTTAAGGAACTTTCAAGCTCTCTTTAGTTAAGAATCTTTCCCCTTCAACCTGGTTGTAAAAAGATAATTAATCTCATTTGCTTTGCTTTTCTTTTTTAACGTTGGGGACTTTTATATTCAGGTCACAAATCCAACGGAAGCCTATTATTGTGATATTCGGTGTAGGACGCCAATCTAAATTTAGCATTTGAACTCAAGTCCTCCCGACTTCAGAACCGGTGCTCTATCCACTATGCCATCTAGCTGCCCCACCAATCTAAATTTAATTGCTACCCAATGGCTTTTTCCATTGATGTTCATGGATTCATCAGATACTGATTGCCATTTTAAATCCTTTTGTTTTTCTTGTCCAGAATGGTCTACTTTTCTGTTTTTAATCAGTCTCAAAGAGTTTTAATAGATTCAGTTTTAAATTTTGGTAATGCCATACCCCCTTCATTCATATTTATTTTTTTCATTTCCCTTGAGATCCTAAATTTTGCGTTCTTCTAAATGAATTATTGTTTTATCTCCTTTTACTGAGAATCCTGCGGTAATTTGATATTACACTAAATCTATAAACGAGTTCAGTAATCTTATCATATTTATTATATTGACACCGTCTAACTGGGAGTAATTACCATGCCTCTAATGATTAGTTTTATTTGCGTAAAGAATATTTTGTGCTTGTATTTAAATAAGTGTTTTTTCCTATAAATAGATGGGTCAACTCCCCAATATGTTATACATTTTGCAGTAATTTTTGAAAGGAACTTCTCTTACTCTTTCTTCTCGGTTTGGGTTAGTATTGTAGAAAAATGCTGATCATTTTGGGGAAGGTATTTTGCATCCGGCTCATTCATCAAAGCTATTGATTATCTTCGGTTTGGTTTTGTTCTTTAAAATGTCTCATTTCCCGGCTTTCACAGAAGCACAGAATCTCAGAATTGGAGAGGACCTCAGTGGACTATCAGTGCAACCCAAACCTGGAAAAAAAAACTGGTTTTTGCAACCTACCCAACAAGTGATTAGCCAGCCTTTGTTTGGAGACTCGAGAAAAGCAATCCATTCCATTTTTGACTTGCCCTAATTGTGGGGAACTTTTCCCTGAAGTCAAGCCCAAATTTGCTTCTTTGTAACTTTCATCCATTCCTCCCAGTCTAGTCTCTGCATCCAACACAACACATCTAATGATTCTTCCAGGTTATAGCCCTTCAAATACCCCACCCCCAATCTTTTCCATCCCTAGTTCCTTCAGGTAGTCCCATTACATGGATTTGAGGCCATCAGCATCCTGGTGACTTCTTATGTCTTCCATAAATAGTAAGACTGTCAAAGATAGCTTGGAACTCTGAGTCCCTCAGTTGCAAATTGCACTGCCACCTTTTTCCAAGTCATTGTTTAAAAATGTTCAACAGTGTAGAATAGCTCATTCTACGGAAAATATCCTACCAAGATGGAGTCTGGATAATTGAATATATCAGGACATTAAATGCATCTTGGGTCTTGCCAAGCATTCTGAATCCATTTAATGGTACTATTATCCCACCCAGGAAATGTCATATACACAGCCCCCATATGCAGCAGCAAAACTCCCCACTGTGGTAGAAATGAGTTGAAAATGTTATTGGGAAATATAGAATGAAATAAATAAAAATACAGTAGAGCCTAGATAATGTTGATATGTGTTTTTTTTTCTAAATCAATGGGCAGCTCGCAGGGATCCTTTTGAATAAGGTCATCGGCCCATTTCTATTTGAGTTTAATACCATACTCCAATGACAGTCGTTCTTGCTTCCTTCTTCATTGATCCCAATACTGTCTACCATACTTCTTCCTCACCTTGGGGTGTGTCCGGACTAGTTCTCTGGAGGATTTCGATTCCAGCCTGAGTCCTTGATCTTAGAAGAGGAGAGAAGAGGCAGGACTCCCGTGGTTGGTCAAACAGAATTGATTTATTCCAAATTCTCTCAGCCTTATGTACCCTAATACCCTTAGATAACCAAAGCACACTGTGCATGTGCTAACTATATAGTGCACATATGAGACCACATAAACAACTTGCTATTGTGTGTAGATGTCTCTTTGCCGCTTGGTATCCCTCTGCTTTAATTACAACACAGGTTGTCACCGCCCCCGACTTCTCAGGAAGGCCGAGAGCCCTTAGGGGAGATGGGGAGCCGAACCAGACACTGTCAGCAGGTTCCCTCTGGGCTGAAGACTTTTATACCTCACCCAGAGTTCCCCCCTTGTCTGTGGCCCTCTACAACCTTGGGTTCTCAGGTTTCCTCATATGTGCAGGTCTCCTAAATGAACGTTATTCTCTCCCCTCTCTCTTTTGAATAAGCTATATTCTCACAGAGCCTTGTTCAAGTCATAGGTTTCTTCCCACCAAGTGTCAGTGCTACCTATGTGATCAAACTTGCCTCATTTCATTATAGCCTCTATTTTCTCTTGCTTGTACATTTGTTTGTAGACGTCTCAGGCCGTAGGTTTAATTACTGTCTCCTTTCGTGGATTTTGTCTCCTGGGAATTTCTGGGTGTCTCAGGCAGCTGGACTTTGTGATAGCTATACACAGAAAAATTAAAGTTGCCTTGAAATAGCCATATTGGCCCTTGTTAGAGGAACTTCATCTCTGGCGGGAAGCCTCCCGTTCCTTTATTTTGAGACCTTCCCAAGGCCTTGTAGGGGCAAAGTATAATTTTCAGCATCTCTTCAAGGATTTTCTTAGTTCTGCATCCATTTTTCCAAGAGGAGGAAAGTGTTTTCTTTGGGAGAGGGAAGGGAGTGTTTTCTCAACGTCATTCTGAACCATCTCCAAATAAGCATCCTAACCTGAGTTTTTCTCAAGAATCTGTTCCTGCAAATATGGAAATTTGTTTAGGAGAACTGCATATGTTTAACCTATATCTAGGGGAGGAAGGAGAGGAGAGGGGGGAAATTCGGAACATGATGTTTTGCAAAAGTAAATGTTGAAAACTATCTTTGCACGTATTTGGACAAATAAAATGCTATTTAAATAAAGAAAAAGAATATGATCCTGATCTTCCTTCGTAATTCACTCAGCTATAAGAAGCCCTCTTCCTTTCACGTCTAATCTTTGAAAATAATCCCTGCCCCTTGGGGTAACTGGCCCAAGTTTTTCTGTCTCATCCATTTTCCGTTTTCTTGCGTTCCCAGTAGCAGACATTTTTTTTTCCTTCTTTACCGGACCTCTTGCTTGCTCTACTTGCTTGCTCTACCAGGAGCTTGCTCTTAACTCTAATCCCTCATTTACCTCTGTGGGCATGTCATTTATTTCAGGAGATTTGGGGAGCGAGCTTTTGTTTAGAACAGAGAGTGTGCAGAAGTCAAGTTTCAGTGACAGGCCTTCTTTGTCTCCCTGATGCATAGAAATTCAGAGGTGATAGCTCCAGTACATTGAACACAGCTGAATATTAGAAGATGGAGTCTTTTTTTTTTTTCTTTTACACATGGATGGAGCTTGCTTAACCTTGGGAAGTCACTTGATTTCAGCATAAGCCTGCTTCAAGATCTCTTCAATCAGGATTTTCTACTTCCCACTGGAAGCTCAGAGAGCTGCTTGTTTCCTCTCCAGCCCCAGCTGCACGAAGCTACTTGATACAAGTATAAGGAAGGATGAGGGATGGGGCCGAGCAAGAACCTTACGATGAAACGCTATTCAATTCTTGCGATCATTTTTTCTTCTCATTTCTTTTAAAAGACAGGAATGAATACTTAGGTCCATCTCAAGGAAAATTACCCTTGAGATATGCTATTGCATGCTGAACAAAGCACTGGCTGTAAAGCCAAAGGCTATGGGTTCAAATGCTGGCTTCCGTCCTTATGATCTTGGGCAAGTTCCTTCCCTTCTCTGAGCCTCAGTTTCCTTATCTATAAAAATAAGAGACCTGGATTACAAGTTCCCTTCTGGATCTGGTATTCATAGACTGGGATCTGGAGTCGGAAGGTATCCCAGAGGCCCTCTAATCCAAGCCCCTCATTTTACAGAGAAGGAAACTGAGGCTCAGGGAGGGGGTGGCACTTGCCAAAGTCACACAAGTGGTAAATATCCAAAACACCTTTGAATCTAAATCCTCTGACCCCAGCGTCGGTGCTTTTTTCACTGTTCTCACCTCTCATTTAAACTTGCTGTTCTGGGACCGTGAACTCAAGACATCTGCCAACAGCTGGTGACAGGAAACCTTAATTGTAGGGTCAGTTCTTTGAAGGGATGTGTAAACCTCTGAAAAAGTTGAATCTACAATTACCTTAACCTCTCCTGTTTTGCATAAATCTTCACTTTTGGTTAAACATTTAAATTTAATTAAGCATTTCACCTAAGCATTGAAAGTGGTCATGAATTAACAAATGGATGAAAAAAAAAAACATTTATTTTTTTCTCCCAGAGGCAATTGGGATCAAGTGACTTGCCCAGGGTCACACAGCTAGGAAGTGTCTGAGGCCAGATTTGAACTCAGGTCCTCCTGACTTCAGGGCCGGTGCTCTACCTACTGTGTCACCTCACTGTGCCTGAAAAAGTACTTCAGTACTTATTGGGTGTTGAGCATTGTGCTATAGGGGGGGACAGCTGAATGGAAGGCAAGAAGACGAGAAAGGTGTAAAGGAAAGGGCCGCTAGATAAGAGCGGGCCATGGGAGACACTCACCCTTCAAGAGCATTCTGGGCCCCAGAGGAGGAAGCGTAAACTCAAAGGATTAGATCCTTCAGGCCATGGTCTCTGGTCCAGTAAATAGAGTGATAAAGTAGCAAGCAAGGAGAGAGGTGAATTATGGGATATGGTAGAAAGGTTCACTCCTCCATTTAGGAATACAAATAGCACCTGTCTCCCAGCTTCTCCCCTTCTAGAGAGTCAGCTAAACCCAGAAGCAGAAACCCAGAAAAGGAAAAAGAATAGCAGGTTAGGTTAGCCATCTCGGGCACTGAGAGCCGACTCCTTCCTCCGCGGTGAGAGGGATTATTTAAGAGTGGTTTTATACAGTTTATACAGGAAATTCTTTAAAACTCTTAAGTTTCAGAGCAGGTAGCAACCTGGACTTCCCCTCTGGAAGTTGCCTGCACCAATGAAATCACACAGCCAGTCGTCCCCCCAAAATACAGTTTACATATGATCCCTGGGAGGTAAAACAATCATTCATCTTGGTGAGAGATGAGATTTATTTAAACTGGAGGATAAGGTCACGTTTGGTCAAGTGAGGATGTACGAGCCTTATACACACATTAGATCCATATATATGTGTGCGTCCATATATATTTCATAGATGTGTATATTTATTATGTGGACACACGTGTCCTCACGATTCTGATAAAAAAAAGATTAAACCACAAATAAGATTTTCCATTAGCTTGTGGTATAAGAGATTTGGAGAGAATCCCCGTTCTCCTTTGGGGACAAAGATTCACTTGGCTACAAGGATATTCACCTTCATGTTCGCATGTTTGTATGTCACAGAGAGGTTAGGTGACCTACCCAAGGTCACACAGTAAGTATTTGAATGCAGTTTTTCCTGACCCCAGGTCTTACATACTATCTCCTTTGCCCCCTAACTTCCATGTTTTGCTGACTCCAAGGCCAGAATGGCACCATGCTACCCCAGTTAATCAAATGCATATGTTGTGTGCGTCCATGTCCTTGACCCTATGGAAGGTACCAGAGATGAAAAGACAAAGATGAGTTGTGGCTTGTTTTCAAGGAGTTTCTGGGTTACTAGGGGAAATAATAGTTCTATAGATACCATAGCTACAGAGTACATGAAGGATAGCCTCTAGTAGCTGAGGCTCAGAAGAGATCTTTCCTCTATTTACTCAGTTTCCTCATCAATAAAATGGGGATAACAATTTCATCTCCTTTCAAGGTTCTTGTGAAAACCAAATGAGAAAAGTTTATGTAAAGTGTTTTGTAAACCATAACATGCCATGGACACGCTAACTGTTATTTCTAGATCTCTGATCCTGGCAAGTTCTCTCATCTTTTTGCCTCAGTTTCCTCACCTGTAAAATGAGTCGGACCACTGTGATGCTCATGTTACAGAATTGTCATAAGGAACAGATCATATTAAGTTCTTTGCAGACCACTAAGTGCCATCTAAACATTGGTTGCTATGATTATTATCCTTTTGTAGTTAGAAGGAAACTGAAGCTCTGAGACAGGAAGTGACTTGATCAGAGTCCAAAAGTCTGTTGGTGGCAAAGCCAAAAGGCAGGATTCGCACCTTCTACTTTGATGTTCTCTCTAGTAGTGGCTGCCAACCTTGTCATAAAAATGAGGTACCAGGGCAACTAGGTGGTGCAGTGGATAGAGCACCAGTCCTGAAGTCAGGAGGACCTGAATTCAAATCTCATCTCAGACACTTAACACTTCCTGGCTGTGTGACCCTGGACAAGTCACTTAACCCCAATTGCCTCAGCAAAAAAAAAAAAAGTACCTCTCCCAGCTAGATACATATGTATCTTCCCTCCCTCCTCCATCCCCAGTAGAATATGAACTCCTTTAAGACAGACCATCCTTCACTTATTTTTGTATGTCTGATACATAGTAGGTGCTTAATAAATGCTTGCTGATCCATTAGTAATTGCCATCTATACCATGCCAAGGATAAAAAAAAACAGCTAAACCCTTTGTAATGTCAGTAATAAACAACTGAGAACAAAATGGAAGTGATAGCAGCCAGGATGAGGAGAGGTCTGCTAATGAGAGTGTTGGGCAGGGCACGTGGTAGGTACCAAACTGAGCACACCGGGCATAGGAGGGGCTTGAGAAGCAGAAAACAATCCCAGAAGAGCTACATAAGAGGGTCATCCTCTAGGCTCGGAGGGAAGGGCGAGGAGAGCTGGCTGTTGATGTGCCTTCCTGTAGGCAGAAGAAAAAGAGGAAATTATGGTGTTCTAAGAACTGAGTGACAAGCAGCTTGATTACTGTCTGACATTTGCAGCAGTTTTCCAAGAGCCCTAATCATCATTTAGCAAATGAAGATGGAGGTCACCTCCAATTTTGCCTTTTCATTTTGATCACCCCTTTTCCATCTATCTGGCAGACATAATCAAAAGCCATTTCTCCCTTCTTTTCTCTTTTCCTCCCTCCCTCTCTCACCCGCAGGTAAACCTCTCCACATCCCGTGCAAAGCCTTCTTTGGATTCAGCGGTGAGTCAGGGCCGATGATCTACTGGATGAAGGGAGAGAAGTTTATTGAAGAGCTGGCAGGACACATTAGAGAAGGTGAAATAAGGTACTGGACTGAAATTTGGGCTGTGTCTGTGCTGTGTGGGCTATTAAGGGAATAAGGTATCCTGGCTAAACTGATGCGAACGGACGACTCCCTTATCTCTGACCTGAGAGATTCTGGTGAGCATGGGAGAACTGAGTCCCTTCCAGGGAGGAGAATGGCCTCCATGAACTGGCTCATGTGCTACGGCACCAAGGTGAGTCAGCCTCCACCCAGGAGATCCTTCGTATCCCCTGGTGCCCAAACTCTTGCCAAACGACTCTGCTACTGCTACTCCTCTGCCCACAGGACAAGTCTTTGATGCTCACGTTTCCCCATGGTGGAAGAGGGGGGCAGTACCCAGTCACTTCTAAAGGGGGGCCACCTCTGTACACACTACAGGCTGAGAGAGGTCTGATGTTCTCCAAAAGGCATAGCCCTTGATGGGCAATCAGTGTCGTTTCCTTGTCCCCTTACCCGGTTCCCAGTGATGGTTCTAAATATCAAACCTTCCATTTCATTTTCTCCCCAATCTCTCTCTCGGGGATACCCATGAAATGAATAAGAGCTTTGACTTCGAAAGAGAAAGAACCTTCAAGGTTATCCCACCCATCCCCTTCTTTTTACAGCTGAGCAAACTAAGGCCCAGAGAGAAGTGACTTGTGCAAGTCACTTTTTGATTTCTTGAAAATCCTATTACACAGGTAATAAGTGTCAGAAAGAAAATTCAAATTCAGGTCTTCCCACTCGAAAGCCAAAATTTTTTCCACCTTGTCACACGGCAGAAAATCACTATATTCCCAAGCCCATTTAGTTTCCTCTTGGCTGTACACAGAACATTAAATGGCATGGTAGAGATTGAGTCTTTGGTCTGGTAGAGAGTCCTTTGACCTCAAGATCATAACAGGAAGCAGTTATAATAGCTTATCCTCATCAATGGCGTCCCCCACATGAGCCTATCAGATTACTGATAATTCAGTGATAGTACTGCAGTCATACTGGTTTGAGTTTTTTTTTTTTTTAAGGGATTTTCATGCTCTGGCTACCTGAGAAGTCATAAGGCCAAAGAAACAAGCTCTGGTTATCCGTCAGGACCCTAACCATTCCCTCCCATAATCCTTAAGTTCTCCCTTCCAATATGTATTCCATGAGGCAGAGTGCTGACATATTAGCTCCTTCAGAGTTCTATTTAAAACACTTGTCCCAGATGATGTCTTCCCTTCATTACTCTTGACTCAAGCTCTCCTTTCATATCTGTATTATTTCCTCCCTTACATGAGGACCTACCCCAGGAGGTTGTCCTTAATTTTGCAGTTCTTAGTACAAGAAATTTCATTCTTTCAGGCCTGGTAATTGAGGCTAAGTCAGCTCCTTTAGGGCAGCGAGAAGGGATTAAGCTCAAGTTCTGGGTTACCATTTGGGGCAGATCTCAACAGCACCAAGAACTCCATTTTTCAAAATGCCCATGGCGCATACAAATCAACAACTTGCCAAAGGCAGCCTAGCTGCTAGACCTGGAATCATGAAAACGTGACAAAGTCAAGGCCCACCTCAGATACTTCTTGCTTGTATGACCCCTGGGGAGTAATGAAAGCTCTCTCAACTTCAGATTTTTTCCTCTGTAAAACGTGAATAATAAAAGCACCTCTCTCCCAGAGTTATTGTGACATCAAATGAGATAATATTTGGAAAGCACTTTGCAGGCCTTAACTGCTATATAAAGATATTTGACTACTAGGACTACTACTTTTAGAAAGAAGTAGGAAGGTCTCATTGAAGGCTGAAGGAGGTGGGGTACAACCAAGAGTTTGAGAGATGTATAGACTTTGAATAGGCAAAAAGGAGACAGAAGGGAGTTCCTGATGGTGGAAATGAGAGAGCGCATGATTGATATGAGCAAAACAAAATCCAACAAGCCAGTTGGGTGGAGCTCCCACTGATGAGCCTTAAAGGCCCAAATCAAGGGGGTGGAGTTTTATGTATTAATCATAAGAGGTGTGGAAAGTTATTGACTAGAGGGATGAGATGACAAAAGCAGTGTCTCGGGATGAATTATCTCATGGCCAAATAGAGAATGGCTTGGAAGGGGGTGAGACTCTAGACAGAGAGACCAGTTTGAGGGTTAAAATACTTGCAGTATAATCCTTGAATGGGCTTATGTAAGTGATAGAGGGAAAGAGGGAGGGGAAACAAGCATTTTTAAGTGCCTACTGTATACCAGGTACTGTGCTAAGTGTATTACAAATCTTGTCTCGTTTGATCCTCACGTCCACCCTGTGTACTGTTAGTCTGCCATTTTCACAATAAGGCCCAGAGAGATGAAGAGACTAGCCCTGAGTAAGATAATTAGTAAGTATCTAAAACCAGATTTGAACTTCATCTTCCCAACTCCAAGCCCTGTGCAAAATCTACTACAGTCACCTCCATAGAAGCGATGGAGACAATTGAAAGGATGTAGTCGTTTATTGGCCATGAAGAATAAAGGCGAGGGATAAGTCAGGAGTAATTTCAGAGTCTTGAGCCCAGAGAAGGCAGAATAGAAATATATTTATGAGGAAGAGAAGGAGTATGGTTTTAGTGTTATTTATTGTTATTGAAACTTACACCCAAGCAGGACTAAGAAGAGAGCCTAGTACTCAGCCCACAGTTTTGGACCACAAGGCGGAAAAAAAAGAAATGAGTGTCAGAGAAAGTTTAAGGTGTATTAAATACTGCAGAGTTATCAAGGAAAATGAGGGCTGAGAAAAATCTAGATAGAGGAAAGAGAAGGGAAGCTTAAGTTAGCAGTGACCACATTCACTTTTTACCTTGATCGTTCTTTAAAGGGCATTCTAAATTTCACAATATGAACCAGGAAAGGCTATAGAGTGATTTCTCTGGTCACTGGCCAAATCGCTTATAGCAAAGGCCCCGGCCATCAATCTAACAGATGGAGACATGGGCTGTCATGAGGGAAAATGGAGGAAAGAGACCT
This sequence comes from Myrmecobius fasciatus, assembly GCA_023553655.1. Taxonomy (NCBI): domain Eukaryota; kingdom Metazoa; phylum Chordata; class Mammalia; order Dasyuromorphia; family Myrmecobiidae; genus Myrmecobius; species Myrmecobius fasciatus. The sequence continues at coordinate 26,087 of JAJPUD010001885.1, forward strand.
CGGCTCCATTATTGGAAGAGCACCACAAAATTTTGGCCCTAGTACCATCTTTATCCATGAGAAAGAACACCCTCCATCTCTCCCTTTAATTGGGCACAATACTTAAGTCAATTTATTCATTTTGCTGTTATAATTGAATCTTTCAATTCAAACTCTTGAACTCAGACGACCAAAAATGCTAATCACACAGTGGGTTTTTTTTAGTCACTAGATCTCCATCAATTCCCCCTTTTAAACACAGCCTCCTGTCAGCCTAATACGAGTCAGCTTAATTTTTTGTCATCATAAGAGATATCTTAACCTAGTCTCGTTCCATCTGTATTTTTTCTTAAGCCAAAGCATGTTAATTAACAGCCCTTCGTGCCTGCTGAATACATTTTTTGGGACATTTAGGACATTGATGAAACAAAAGAAAAGGCTCATGGGACGACTTGATATTCTGAGCTGTGAGACCATTGTCTAGGTCTCAGTGAGTAGACCAATCAATTGATTAATTCTTTTAAATAGGGAGGCCAAAGAATCGATATTATGATTGCGGGCTGACAAAGACCCACACGGATGGGGCAGGGTAGCATGGCAAACCAATGGCCCTAAGCGTCTGGAAATACTTACCCATGCTATGGATCTCAGAACCAGAAGTCCTTGGCATCCTTCAGTGGGTGAAGGCAGGATATCATCGGACCAAAAATTAGAGCTCAAAAGGATCTTAGAGACCACTGACTCCAATCCTCTCATTAAACAGATGAGGATAGGCCCGGAATTGTTCATTAACTTGTCCTAGTCTTTATGTCAAGTAAGATTAAAATTCAGGATTTCTTGACTCCACACAGCAAGCAAGCTTGCCCCTCCACTATACTGCCCTTAAGTTAAACCTAGGAGATTTCTATTTTCTCTAGCAACAGAAAGTGTCACCATTTTTTAGTTCTACATATCATTGCCCCAGGTAAAATGACTTTGGGGACAGTTTGCCTTAGGAAAGAAGGCTTGAGTAGAGAGTATAATGGTCCTCCGAGAGTACTCATACTCTCCCAATTTAGTTGTTACCTTGGGGAAAATGGGATGAGAGCTCACATAGGTTGTCTCTCATATGATGTCAATATGTCTCTCGCTGGTCACAGTGCCTTCTGTTATGTCCTGAACGTGCAGTGAGTTGCCAAAGCTCACAGGCTTTTTACAACTTCAAGCAGAAAATGTTCCATCTTGTCTACAAAAGTCCACGTGGAAAAGAAGGGATTATAGGAATGGGCTACCAGCCTTTGTAATTGCATCAGAATCTATTCATTTTTGACCCAGGCTGTTGTCACTGGAAGGATTGGAGGATTAGAGATAGAAAACTTGAAGAAACTAGAAGTCATCCAGTCTAAGCCCCTCATTTTACAGAATGAGAAACTGAGGCCTAAAGAGAGTCAGTGACTTGCCTAAAATCACACACAGGATCCTAAATCTAGTAGCGGAAAGGACCTCGGAGGCCACCAAGTCTAACTTCTTTATTTTACAAAAAAGAAAACTGAGACCAGGAGAGGTAAAATTACTCGCCCCCCATCACACAGGTAATGAGAGGAAGAATCACGATTCAAATCCACGTCACAAGTTCACCACTCTTTTCCCGTGCCACAAAAGACCATTGTTTCTCCCACTTCCCATTAGAGAGTTTTGTTAGTTCGGCCTCTTTTGAGGCTTTGAATAGGCCCATCAGATGAACACGCCGGCTTCCCTGAGCCCATTAGCATCCGTCTGTGGAGGCCAGGAAGTTAAACTGCTATTTGGCGAGGACTCAGTGGGCATACTGGCAGGCAGAGAGGGCACTCACTCCTACTGTCTATGTGCCAGAGCTTAACGGGAGCATTTTGGCGGAGCTACGGAGGGCGCATCTCAAAGCCAGGAAGTGCCTCTGATGGAGGATCACTCCCAAATCTGGGCCACTCCAGGATGAGGAGCTCTGTGCTACTCCTTGGCCACAGCTTCCTTTTCACTCATCTTACCAGTAGTTGGAGAACTTGGGGCAGAAAAGGGCGGGGGAACCAAGCCTGTGTGAGGGCTCTGTAGTGCTAATAAAATTGTCCTAGAAAGTAAGCCAGGCCTATGAACGAAGATGAAGCAATACTGTTCCTTAAGCCTGCCTACAAAGTTGTGAATCGCATCTGATTGTCAAAGGAGCCAGTGAACTTCAGTGCCCTTACTTTGGCCCACAGAGATCTTTTTATCGGAAATCTCCCTCACAAATCACTCTCTCAATAGGGCAGGCTGGCTTCCTGATACCAGGCTGTAATATACCCAGTCCTTTCTCCCGCTTAACCTGAACGCTCGATTCGATGGATCTTTGGGTTTTCATGGAAAGCTTTTCTAAAAGGCCAATAACGAGAGTCTGTGAATAGGACTTTTCCCATCGATCCAGGAAGTTTGTTTCATCCCTTTCTGGTAACATTGAGTAAAATGTTCTGGCCAGAGGAGTACCTCAAAAGCACTCAATGAGAAGAAAAATCAAGTGAAAAGGAAGTCACCTGCTCCATGTAAATGCTCCCTCCCCTCTCCAAAAAAATGTCTGGAAGGGTTCTTGGAGTCAGAGGCAGAAGGGCCCATCTAGTCTAACTCCCTCACTTCAAAGATGAACCTAAAGAGATTGTGACATATCCAAGGTCACACAGGGAGTAAGAGGCCAAGGCAGGATTTGAACTCAAGTCATCTAAATCTAGAATCTGGGCTCTTTTTTTGCCATCCCACACTGCATCTTAAGAGTAGGTATATTGAAGAAAGCACCAAAGTCAGGCTGGAAAGGAAATTGCAAATTTTGTTTTTGATATACTCCCACCCATTCATTCGGATGTCCCCTTTCTTGCCGAAGTGCCCGAGATCTTCTGCTACACTTTTCTCCATGGTCTAGTTTGGCTTTTTCTGCCTTCTCTATGTGGTGTCCCCTGTTCCAAAAGGATTCCTCATCTCTAAGATGGGGATGAAGCGCCTGCTTCCTTGGGTTGTTGTGAAGGTCCAATGAAATAATATTTACAAAGTGTTTAACCCAGAGCCTGGCACATAGTGAGTGCTATATAAATGTTGGCTAATACTAGTGATACTAATGATTAATACTACTAATACTAATAATTAATACTACTAATGATCATCTGCTCAGCTAGGTGGCGCTGTAGCAGATAGACAGGCAGGCCTGGAGTCAGAAAGATGAGTTCCAATCTGGCCTCAGGCACTTACTAGTTGTATGACCCTGGGCAAATCACTTGACTCTCTCTCTCTCTGCTTCAATTCCTCCTTTGTAAAATGAGCTGGAGAAGAAAATGGCAAACCAATCCAGTGTCTCTGCCAAGAAAACCCCAAATGGGGTCACAAAGAGCTGGATGCAACTGAAAAGACGGAACAATAACAATGATCATCCAGTCAGATTTCCCAAACGCCTATTATGTTCAGGTCACTATGCTGGATTCTTTGGATGGCAAGACAAAAACCAGTTCATGCCCTCGAGGAGCTACCATCCTATGTGGGAGAAGCAGGCAGCATTAATCAATCCACCAACACTTAGGAGGTGCCCAAGTTCTCGGTGCTGGGGAGCCAAAACTTTGCCCTCGACAGGCTCATGATCTCCTGAGGGAATGTAACATCTACAGGGATAAAAAGTAAATTTAGGTTAAGTTTAGACCGAAGGGAACACTAACCACTGAGAGGATCTGCGTTTCCAGTGGGAGGTGACACCTGTGCTTAAGTTTGAGGGAAAACTAGAATTTCAAAACTCCGAGATGAGCAGGAAGCACATTTGAAGCATGGATGCTTGTGCCAAGGTACAAGGAAGGGACATAGAATGCCAAGTTCAGGAACAGTGAGTAAGCTAGTTTGGGTGGGAATCTGAATGTGGGAAAGGGAATGATGGGAAATGCAGCTGAAAAGGTGAGCAGAAGCCAAAATATGAAAGGCTTTTAATGCCAAGCTAGGAAGCTGGTATTTTATCTTCTAGGCAAGGAGACACTGATGATCTCAAAGCCAGGCTGGAGTTGATATATTTCCCAGGTGAGACGCTGAAGATTATTAAGCAAGAGAATGACATAATAGCCAAAGGTCAGGGAAAGACCACACCATGGTTGTTTCAGGAGTGGGGACCTGGGCTAGTTTGTAGGTGGCAAAGGGGAGAGACTGGAGATTAAAGGGGAAGCAGAGATGATCAAAAGTGGGGTTGGTAAGGAAAGGGACCAAGCAAGAATACAAGTAGAAGTCATGGCCTCATGAAGAGAAAAACCAGCTCTTTCTCAGAAATTGAGGTAGAAGAGGCATGATTGGGTGATGATGATGATTGATGTTGAAGCATGGAATAAGAGAGGAATAGGAAAGTATTGTAAGCATTATACTAGGGATTCGATCAAGGCACAAAAAATATATTGCCATGCAGCAGTGAGGACCCTGTTGAAGTGAGGAAATCTAAATTTGTAGTGCACTGAACAGCCCTCCTCTGGCAAGTGTAGCTATCTGTTTTATTGGACTACTATAGTGGTCTGCCTCAAATCCACTGTAACTGAGCCACTTGGATCACTCCATGGAGATGGTCCACCCAGAGAGGCCATATTTGTTCAATCAACCAATGGGACAGGGAGACGGAATCATCACAAGAGGATGTGTGTAGCTATGGAAGAGGTAGAATGCAGTACCCCCAGAATTAAAGGCCCAGAGAATGGCCTCTGGAAAGAAGATAAAACAGCCTGAAGTTGAATGGATATGCTTCAAATTCTGGCTAGCCCCCTCAGTTCTGTGAAAAAAAATCTGTCTCCAAGGCAAGCTGGAAAGCTGGGGGTTTTCCCCTTTCTACCCATTCCTGTTTTGGAGCTAATCACTATCAAGGGCTAGGACTGATAGGTTTTGCCAAAGGTCAAAGGGTAGGCAGCAAAATATTTGGATTTCAAAGGGCTTCACTAAATGTATTCACTGACTATTCTCTCTAGGGCAGAGGCATAGTAGATAGAACACTAAGCCTGGAGTCAGGAAGATCCAAGTTCAAATCTAGCCTCCGACACTGATTAGCTTTTTGCCTCAGGCAAGTCAGTGTACCTCAGTTTCCTTCTCTATAAGATGGGGACCATAATAGTACCTACCTTCCAAAGTTTTGTGAAGATCAAATGAGATAATACTTACAAAGCTCTTAGCATAGTGATGGCGTTTAATAAATGTTTGCTCCCTTCCCTTCCTCCTCCTGTCTAGTGTCATTTCCGCCATTACCCATTTTACTCGGTAAGCTGCTGGAGGGCAAGGACTGAGCTAACACATCTTATGTGGTTGATACTGTCACAATCTGCTCACCACCGCTTTCCACTCCCACTCTCTTCCTCTCACAACTGGCTAGTCTTATGGATTGGTTTGAATCAACTCTAGGCCTTAAACTTCTACCAGCAGTGCTCTTCCAGAACACATTTTTACCAAATCATAGAATTCTAGAGCTGGAAAGTGAAGAAGCCTCAGAGACCCTCTAACCCTAACCTTCTCATTTTATAGAGAAGGAAACTGAGGCAACCCTTGAACTCAAGTCTTCCTGATGACTTGTGAATACAAATGGTAAATGATGTTTTTGCCAGAAACCATGAGCATCTTCCCCTCCCAGACTGATTTTTTGGACTAGGTGAAAGAGGAAATTTTTGCCTCAATCGCTACCTAGTCTTAATCATGGAATAGGTATGGCCTCCATCAAACTGAGACCTGTTGAAGACCTAGCATAAAAAGGCTGAGGTCTCCCACCGCATCCAGGGCCATCTCCAGTCGTCCTGATCTCTATCTAGCCACTGGACCCAGATGGCTCTGGAGGGGAAAGTGAGACAGGTGACCTTGTCCAGCCCTCCCTTACTTCAATACAATTCACTTGCATGTCACAGCGTCACCTCCCTAATGTCCTCTTCCACAAGGAAGAGTAAACAACGACGACAATCCAGATGACATGCCCAGGTACTCTGTCCAGTAACCAGAAAGGAAGAATGACCTTCTCTCTCAATTCGTTTGGTAACAGAATTGAGCCTCATCCCTAGATCTTCCATTTCCCAATTCACTGTCCTTCCCACAATGCCCTGCTTCTTTCTTTTGCTTCCTTCCACTTTGGGGAGAATGAGGTAAATACAACAAAATCTGTGATAAAAGCAAATCTCCAAGGGATATCTTGGGTTCCATCTACATTCAGTCCAATCTCTCGTTCTTCCGATACCCATGGCCTCAGGCCTCGATCGCTGACAGAAACAATGTTAGAGTCCTCTGGTTCCAGACCCATATGGCACAGAGAAGAAAATCAAGCTTCAGTGAAGGGAAATGATTTGCCCCCAAAGTCTTCCAGCAAGAAGACTTCCTTCGGTGGCAGAGCCGGGCCTCAAACTTGGGTCTCCTGATTTTAATTGTAAGCTCTTCACCACACTCAAGTTTCACAGATTCTGCTCCCTACACTATTAACCGAGGCAGAAATAGGGTCAAAGGCTAGAACAAGTTTCAACAATTGAAGGAAAGCGAAAAGGTTTTCTCTTTGGTGAAACAGGCCATTCCATTCCTGGGGAGTTCCCATCCCCCCCAAGCATTTGCATTCCCTCATGCACAGAATGTTCTTTCCTCACATATCCCTCCTCAGCATTGTCTGCCTTGAGTTCTAAATCTCTAGGAGAGGTAACTGGGTTTGGATTTCATGCCATCTGGGTAACTGCTGCCATAGTGCTTGCCTGGCATCCAGAGGCAGGGTTGAGAACAAAGGCTTTTTGATGATGCCCACAATGGTAGATGTGGCTTAGTGGCCACTGTTCGGGCATTGGGGAAGCTGGGACTGCCAGTTCCTCCCATGAGAATTGCTCGGCTCTGTAAACCAAGCCTCCTAGCAGTCCCTGAGCACCTTTGCAAGCTCGCAAGAAGGCAATTAAGCAGGTGCCTTCAGCAGGCCCGCAAGCAGATGGGAGTTGCCCGCTTCATGAAACACTTTCTTTTCCACTATCTACTTCCATGGCTACCGTTAAATAGGATAAAGTGCTCATTCAGGGGGATAGGAAAACAGGTTGGGATAGAGAATTGGTTTGATGAACGCAATATTGAGCACAGAGTCGATTTTCACGAAATCATGTAAAATGGAATAGAATAGAATGACCTTGTGCACAAGGAAAGGATAGAAGCTGTAGTGACTAAAAAGGCCATTTCTACATTAGGAAGACCTGGGTTCTAGAGCAGTCTCTCAGTTATAGGGCTGGATGACCTTGGGTAAACTATTTACTCACTCTCAGGACTCCAGGCAGCTCCAAGAATATAAACTGCAGAAAAAGTACCGCTCTTCATTGGTAAAAGGAATTCCCTCGTTCGGGGATAGAAGAATAGATGGATGGATAGATAGATGGGTAGATAGATACATACATAGATAGGAAGGTATATACATACATACATACATACATACATAGGTAGATAGGAAGGTAGGTAGATACATAGCTAGAAAGATAGGTAGGTAGGTTTGGTAGGTAGATCGATAGATAGATAGATGGATAGATGGATAGATGGATGGATGGATGGATGGATGGATGGATGGATAGATAGATAGGTAGATAGATACATAGATAGGTAGTAAGGTAGATAGATACACACATACATAGATACATATATACATACATACATAGGAAGGTAGATAGATACGTAGCTAGAAAGATAGGTAGGTAGGTTTGGTAGGTAGGTAGATAGATAGATAGATAGATAGATAGATAGATAGATAGATAGATAG
>JAJPUD010001885.1:33807-48444 GCA_023553655.1 Myrmecobius fasciatus
TAGATAGATAGATAGATAGATAGATAGATAGATAGATAGATAGATAGATAGGTAGTAAGGTAGATAGATAGATACACACATACATACATACATACATACATACATACATAGGAAGGTAGATAGATACATAGCTAGAAAGATAGGTAGGTAGGTTGGTAGGTAGATAGATGGATAGATGGATAAATGGGATGGATGGATGGATGGATGGATAGATGGATAGGTAGATAGATACATAGATAGATAGGTAGTAAGGTAGATAGATACATACATACATAGATGCATACATACAAAGATAGATAGATAGGAAGGTAGACAGATACATAGCTAGAAAGATAGGTAGGTAGGTTCGTAGGTAATAGATAAATGGATGGATGGATACATATCTGTGTATATCTATATCTGTGTGTGTACATTTCAACATGTAATTATATATAATAAATACATATTATATATACACATATATATGTATGTCTGTATATATGTCCTGTCATCTATGGATATAATTATCCCTGAGTATGCCTTTTTCATCTAATTGAATGATTTTAACTTATCTTAATTAGGCAGACAGTGTGCCCGGCTTACTGCAGACATCAGTTCTTGGAGTGAAATCACCAGAAACTAACATTATAGATGGTGTCCCACTCCTCCCTCATGCTAGTCTTCTGTGTTCATCAAGCTGGTTCCCTGATTCCCATCTCTGAGGTTTTGCTCCTACTAATCTCCCGCCCCCCAATACACACACCACCCCCCTTTGTCTATTTACATCTACCCATATGTGTCCGAGATCTGGTTCCTGCCTTCTACAGCACCCCCTGACTTTGCTTCATTAAGCTCCTGTTGCACCCATTCCAGAATCACCCAGTCGACCATTTGGTTCTATACTATCTATATTACTCTCAAAATTTTCCATATAGTTTCAATCTGGCTCCCCAGGCAGACGATAAACTTCCCAGGGGCAGCCAGTGGCCACGTATTTCTTCTACTTTTATATCCCCATAGCGCCTGGCCACACAATAGGGGGTGTCTGTCTGTCTCTCTCTAAATATATATGCATATATATATACATACATATAAATATAAATATTTTGATTGGCTGATATTTACTTGCTAGGCAGTTGCCTGCCTCTTCTGAAGAGTGATTTACAAGCAGAAAGGCCACCTTACTATTTACTCCCAGAGGAGTAAGTGGTTCCCTCCCTCCAAATTTTCCATAGCTGATTATTAATACACATCATCTATATTAATAGATGGGCCAAGGGCAATTTTTCAAATCCTCTCCCTAGATTCTCTCTGCAGCCTCTGAAGATCTATTTTGGAAACAGCCTTGGACATGAAGAATGAAAGCCTGTGTATGGGGGACAGGCCACAGCCTTGTGTCTCCGGGCCTGGCGAAGGCAGAGGCCACCCTGGGAGTGAAGCATCCAGTCAAACTGGGTTTGTGGGGTCTGTGGAGCTTCTGTGAATAAACACTGCTATTCCTGAAAGGGATACCTAAGGGGTGGACAGAGCCGCCCAGACAGGAGGCCACAGAGAAGCATGGGAGAAGGGGGAGGAAACAGCCAGTAGGGTACGGAGAAGAGCATTGGTCAGGAGAAAGTTCTAGTTATTCCTCAGACAGAAGTGGGGGTGGGTGGGAAAAATCTCTCCAGAGCTGATCAGAAGGAAGAAGGAATGAGCAGAGAAGTTCATGAAGGCGGGGGAGGGGAAGGGAGCCAAGAAAAGAAATATCAGCGACATGAGATTCCCTATGATATTAAAAGGGACCAGGAAGAATGATCCTCGGATCTTTTCCACTCAACTTTAAAAATCCCCTGTTAATATTTGCTGTGTCCTGGATCTCTTTGACAACCTAGTGAATTTCATGGACCCTCTTCTCAGAATCATGTTTTAAATGCATAAAAATTAAAAGCATGCAATTACCCCCCCAAAAAAATTAGACTTAGTTATAAAAATATTATTTTAAGTCCACACACCCCCAGAATAAGAACCCCTGCTTTAGAAGGTCACCATGTCCCTAAATTGCAGTATGGGTGCTTGGCTCAGATGGGCATCTCCCATAACCTGGCAGTTCATAACCAACAAAGTCAAGGACTGAGTCTCAAAAGAAGTGGGCAGCTATCCATTTTCCCCATCTTGTCTTCCCCACACTAGGTACAGTATGCTATAAAGAGCTAACTTTTCAGCATCTGCCCTCAGTAGGCTTCCTTAAGGTAGAAGGGCAGCTGAGTGTTGGGATTGTCAAAGGCTTCCTGGATAAGATCAGAGCCGGGCATGGTGGTGAAGAGAGAATAGACCGGGCCTAAGCAGCAATGCCCTGGAAAACAAGATTGGTTTATGAGAAGCAAATGGTGCATTATCTGCCCACAGATAACCAAGAAATGACTCGAGTTATCTTTCCATAGTAGCAGCCTTCAGGTCAATACAGGAGCTATTATTTTCCTCATTTTATAGAGGCAGAGATGTGGTGAGGGATTTGCCAAGATCATATACCTTATAAATGAGTCAACCAAGTCTAGGACCCAGATCTTTCTTCACCTGGACTTCTTTTCACTAATAACAATAACTCCCATTACTACAGCACTTTCACCAAAACAGTCTTATAAATGGGCATCTACAGGTTGTTTTGTTTTGGGGGTTTTTTTGGGGGGGAGGAAGCGGTGTTGAATCAGTCTTATGATTTCATTGATCTATTGCCCTCCCAGGTAAGGAAAATCCCTCCACTGAAATCAATCAGCATTTCATCTGGAACTTAGCCTTAGTGGCCAAGTATTATGATGCCTGTATTCAAGGTGAAGGAGTTCCTCCTGCTCTTTGCCTGGATCACAAAGTCAGTAAACATCAAAGGCAGGAGTAAAACATAGACTTTATTATATCACGTTGCTTCTGACTAGACTGACCTCGTGCAAACTGACACTGAGTGATGGAAGCATCCTCCAAAGCCATCTGAAATAAATATGTTCAGTTAAAATGTAAAACAAAAACAAACCTGGTACCTCCTGACTCTAATTCTAAACTTTCCAAAGTTGGCGGCTGACCTTAATCTTTTTTTTATATTAAATCCAATATATACTTACATATTTATGCAATTAGCTCACAACACAAGAAAACAAATCAAAAAGGGAAAAAAAGAGAAAGCAAACAAAATGCAAAACGAAAGCAAACATCAACAAAAAGAATGAAAATGCTGTGTTGTGATCCACACTCAGTCCCCACAGTCCTCTCCCTGGATGTAGATGGCTCTCTCCATCGCAAGATCATTAGAACTGGTGACCCTAATCTTAAAATCATGAAACAGAAAAGCTTCCCATTCTGATACCTTGTCTTCCTCTTTACTCCACCAGAGATGTCTCCCTTGGTGTCCAGTGATTTTATGTTGTCTTTTGACTTCCCAGCCTCACCCCCTGAGTAGAGGGCCAAAGGAAGTCAATTGACTTGGCCAAGATTACACAAAGGATCCTAGATTAGGGATCTCAGGGACCATGAAGTCAAACCCCCTTATTTTACAAAATGGGAAGCTGAGGCCCTGGGAAGTGACATGACTTGCTTAAGATCCAAAGGGTAGGAAACATCAGAGGGAGGTTTTAAATAAAGGCCCGTTTGCTGGGCTCTCTGTTCTCTGCCTTTCAGGAGCTGCTAAACTTCTTCATGTTCCGTGGCTAAATTGACAACAGATTCATGTGTCTTCTGGTGGTGTTTGCTTTATAACAAAAGATTCCTGGAGCTCAGATGCATTAACTTGAGGAAATGAGGAAGATTGAGGTGCTAAAGGAAATGAGGAAGATTGAAGCGCTAAGGGAAATTTAGTTGGGATGATTGCCAGAGGCAAGGATTTTGCACCTCTGCCCCACATGGCTGGCCCAGTCTAATCTTCTCTGGCAGTCTTTCCCAACACTTCCGAAGTACCATGGTACTATCTCATAGGATCAGAGATTTAGCACTGGGAGGGATCTCAGAGGCCATCTAATCCAATTCTTCCATTGTGCCGAGTAGGAAATAGGATCAGAGCAGGGGGAAATGACTTGCCCAGAATCACACATCTAAGATTTCAAGTGATGGCCGTGTCATCCAACCCCTTTATTTTATAGAGGGGAAACTGAGTCCCAGAGAGGTAGAGTCACAGATTTCTTGATTCTAAATCCAACACTTTGTGCACAGTACTAAAGCAGTGTGGCTCCAAATGCTGGGTCCAGACTTTTCTCCTTCTTTCCACTTCTTTTGGCAGCGACTGTTGCTATGTAAATTCCTCACCTCCTTTCTTTCCAATCTGATCTTCGGGTCGGGAGCACCTTGCCATATTTTCCTGCTGAAGCTCCAACACCCCTTCCAAAAACGAGTCTGTAGGTGGTCTCTGGGGATGCACATGTGCTATCTTTGCCAGTAACAATCTGTATCTTTTAGAGGCTGAGCTTGTGGCCCTAACAAATGGACTCAGCCAAGAATTTCATCTTTGTTTCAGACTTCTCAAAGAACATCTTGGAGAAAAGGAAGTGGAATTAACCCTGACCTTCGATGCCGTGGTCGAGGCAGATCTAGCTAATTACACCTGCCATGTGGAAAACAGAAATGGACGAAAACATGCGAGCATTCTGTTGCGTAAAAAAGGTATTTATTTTTAGTATCACATTTACATATCTACCAAGTGCCTGTTAAAGTCCAAAGAAATCAGAGATTTGGCCCAGTTTTACATACAAGTACAGCCTGGAGGCCCCGACTAGCTCATTTTTATGTCCTCTGTGTCCTCAGGACCCAGCAGAAAACTTGGCACACAGTAGGGGCAGAAGACGTGTTTATTGATTGGTTTTGTTAGCCAGAGTCAAACTAATTCCCTGCTTGTGGAAATTGGTAAAACTGCCTCTAGCCTAGTGCATTTCACCAAAGGATAAATGAAGTGGGTGAGATGCAGAGAATTAAATTGGATGCCCTCTGAGGGTACAATGCATAAAGCTGAATGTATAGAACTGGGTGGTATCCTCAGCGTGATCAGATCATAAATTTCTAAGGAATTGTACACCTCTAGAGAGGCCTTGGAGGAGCTCGTTTGTGGTGGGCTAAGAATCAGGATGCTGGACAAATCAAAATGGCCAACTAGGGATACCCCAGGGTCCCTTCTCACCCCATTTCAAGAGAAAAGAGCACTCTTCAATCACCTATTCTTTTGTTGTGGTTGTGGTTGTTGTGAAATTGTTTTTCAGTTGTATCCAACTCTCGATGGCCCTATTTGGGGTTTTCTGTATCCAGCCCTTGATACCCTCAATTGAGGTTTTCTTAACAGAGATACTGGAGTGGTTTGCCATTTCCTACTCCAGCTCATTTTATAGAGGAAAAAAACTGAGGCAAACAGGGTAAAGTGACTTGTCCAGGGACACACAACTAGTATCTGAGACCGCATACGAACTTGGGAAGATGAGTCTTCTTGACTGCAGGCCCGGTGCTCCATCCACCGCAGCACTACCTAGCTGATCTAACTCCATACTTGCAGAGGAGGAAACTGAGACCTAAAGAGGGGAAGGGATTTGCCCAAGATCACCCAGCTTGTCTGTCTCTAAAGTGGGTTTTGAACCCAGGCTTTTCTAACTCTAAGTTCTAAGGGTTTTCCAACTCTAGCCTGTGTTTGAAAACAGTTGAGGCGATAGAGCTTTTAATGTGATGCAAAATTAGATTTCATTGTCTTCTTGACACGGATTGATAAGAATGCATAATTCAAGTGTTTATGTCCCCAAATACTCCCCGAGCTCAGCTAATGGGGGGCATGAGGCAGAGATTTGACGTGGGTGGTGGATTTGATCAGATTGGTCCAATGACCAATGTTCGGGACGAGACGAGACCAGGCAGGACTCCGGGGTCATTCTGAGCGTCCTGGAATTCATTCCCCCTTCCTCTATGTTCTCTGTGTCCTAGATTTAATCTACAAGATCGAGCTGGCGGGCGGCCTGGGAGCAATCCTCCTTCTTCTTGTGCTGCTTACCGTCATCTATAAATGCTACAACATTGAGTTGCTGCTTTTCTACCGACAGAACTTTGGAAGCAACGAAGATGCAGATGGTAAGTGGCCACCAAAGCGCTGGATTCCGTTCCAGATACGCCCGTTGAGCGGGAGGCCCGGGAAGGACGGCCTTTGTGAGAAGCAAATTGGAACCGATGCCGTTTCCTCCAACATACATATCCAGGGATCGCTTGCGTCAAAAACACATTTTAATATATGTTTGCCGTAGCTCGTTCTGAAGCTAAAAGTCTTTCAGAGCCCGGGTGTCTCTTCTCCAAGGACCATGCAATCAGTCAGTAAGTGTAGTGTGATGGAAAGCACGCTTGTGTATGGCCATGGGACTCGAGTTCAGATCCAAGCTCTGACACTTATTGCCTGTGGGACTTTGGGCAAGCAAGTTCACTCGATGGAGGCTCAGTTTCTTCCTCTGTAAAATTATGAAATTGGACTGAGCCTCTGAGCTTGCTCTCCATCTATGGGTAACCTTAGGTAAGTCAATTAACAAAATTATCCCTCGATTTCCTCCTCTCTAAAATGAATTAGGTGGCCTCTGAGGTTCCTTTAGCTCGAGATGGAGGAATATAGATGTGACCTTGGGTAAGTCTCTTCCCCTCTTTGAACCTCAGTTTCCTCCCTTGTAAAATGAAAATGGACTAGATTCGAAGGTCCCTTCTTGCCTGAAATCTAGACTCTTAAGACCTTAAGCATTTCGTAATCGTTTACTACGTGCCGGGTGCTGTGCTAGGTGCTGGGGATACAAAAAGGGCCATATACTCTTTTCCAAGGAAGCCCAGAGCACAGGCATTCAGGATGTGGTCTTGAATTTTCGTGCATTTCCCAGAAATGACCCAAGAAAAGCCTCTACTGCGGACTTCAATAAGACATTCAGCTGAGCTCCGCTCCTCTGCCATTCGAGAATGACTGCCTTCTTTGCCACTGAGCAAATTGCCTCCTCGGACCAAATCAAGACAAAGAAAAACTACCGACGCGTGGACCTTCTGCCTTAAATCCTTGCCCACAAACTATTCGAAACAGGCTTCTGCCATTCCATTCTTGGATTGTCCAAGCTAGAAAGGATCTTAAACATCATTGACTGAGCTCCTTTTTGTGTAGACAGACAAGAAAGCACATGTCCAGAGAGGGAGAAGGACTGGCCCAAAGTCCCACAGCAGGGCCCAAACTAGAAATTCTAGGCCAGTGCCCTTTTTTTTGTTTTATTTTATTTTATTTTTGAGACAGTGCCTCCCTAGCTCCTCCAGGCTATAATTACAAGGGCCATTCACTGCCTGATCCCTGTGCTGATTGAGATGGGAGTTTTGCTGACCTGTTGTGTTTCTGACCTGGACCAGTTTTCTCCTCCTTAGGCAGCTTAATGGCCCCTGGCTCCCAGGGGCTCATCGTGTTGGTGTCCGATTTAGAATGGACACCTGGTCTCCGAGCGCCCTATTGCGCCTCAGAACCCCAGAGATCAAGTGATCCACCAGCCTCTGGCTCCCTGGAAGGGATTGCAGACGTGTGCTACCACACCCAGCCCGTGTTCTTTCCGCAACACTCCTTGGCTTAAAATTCTTGAAGCACGCTAACACTCAGACCGGGTCACTCCATCAACAAGCAAGTCCCTGTTCTCCGGTGCTGACTCTCAGACCTGCTAGAGGAGGAGCAAATTGCCAGGCCTGGTAGAAACCTTTAGTAGACAGACAAATCCAGAAAATTGGCTTTCAATATAAAGAAAATTCAGCCAGAAAAAAAGAAAAAAAAAAGATGATGCTTAGAGATCTCTTGGCTTTCTGAAGGTAGGAAGTGTGGGGAGTGAAGAGTAGGATCAGAGATTTCGAGCTGCAAAGGATACTGGGACATTCGAGGCCATCCAGACCAAACCCCTCATTTTCCATTTGAAGAGGGATTGGCTCTTTAATGATCTGACCTCAAAGGAGCCCTGATGCCTGAAGGACAGTCCCAGTGCTGGGGGCGACCCTGAATTTCTGAGGTTTCTTTCATGGAAAGGGAAAGGCGTGTGACTTGTTTGCCTCAATGATTCCACAACCTCACCCATGTGGAAAGCACGCATTTACTAAGCAGACTAAAGGTAATACTTTATGCTAGGAGATATTCCTGAGTGCACACTCACTCATTGTGTATTTCTAGCTGCCACCATTCAAAACCCTGGCCTGGGAATAGCCTCCCTCCTCATCTGATGAAATAAAATTGCGTGACATGGTTGAGTCAGGGGATCCGAGTTCAAATGTCACCTCTGACACTACCTATGTAGTTGATTTCTTCTTCCTGAGCCTCAGTTTCCTCACCCGTAAGATCAGGTATCTGTGATAACTGGCCTCTAGACTTTCTTCCAGCTCCACACCTTTCATCTTATGAGACTACATGTCTTAACTTTTTGGGGCTTCAGCTTCTTCATCTTTAAATGAAGTCAGACTACACTCTCAAACTACTTTACCTGCCTAAGCTCTTGTTTCCTCATCTGTAATGTGGAACGTTGGGCTCTACTGGGAGAAAGAGCCATAATCCTACATCTAGAGTAAGTCATTTCACTTTCGGGACCTCTGTGCTGAAAAAAAGGAGGAATTAGTCTCACAGGCCACCAAGGTCCCTGCCAGATGTGGATTGAGGATCCTTTGGACAAGTCACTTGACCTCCCTGGGCCTCAGTTTCCCCTTCTGGAAAATAAGATGGAGTAGATGGCCTCTGAGATCTCTCCCAGGTCTAGGTTTAGGACCCTATGACAAGTTGAACTTTGTTGCAGAGGAAGAAACCACCGATCTCAAAGATATAATGCGACAAAGCGTCCAGAAAGGAAGCCTCTTTCCGCCTCTGGTTCAGGTTACCAAGGCAGTATAGAAAGAGCTCTGTGCTTACAGCCGGGCCACCTAGCGTGGCAAACGGACACTTCTCCACACCCTCTTTGCCCCATTTGAAGCTGCCCTGTTCAACATCGATTTGCAATGGCGTAGCTTATAACCAAGTCCTAGAGTGATCAAAGGATTGTCAGGGATCATCTCATCCATTTTTCAGAGGGGGAAACTGAGGCCTTGGGAAGTCAAGTGATTTACCTAAAGTTACTCAAGTATTGAGCATTGGAGGCAAGATTTGATTCTAGGTCCTTTTTCTCTCGAGCTAGCTCTTTCATTGTATTTAGCTTCTTACTAGCTACTTTGAGCCAGTGATTCACCCCTTACTCGGGCCCTCAGTTTCCTCATCCATAGAATGGAAGAATTGGATTAGACAGCTTTTGGGGGTTCTTCCAGCTCCAGAGCCATTAGGCTCTACTCCTACAAGCCTGATAAAATGTTGTGTCCTGGATTATGCAGTGATTCTAGGAGGGCAGCACTAGCTGGGGAGTGGAGTATCACTGTGAGCAGGAAGGGGAGACTGTCATCTCCCAATCTGGGGCAAAAGTGGCAACAGACAATACAGGTTTGTTCAATGTGGAGAGGCAGTTCAGGTTGTTCAATGTGGAGAGGCAGTTCAGGTCGTTAAATGTGGAAAGACCAGGAAATTAAGATTAAGTGCTAGTTCAGTGAGACTGGGGGATGAGAAAGCCAGTTTCCTACTTGGAAGCTTAGCATGGCGTCTGATATTTAACAATTACCACCATAATAATAACAATAATAATAATGATACCTTGCATTGATACAGCTCTTTAAGGTTTGCAAAGGACTGGACAAATATCACTTCATTAATAAATGTCACCACTTAATTGAAGCTTGTTGACTGATCCTGGGCCAGAGAAACAGTGAGAAGCAAGGCAAAGGTGAAAGAACACTGAACGGAGAACTAGGAAATCCGTGGGTTTGAGTCCTGCTTAGGATACTGCCTCAGTGGGTAACTTTGGCAAGTTCCCTCTGAGTTTTCTCATGTATAAAATGCTATGAAAATAATACCCATAGTGCTTCCCTGACAGGGCTGCTCTAAAGACCAAATGGGATAATGTATTGAAAAGTGCTAATTTAGCTCAATGATCTAACATTATTTCTTATCATTAAGAAGAAAGGGATTGAGGATAAATGCTCAAGGGAAGCCAGGAATCTGGGAGAATGGGGTACGAGGCTCTGACCCCAGTGTCACAGCTGCCAAAAGAGGCCATTGGACTAACTAGTTAGCACCTGTCCATTTGTATGAGGGAGGGGGTGGTCACTCTTCTCTCCTTCCCTCCCAGCTTAAGGATCCTGTTACAACTGTACCATAAGCAGAGCAAGACACCAAACCTCGATTTCATTGGATAGAGGCCCAGAGACCCAATTATTCTCTGTCCTCTGATTGGTGGACAATAGGGAGTAGCTAGTCCAGGAGACTAACACCAACCTGAAAATAGTTGTTGGAAAGGCCCCAGGTGACACAAGGGAGTCTGTAGCAAAGGTCTCTGTCTCTCCCTCCCTTAAGCCTTGGTGGCCCCACTCCCAGCTGAGGAGAAAGGGGAGCAAAAGAGTGTTACCTTGGGGCTTCTCTTCTTGTCATTCATAGCCAGCCTGTCAAGCAAGCAGTTTTAAGTACCTACTGTGACTTTGACCAGTGCTAAATACAAAAAAGGTAAAAGACAGCCCCGTTTCTCAAAAAACTCCCAGCATGCAAACAAGTACGCTTCATAAAAACTCTTGTAATAGACAGGATAAATTGGAAATGGTCAGCAGACAAAAAGGCATCAGCACTAGGAGGTACCAGGAAAGGCTTTCTGTAAAAAGTGGGGATTTAAGTGAGACTTCGGGGAAGCCAGAAGGGAGAGCATTCTAGATATATGGGATGGCCAGAGGAAGGCACAAAGTCAAGACATGGGGTTTTAGATGCTAGAAACCCCAAGGAAAACATGGAAGGTGTGAGAAGACTGGCTAGGTAGGAAGAAGCCAAGTTGGGAGGGACTTTAAAAGGCGGCAGATTTTTTGATCCCGAGGGATAATAGGGAGCCACTGGAGTTGGAGTCCAGGAATGACGTGGTCAGGTCTGTGTTGAGAAAGATCATTTTGACATCTGAGCCAAGGAGAAAGAAACCTGAGGTGGGTTGCCTGAGGCAAGGGTCCAGGTAGGACATGATGAATATCTATACCAGAATGTCAGCGCTATCAGAGAAGAGAAGGGGGAGTCTATGGAAAATGTTCTAGAGAAACAAACAGGATTTGCCAGCTGGTGGGACATGGGGGGTAAGAAAGAGCAAATATGGATTCCCCTAGGTCGTATGCATGAGCAACTGAGAAAATGGTGAAACCCTTGACAACAATAGAGAAGTCAGGAAGAGGAGAGGGTTGGGGTGGAGGGAGGAAGCTAATGAATTCATTTGGGGACATGTTGAATTTAAGATAGCTACAGGAAATCCAGTTGGAAATGTGAGAATGGAGCTAAGGATGGCGGCTACGGCTTGAGAAATGGCTCTGCGAATCATTGTCAGAGAGATAATGCAATCTATTGGAGCTGATGAGATCATCACCAGGTAAAAGAGTATCAAGGGCCAAGAGAAGAGGTCTCAGGACAGCCTTGGGGGATGCTCATTATGATTGGGCACAATCTAGAGGAAGATCCAGCGAGAGAGACGGAGAAGAAACCATCAGATAAGGTAGGAGTATTAGGAGAGAATTACATCACAAAAACCTAGAGAGAGTAGGTATCAAGGAGAAGAGGGTGATCAGCAGAGTCAGAGGTGGAGGAGAGATCAAGAACGAGGAGGACTGAGAAAAAGCCCCTGGATCTGGTGACTAAGAGATCACTAGGAAGTTTGGAGAGGAAAGTTTCTGAGAAATTAGGAGATAAAAAACCAGGCCCTAGAGACTTAACAGACCGAGAGGCAAAAAAATGAAGGCACCAATTGTAGAAGGCCTTCTCAAGGAGTTTAGCCAGAAAAAGGAAGAAAAATAGAGGGTTGGGGGGGGCAGTAGGGAATAGCTAGTCCTGAAGACTCTAAACTCAAAGAGGACCCCTCTCTGATAGATCCTCTAGACAATTGCCAATAATCTGACCTTACCACCCCTCAGATGCAAAATCTTTGCTAAATTCCCATTGCCTCTAAATTAAAATTCAAACTCAGCCCAATTATTAAGGCCCTCCACAATGTGGCTCCAATCTACCTTTCCAGTCCCTCCGGCTCCTTCTGAGGCACAGTAACTTGCCTAGGGTCACACAGTAAGTGTCTGAGTCCTGAATCCTTGATTCCAAGTTCAGCACACTATCCAGTACAAAGTCAGATCTTTAAGATTCTAAGTTGAGAGCGGGGCCTGATGGAGCTTTCTTCATTAGCAAGTTCCTATTCTAATAAAATCACATGTCCAGACCTAAGGGAAGAAAAGAAGCTGGAAAATAGAGGTTGGATCCAGATTGTGGAGGGCCATACCAGTCAGGATGTTTGGATTGAATTCTAGAAGCAAGTTTTTGATCCAGAGAATGACAAGAGTTGGATCTGCTCTTTCAAAAAAAAACCATCTGGCAGCTGTGTGGAAGAAGGCACATTGGAGAGGAGAAAGATTGAGGGCAGAGGGGCAATTAGGAGGCTATTCCAGTGGTCCAAGTGAACAGCCATGGGGGCCTGAATGAACCAGTGTGGCAACTGTGCCAAGGGGATGAGTGCACGAGATGTAGGTGAGAGAGACTTGGAGACTGATTAGCTCTGAGGATGGGGAATAGAGTCAAGGATTGACTCCAAGCTTATGAACTTGGATGCCATGTAGGAGAGTGGAACGCTCCACAAAAAGGAAAAAAAAAGGATGACTGGGGAGGAGGGGTACGTTGAAAGGGTTTAGTCCAGAGTCCTCTGGCACAAAGGCTCATTAACTTAGCCTGGCAACACGGCTGCTTTAAATTACCATTTGGTTTTAAAACAATTTTCACGACCTTCACGTTAACCTTCTTTGCTATATCCATCCTGCTTCTCTTTGAGAGCAACAGCTGCAGCTATTGAAGCCATGTTCTTGGCTGCTGCCATGGCTTGGAAGTGCCCTTTTATCTCTGGCATCTGTGCCACTGATAGGTTAGAGGCTGGCATCCTCTAGGCTAGATCAGCTGACCTGGCTGCTTTCCTCCTTGCTCTTGCCTCCACGATCCAGTCACCTTTGGTTCGACTCCCAGAGATTTAACTAAAATATAAGGTAGACAGCCTCCAGACCAGGACCCAGCTCCGCAGGGTAGAAAGCATCCTCCACCCCAATTGGGTGCTACTAGTGAGCAAACTGTAGGCTGAAGCCAATGGGGATCCCAGAATGCCATGCTCTATCCCAAGATGATGTTTTGACTCCATGGGCTCAGAAATATAGAGCTTAAAGAGACCTCAGTGGCCCTCAGTCCAACAACTGCCTCATTTTACCGACGAGACAGCTGAGACGGAGAGAAGTGAATTGCCTGTAGAAAAGCCCTGGCAGCACGGTGGATGATAAAATACTCAGCCTTGAATCGGGAAAGACCCAAGTTCAAATCTGGCCTCAGACACTTGCTACTTGTTGGGCCCTGAACAGGAAACTTCACCTCTGTCTGCCTCAGTTTCCTCATCTGTAAAACAGGGAATAATAACAGCACCTACCTCATGAAGTTAATAGGAGGATCTGATGAGATAATGCTTGTAAAGTCCTGGCACATAGTGGACACTTTATAAATATGTTTCCTTCCTTCCCCGGGAAGCTATCATGCCAGGCTGTGGTCAGTGGTGAGGACGAGAATCTAGAAATTCAGACAAATAGCCACACTCAGTGTAGTCAGAAGTCTAGGAGGTCTTCTGAAACTTAACGACAGCTCTAAAAAGCCAGGCAACAAGTATTAATATGAAGAAAAAAAAGCTCACTTGCCATTATGGGAGAAACTATATATAGCTATAAAAACTTACCCCCAAAATATACAGGTAATTGGGGTGGAGTCTGTAGTAACTAGAAGAGATGAGGAGAAAGTTCTTTGGGCATGGAGTGACAGTCAGTGGAGGGGTATGGAGCTGGAACAGAGCACAGAGTACACAGAAAGGACTAATGTCAGCAAGTAGCTTAAAATTGGCTTTGAAATTATTCGGTCGTTTCAGTCGCGTCCAACTCATCATGACCCCATTTGGGATTTTCCTGGCAAAGATACTGAAAGGGTTTGCCATTTCCTCCTCCAGCTCATTTTACAGATGAGGAGGCTGAGGCAAAAAAGGGTGAAGTGACTTGCCCAGGGTCACACAGCTACAAAGTGTTCCAGGCCAGATTTAAATTTGGAAAGAGGGGTCATAATCTTGGAGCCACAGTTTCCTCATCAGAAAAAAAAAATGAGAGTATTAGAGGTGAGATGACTTCTTGGTTCCCTTCTGGCTATAAATCTCTGATTCTGCAAAGGGAGGTGGGAGCCAAGTTACAAATGACTCTACATGCTCAACAGAGGACTTTCTGT
This sequence comes from Myrmecobius fasciatus, assembly GCA_023553655.1. Lineage (NCBI taxonomy): Eukaryota > Metazoa > Chordata > Mammalia > Dasyuromorphia > Myrmecobiidae > Myrmecobius > Myrmecobius fasciatus. The sequence continues at coordinate 48,131 of JAJPUD010001885.1, forward strand.
TAGATCCTAGAGAACCCTCAGAGTTTGCTGATCAAGGGAGTGACATGATCAGACCCGCACTTGAAGAAAAATGACTTTGTAAATTGTGTGGAAGCTGGATTATAAAGAAGGAAGACTAGATAGCAGAAGAGCAATTCGAAGGTTATTGCAATCATCCAAGCAAGAAGTCACGAGGGTTTGAACTAGAGTGGTCGCCATGTGAATGGAGAATAGAAAAGAAGATATATGTGAGATATGTGTGTGTGAGAGAGAGAGACAGAGAGACAGAGAGAGAGAGAGAGAGAGAGAGAGAGAGAGAGAGAGAGAGAGAGAGA
>JAJPUD010001885.1:48454-66322 GCA_023553655.1 Myrmecobius fasciatus
AGAGAGAGAGAGAGAGAGAGAGAGAGAGAGAGAGAGAGAGAGAGAGACAGAGAGAGAGAGAGAGAGAGATGTTGCAGAGGAAGAATGGCTTCAGCACACTTAACAAGTGGGCCGGAGAGTAAGGCAAGGTTAGTAGGATTAAGCAGGCATCAAAAGTCAGGCCAAGGAAAGGTGTAAAGAATAAGAGATGAGAGAACATAAGGGAGGAGCAGCAACAAGCATGGCTCCCACAGGAAAGTCTGATATGGGTGCCAGGACCCAGTTTTCCCTAGGAGGTAGGCATTACCTCTGGGCTCCTAGGTGTGCTGTGATAGAGAGAGGGAGATTTGAGACCTATCCCACACTCTCTCCTTGACTGGGGCTGTAGCAAGTCTTGGGATGTCCAGCCTCTTCTCAGGTGCATTTTGTTCAAGACTCCTTTAAGCAGGCTGCCTTTCTCTCGCATAACCAAAGGATCTCCACAATGTGCATTCTCCAGGGAATTGGGTAATTCCAACGAGGTATATATTCCCAGACAGAAGACAGATACAATGAACAATACTGGCTACTGCCCAATTGCAGGCGCCATCTTGGCATGGCAAGCCAGATGTTCATTCATTCATGTCCTTTCTGCAAGGTGGAGATGGGGATACAGGCTAGCCCAGTAAGGGGAGTTTGAACACTATCATCCTACTACCACCATCTCTACATGTCTAGGGACTTCCCTTGGAGGAATCTAGGGGGAGCTACCTTTGAGTATGCTTATATGACCATCACTCCTATTACTCTTTCAATAGGAGGAAGGAAATCAAGCACATCATTCATGTATGAGAAGAAGAGCTTCATTCTCCAAGTTATCTTTCAGTTGGGCTTCAATGATATTTTCATTGTGTATTTCTCTCTTTTTAACAAAAAATAAAAATGCATTTTTGGGGGGAAACAGGTCCAGGGACATTATCCTTTTTTTATTTACAGATCGCTCAAGCGTAAGAAGTATTAGGGTTTTATAGCATTCTGCCATCACTACTTTAATTGCTTGATTCCGCCCCCCCCCATTTTCTATAAAGAAATAAAACTTGCAAATACTGCTCACAGTTTTCCAGTGTGGCCCTTGTAAATCCTATGGGGAAACTATGCCATGATTAGCTGTGGCTTCGTTAAATGTTTCATTTCACCAAAAGAATACAAGATCATTTTCTCTTTGATCATGTTGGCTCCGAGCCTCTCCCACAAAGGGGAGAAAAGGCATGATGGAAAACACAGTAATTCCCCAACTACATGTGAAGAAGAAAAACCCCAAGTGGCAATACTGCCAGAGGGTAGATTTTAAAACAAAGCCTTCTTTTGGAAACTCTGGTCTAAATCACTGCCTATGAGATGATGAATAGTAAGGAGAAAAACACTGTGGACCTACAGACCAGCTTAGAATCATGGGATCTTAAAGGTAGAAGAGGAAGGGACCTCTGAGACTATCTTGACTCACTGCCTCACTTTAAAAAGAAGGAACCTGAGACCCAGGGAGGTTATAGCTTCCTAGATGAGGAGTGGGAAGAGACCCCAGAGGCCATTTAATCCAATCCTCTCACTTTAGAGGGGGACACAGCTTGCCCAAGGTCACCCATAGGCTCATAAATCTAGCTCCAGAAAGAACCCCAAAGGGCTTCAAGTACGATCTCCTTATTTTCACAAATGAAGAAACCAAAAGCCAAGGAGAAGAAGTAACTTATGGAGCATCACACAGTAAGTATCAGATATGTGTGTGTGGGATTTGAACCTACTTCTCCCATAGTCTGATTCTAGTGCTCTCTTCATGATTCAGCACTGAGCTATCAGTTGTTACTATTTATCCCCCATAGCCATGGTCCAGGACTTGACATTTTTTTCTCCTGGACTAGAGTTCATTCTGTGCTCTAGATCCCAGCTTCTTAAACTGTGGTTTAAGACCCCACATGGGGTCTCATAACTGAATGTGGGGGTCGCAAAATTATGGTTTATTATCTGTAAATCCTTACGTACCTGGGATCGCATACAAATTTCTTGGAGACCAAGGGGTCACGAATGGAAAAATTGTAAGAAACCCTGCTCTAGAAGATGAAGCTGTTATGTGATCCATGAGTTTGACCTTTTTTGTTCTTTCTTCTTCACAGAGGTCCATTTCAGGGCAGCTCCATTTATGGTCTGAAATGGGATGTTGTGGGCCAGGCTCTTCTTTAGACATATGACATGTTCTTTGATTATTCCCATTATGTAAAACAACCACAAAGCATCATGTTGATTCTGATCTCTGGCCGGTTCTATCTTTTTGGGGCCTTTCACAAACATCCAGCTGTGAATACTTCTAAGTCTCGTATTGTTTATTCTTTTTAAGACAACAAGGAGTATGACGCCTACCTCTCTTATACGAAAGTTGATCCTGATGCTTTAGATTGTGATAACAACGAAGAAGAACAATTTGCTCTTGAAATACTACCAGACGTCCTGGAAAAACATTATGGTTATAAACTGTTCATCCCAGATAGAGACCTGATTCCCAGTGGAAGTAAGTACTTTTTGGATTTCCAATGCCAACCATTCCATTTCTCTGTAGATGCCCTATGTGTTCTATAATAGAGTTGATTAATTACAAATCCTTTCTTTGGTAAGACTGGTCACAAGATGTAAATGTCCTTCTTTCATTTTTGACACATACAAGAGAACGAGTGAGGTTGCAGCAGGCAAAAGCCACCAGAGCTCCAGAAAGTCATATGGAAAACCAGATTTACAGACAGGAAGACCTCAGTTCCGATTCCTCCACTGACGCTAGTTCTATGATTATGAGCAAGTTCCTTTAACTGAGCCTCAGTTTCCTCATATGAAAAACGACGGTGATAGGTTTGATAACCTACCCATTCTAGCTCTAATTCTTTGACCTTATGTTTATGACTCGGCACAAGTCCCTTCCCCTCTCCAGACCTCAGTTTCCTCCTTTGTAAATGAAAAGGGTTGAACTGGATGGTCTCTGAGGTCCTTCCAAGTTTTAGCTGATCTCAGGTGTACCACTGGATAAGTCACTTACCCTCTCTCTGCCTGGTTCCTCATGTGAAAAAATGAATTGATGGAACTAGATTGGTCTCTCAAGTCCCTTCCAGCTCTAGATCTTTGATCCTATGTCTCCCAGCAAGCACTTTACCTACTTTCTATGCTCAGGTTCTTCATCTGGAAAATGAGAATATGGGATTAAATAGATGCTAATGTCCCAACGTTAGATCTATGATCCTAGAAGATGCACTTTTCCTGGCAAAAGCAATATGTAGGCAACTGACTGAGTCTTTCCTCTATTTGTCATTTAGACAGTAACTTTTCAGCAGAGGTTTGATAAGACCCACTTTTCTCCTCAGCTCCCACGTCTTGACCTCCGTGAGATGCTAAGTGCTTCTTGAATTCGTATTGGGAGTGTGGTTCACAAATGCTAACTGAGCCTTCGCCGGGCTATTTATTAATTTGTTTTTCTGTTCTGGGAAAAGAATTCTGGTTTTCCAAAATGGAGATCAGCTTATCATGCTAAGGAGAGAAAGGTTTCCAATATGTTAAATCCTCTCCTATTAAAGACTTCTTTAAAGTCTTAGGAGATGTCCTTTCTCTTATGTTTATGTACTTATTTCCCATTGCTATAGATGACTTGGAATGGATGGTTTTAGGCTCCCCAGAATTCTCTCTGGATTTCTGGAATTAGACATGGAATATGGCAAGTAAAGCTTTTGGAGAGAGGGGATTGGGTACACTCTTTCCAAAGTGGGTTGGAGCCAAATACTGCATTCAAGAAGCAATGGGGCATTTAGATGATACAGTGGATAGAGCACCAGCCCTGAAGTCAGGAGAACCTGAGTTCAAAACTGGTCTCAGACACTTAACACTTCCTAGCTGTGTGACCCTGAACAAGTAACTTAGCCCTGATTGCCTCAAAAAAAAAGTAAAGGTAGATGAAAGTGGAAGTGATGATCTCTAATAAGGTAATAGTAAAAAAATAAACAAGCAGTCAAAAAATCAACATAGTTAAGAGAGAAATAAGAAGCAAAGAATATACATTATAAATAAATGCATCATAAATAATGGAAGGTTATCAATAATAAATACATATGCTCCAAATAGTATTGCATCTAAGAACTTAAAGGAAATGCTAATAGAAATAAATAGTAAAACAATGATTCGTGAATTTCACATGCCCCTAGATAAATCTAACAAAGTTTTCTAAAAAGTTAAAGACCTGAAAAGAAATTTAGAAAAATTAGATATCTTGTGATTCCTAAAAAGAATAATAAAAAGTATAAATATTTTTCAGCTTGGTATGGGACCTTTACAAAAACTAGTCATATATATTAAAAAAAAAGCCTATACTTTCCAAACCTGAGTGCAATGAAATGAATCTATGTAGGAAATTTAAAGATGTAGAGCTGAAATAATATAATCCTAAAAATTGAGTTTAAGTCAAAGAACAAATCATAGAAACAAAAAACAATGAGTCAAAAAAAAAAAAAAAAAACAACGTGATGACAAACCAATCAAACCTTTTAGGGTACAGTCAAAGCCGTCCTTGGGAAAATATATCTCTAAACACTTTCATCTAAACACCTTCAACCATATAGAAAAAGAAATAAAAGTTCAATAAAATGAGACTGCAATTAAAAATATCTAGAAAGTCACCACATGTAAAGCTCCCAAAGAAACAAAAAAAATTCAGAAAATCAGAAATGAAATAGAAAAAAAAGGTAAGAATAACAGCTAGAGTTTTTCTTTCAAAATACTAATTAAAAGGGACAATCTATTAGCTAATATAAACAGAAAGAAGAAAACCAAATTCCCAAAACCAAAAAAATGAAGAGAATTCATAAAAGATGAAGACTAAATTGTTAAAAATTATGTTCAAATACATTTCAGCAAAGGCAAAAACTTAAAAGAAAATGATGGATATTTACAAAAATAAAATCACAGAACAAGAACTAGTCAATTTAAGCAATCCACAGAAACAGTAATTAAGCAACCCATAAATTAACTCGCAAAATGGAGGGGTGCATTAGAAATCACCCAGATGAACCAACAAGTAAATTCTATCAACATTCAAGAATAATTAAAATTTTGATATATAATTTTTTTAAATGAAATGCATCTTACCAAATCCCTCTCTATGAGAAAAATACAACCCTAATAACCAAGTTGGGAAAAAAAAAATTCTTAATATCAAAAAGACTATAGCAATAAACTTTAAAAATTATCTAATATGACCAGATCATAACCAAATGACTAGTACAAGGATGGTTCAATTGTAAGCAAAACTATAAATATAATGGATCATGAGGACCAGCATAGTATAATGGGTAGATTGCTAGCCTTGGAGTCAGGAAGGTCCAAGGTCCAATCTTGCCTCTGCTATATATTGGTTATGTAACCCTAAGTAAATCAGTCAACCTTTCAGTCATAGAGGAGTTATTGATTCGAACTGATAAAAGGAGATTCCTTCACAGAATTCCTACTCCATTGAAATCCTAGGCCTGGACCAAAAAGTAAAATAATATAATATTTCCATACATATTAATAATGAAAAGAATCAAGAACCATATGGTTATATTGATGGAAATAGAAAAAAAAAGCCTTTGAAAAAATATAGCATTTGTATATGTCAGAAATACTATGAAGGATTAGAATAAATGGGCCTTTCCATAATGTTATTTTTTTTAAAAAGTAGCTAACTAAAACCAAGACCTAACATTAGTTGTGCTGGAGAAATACTAAACATCTTTCCAATAAAACAGAGATAGAGAGAGCAAAGATGTCTGTTGTCACTGATGTCATTTGATAGTTCTGAAAATGCTAAATAATCACAGTTTTTTAAAAAAGAGACAAAATGAGGGAATACATGTAGACAAAAAGGAAGCAAAATTATCTATTTGCAGATGAGATAATGGTTTGTTTAGAAAAGCAATTAAAAATCAAAATTAAAAAGTCAATTAAAAATGAAACTATTAACTTCAGTAAAGCAACAGGATACAAAATAAACCCACAAAAGTCTCTAGTCTGTTTGTTCTTCAGAAAACTCGGCTAGAGACGAGTTTTTTTAATTCCATTTAAAATAATTCCTAAGCACATAAAATATCTAGCAGTCAGCTTACCAAGACAAAACTCCTGAATACAATTACAAAATTCTCTTTGGAAATAATGGACGGCAAATAATTTTAGGGAATTCATTATTCATAGTTGGGCCACCTAAATTCACTTGCAGATTTGGTCACATGCCAATCAAGTTACCTAGGGGTTAATTTATAGAATTAGAACAAATAACCAAAAAACAATTCATGACAGAGTTAGACTCAGTGGCTTCTGCTTTCCATTCCAGCTCAAGAGCTACGATTCCATGAACTGTTAAACTTGTCCCCAACAGCTGCCAGTGTGAACCACAAAAGTTTATTTAATCACTCACATATATGAATAAAAGTCCTAGGTCTCAAAATATATTATAAAGCAGTAATCACCAAAAACTATCTGGCACTATTTTCAAAATAAAGCGGTTGATCAGTGGAACAGATTTGGCAGGCAAGACCCAAAAGCAATCCAACAAAGTTATCTAGCATTCGGTAAACTTCAGGACACCAACTATCACACTAAGAACTCCCCGATTCCCATAAACTATTCAGAAAACTGCAAAATGGCATGGGAGAAATTAAATTTAGGCTTGCATCTTGAACTTCGAGTGGCTTTTGATGTTGTTGAGTTGTTTCAGTTGGGTCTGATCCTCTTGTGACCCCCTTTAAAATTGTCTTGGTAAAGATACTGAATTTGTTTACTGTTTCCTTCTCCAGCTCATTTTACAGATGAGGAAACTAAGGTAAACAGGGTTAGATGACTTGCCTAGGGTCACACAGCTAGTTAGTATCTGAGACTGGATTTGAACTCAGAAAGGTGAATCTTCCTGATTCCAATCTCATTGATCTATCTACTGCATCACTTAGCTGCCCTTCGAATGACTACAAAGATCAAATATAAATGGTAACTTTATGAAAAAAAATTATAGGAGAAAATGAGAGGAGCTGCCTTATAAAATTTTTCTAGGGGAGAACTCCTAACTAAGCAAAGGTTGAAGGTCATGTTAAAAATAAAGCACACAGTTGTAGCTACATAAAACTAACAAGCTTTCACAGGAACAAAATCAATGCTACTGGAATTAGACATTGAATAGTTATTTAGAAGGGGAAGAATAGCTTGTCATTAAATATGTTAAAAGGTCTTGAGTGTCAGTTCAAAATAAAGAGAAAACTGATACAGATATGCAAGACTGCTCAATCGATAAGTGGCCAAGGACAATTATCAAAAAAAAAAAGAAACAAAGAAAGAAAGAAAAAAAATGCAAGTTGTCAACAACCATATGAAAGAATGTTTCAGTTCACTAATAAGAAAAGTGCAAATTAAAAGTGCAAATTAAAATTTCACCTCAAACCCAGATTGGCCAGCTGACAAAAAACGGAAATAGTAAATGTTGGAGAAGTTGTGAATTGGGCTAACCCTTATGGAAAGCAATTTGGAATTATCCTAAACAAATCACAAAACTGTCTGTATCTTTTAACCCACTAAGTATATACCCTCAAGTAGATCAAAGACAGAGAAAGCTTATATAGATATAGATGGATATATATACATATATTTGAATTTATAGTTGTATTTTTGTACCAAGCATCGAAGAACTGGAAAGGAAATGGGTTCATAAGTACCCATTTGGGAGATGACTAAATAAATTAAGGTACAGGAATGCAATGGAATATCGTACCATAAAAAAAAATGATCAATATAAAGAATTCAGAGAAACTTGGGTGAATTGATAATAAACAGAACAAAATGAACAGAACCAGGGTTAGAGTTTTCAGGATGACTACTATAAATGTAAAGGAAAAGAACTTTTAAGGACTTTGGAATAACTGATGATGACTTCAGAGAATCGACGATGAAGTGTGCTTCTTGATAGAAAATTGGTGTGGAAGGAGCATTATGAAATGTGGGATTTGTTTTGTCTATCCGTACTTTGTGTTCTGTCAGATACAGGAGTCACTGGGAAATAAGTCACATTAAAAACAAGGAAAAAAGTTATTAATAATGAATATTAATAAGATAACTTTAAAAAATATATATCATCTCTTGAAGCTTATATATTTATGTACCTTCCTCCTATCCCACCACATCAGAGGGACTGTTTTAACCAGACTTACAGGTTGTCAGTCAAACTGGGTAGCCTTTACACTGCTGTTATGGATTTTGCCTGAGCTAACTGTTAATTCTCTCGATCGACTACACAGACCAGTTGTTTCCATGTGTTCTATAGACAGCTTTAATGACATCCCAAGGCAAATGTGAGGCTCCATGCTTGACTCAACACAGTTACAAATCTTCCTCTCTCCTTTCAATAACAATCAGCATAAAGGAGCTACAAAATATTCTCGTATTTCCCAAAGGGATCCCAGAGAGATGTTCTTTGTCACCGAGAGAGATGGCACATTGAATTTAGTTGCTCTTCATTCTCTTGTCAGAAATTTAGCGACCAGGCATTAGGAAGCCTTCCTGCAAGAGGTGAGGACACAGGTTTCAGATGCAGCCATGAAAGAGTGTTTACTTCCTACTTTGACTTCTGGAAGGAGGTAACTCATTTGACCCAGATTCCGATTTTTCTGGCAGAGTTTCTTCAAAGGCCCTTGGATTAGTTTTCAGACCCAGTGGAGCAGTCACCATGTTGTGATTAATGGTTTTTTCCTTAACATTTTTAACACATTCAGGAAGTTGATGAACTTGATGAATAATATATTTGATTTCCACATGAATGACAGAATAGAACATTTTGGAATTCAGATATGTGAGTGATTAAGTAAACTTTTGTGGTTCACACTTGCAGCTGTTGGGGACAAGTTTAATAGTTCGTGGAAGCGTAGCTCTCAAGCTGGAAGGGAAAGCAGAAACCATCCAGTCTAACTCTCTCGTTTTGCAGAGGCTCAGGGAAGTAAAGTAATTTGGCCTAGGTCACACGTAGGCTGCAAGATCTAGAGCTGGAAGGGACTGTGGAAGCCTTCTAGTCCCATCCCCTCATTTTACATATGGGGAAACTGAGTCCCAGAGGTCAAACGAGGTCAAATGAATCTTAAGTGGCAGTGGCAGGACTCAAAGCCAGGTTTCTGACTCTAGGACCATCACGCCATGCTGCCATAATGATATGTCATTTAGGCACACGTTCCTGCATGGTATTGTTGGAAACTATGCCTTTCACATCTTATTGAAAGAATTTAGCCCTGAGATTATTCTTTTAAAAACAGAAAAAAAATAGATTTTATGTCCTATTGTTGAATCTGTAACAAAAACATAGTGGGAATTAAATGGATTGCCTCTGTGCCATGAATTCATTCCTGTTTGATGGCTTTCTGTTTCTGATCTCTTTAGTTCCTTCTACCTCATAATTTTATCTGCTCAGTCTCATGACTTTCCAATTCAGCATCACCAGGACACAAATCTTCCCAATGCATAGTCTTTAAAAGCTGGGGAACGAATGAACCTCTCTTTAGACCAAATTTTGCATACCCAAGGACTCTCAGAAATCTTAGATGAAATTCAGCTCAATTTCTAAAATTTGAGATATAGTATTTTTTTTCCAAAAGGGATGGAAACATCCGTTTCTTCAAGCCACCTTCCTCACTCACTCCATATTTATCATAGGTAACCCAATGTTTAAGCTCTAGGATCATAAAGACTAGATTCAATCTGAGGGATTACCCTAAAAGTGCATTTCTCTGGCTCATTAGAACCCACCCAGAATTTCCTCTGGGAAATTTCAGAAAGGAACTTATTCTACAATTTGGATCAAGATTCCCGTAGACATGAGTAGTAGGGTTTTCAGGTCCTATCTAAGCATTTAAAGTAATAAATGGTATTCAGTGCAGTCTAGCCTTTCTTTTATACTCTACATACAAATCTACACAATGCCAAAGACTCACAGGATTCCAAAAAGTGAAAATAGAAACCTCACCAGGGAACTCAACAAATAATCAACACGACATTATTTCCTCTCTGGTGAGTGCCATTTTTCCATGACAGTGTAGAATACTTAGCCTCTTTGTACTTCGTTGGGGGCCATGGTCTTCATTGACTTGGGCTGACAAGGTGAAGCAATTGGCTCAGCCTGGAGGAAGCAGGGCAGACTCTTCTTTGAAGGAATACCTCTTTCCATGGCCTAAAATAATTTTTCATCAAGGACCCTGAGCTGATTCTTGCCTTTTCCCTTCATCAAAGGATCACCCACATGGTCCAAGAGGCAGAAAGTCATGAACAGGGTCACTCCTGAACCCTTTCCTCCTAAATTGAAGAGGAGGAATTTCCTAAGTGGTGGAATCCTCAAATTTGGCCTTCTGGCCAGAAAAGGGACACAGGAGCAGTAAGCCTGGGAGGTTGTCTCCAATTCAAGACTTGAGAGAAAGGGTATTTCTTGAGCATCTGCTTCTTCTAAAAAGATTGTCAACATGACCTGAAGTTAAAGGAGAAATAGGGAGTTAAAATTATGGCACGACCATTAAGAAAGCCATTTTTTCTTCCATTCTATTACAATGAGTTATTCACACAGTAAAGGTTCTATGGGAAGCCATTTGCCAGTCTGGTAGCTCCAAAGTGTCTTTCTGTTTCAAATTAAGTCCAAACCACAAAGTGACACTCCTAGTCTGGGAAGGGCTGTGTAGCACCCAGGCAGAGGAATTTGCCTGAAGGTTAGGGTATTGTCATGTTGGCAAACCCATGTTCATTTCCTTTCTGAAGAGGGTCCAAGCTAGAGAGTGTCACTGAGTCTACAGGACTCTTGAATACGATGAAAAAAAAGGGGATCTACAATAGGGGGAAAAGAATTGTGTTGTTATAGACTTTTGAAAGTCCCTTTATGGTTTTTTGGACATTTGTTTGAGTTTTAGAGTCCTTTGTATTTTGTACATTTTATATAGGATGAAATGAAGGCTGTATTATAGCAAATACTATTTGCTATCTTCAGTGTTTATATGGGAGCTGGGAACCTCGTTCCCCATATATGCAGAAACCTAAACAAATCAACTCTTTGGAGAGATTTTCCAGAGTGAATTCTGAGTGGGAGCATAAGGAGCCTAAGAGTATGATCTTTTTACAGTAGCCCTACAAATTGAATTTGATCTGTATGAGCCCAGAGCCAAAGGTTCTTGGGCCATGAGTCACTGTGAAAGTATTCACTTTTTCTACCACTTGCTATCCAAGATGGACAAATAGGGTCTGCCCGAATAGTTTCCCTAGACCACCAGGCCCCAAATTGTCTCACTTCATTGGCGATTCAATTCAACAAGTGTGTACCAGGCAATGAAGAGGTACATGGTGGGTCTGAGCAGGCTACAACATAGCACAAAGGATCTACAAAGAAAAAGAGTAAAAGGTGTCATCGAGAAATATATTGCCAAAAACTGAGATGGTCTGGCCATATGATGAGAAAGGAACTAATTACTGAACAACCCGTATGTTCCACTGGTATTCTTGTAACGCTAGACTAAATCAAGGAAGGCCCTAAATGTGTTAGGTGAACTCATCGTTATACATTTAGGAGAGAACATGGACGAGAGATGGTCACACACAGATGGGCTGAGATTTACATGATTGTACCAACTAAGGCTTGAGTTTCACTTTGAGGACTTTTTTTGCCACCTTCCTTCCAGGCAGATTTTCACCCAAAATTGAAGTTGGCTCAGAAACTTGAGTGAGAAGAGGTTAGGAAATTTATATGGCCTGTTTACAGGCCCTCTTCCTCATTAAGAAAGGCCCAATTTGTCTTCAAAGACAAAGTTCTAAGGAACTCCGACATTAAAAGTAATCAGATTGAGATGCTCTCAATGAGAATAAGTTTCATGGCCTTGTGGGAATAAGTAGTAGTCAGCAATGGAGAAGACAGACAAAAATAAAGATATAGAAAATGTGTGTGTGTGTGAGAGAGAGAGAGAGAGAGAGACAGAGAGACAGACAGACAGACAGACACAGAGAGACAGAGAGAGAGAGACATGCACTGAGAGAGATCTACAAATAGATAGAGAAAGAGAGACCAAAAATCACACACAGAGAGAATTTATTATGTGGAAATCACTACCGAAGAAATAAAAATCATGGCAGTTCCTGCCCTCAAAGAGCTTACATTTACTGCAAGATTGGGAAGGGAGAAAACCTTTACCTTTCCACCCCAGCTCCCAGTCACTGCCCTCCCTTTTCGAATTGTCTTTTTCTGGAGTGAGTAAAAGTTCCCACAAGTTTGCTCTGTCTCTCCCCAGGCTAGAAGCATCTGTCACTGACTGTATCAGCACCAAGTTTACTGGCAACAGGCATCCAAAAGGCAGATGTGACAGGCAACCAAAAGACAGCCAGCTATTCAAACTGCTTTGTGAGACAAACTTAAGATAAGAAGTAGGGATTTTCTCAGGCTCACAGCTGCTGGGATTTATGGTGTGAAGGGCTATACACAGAGTCCATTGTTTTCTTGGGGTCTTATAGATCAGTGTGGAATAAACTGATATGGGGGGAACTAATAGGAGCTCAAGAGAACCCAGATGTGAAAGTGAAATGCTAAGGATGATGACTTTGGGCGGTCCAAACCACAACTGAGGCTGTTGGGCTGGTCACTGATTGACCACATGGAAAGAAAAGACTAATAGGAGTATAAAGAGGCAGCAGTCTCAGCCCAGAACTCCTGTTAGCCTTCAAGAGAAAGGAAACAGACTAGTTGAAAGTGAGCCTCCTATCACCATGACTGCTTAAATATGGCTGCTTCTGGCTTAAGGCAAAATATTAGTTTGAGGTCTGGGGACCTAGCGCTTCACAGCACTCTCTCTCTCTCTCTCTCAGTTTTTCCATCCACAAAAGATTGAGGAGGGGAAAATATGGAGGGGAAAGGGGAGGTAGAATGCTTATGAGCCAAATCCCTTCATGGAAATGTTAGATTTAACATGTGAGTAAATAATGCAAAAGACAGCATGTCGTAATGGATAGAGAACTACTCTGAATCAGGAATTCAAGCTTCTGTTACATGGTGTTCAGTCGTTTTTCAGTCATGTCTGACTCTGTAGCCCATTTGGGGTTTCCTTGCAGAGATACTGGAGTGGTTTGCCCCTTTCCTTCTCCAGCTTGTTTTTAAAATGAGGAAACTGCAGCAAACAGAGTTAAGTGACTTGCCCAGGGTCACATAGCTAGTTTCTTTTTACCTTTTTTTTCTTTTTTTTTTTTAACAAATATGTCCTTTTCCTTTATATTTATTGCTTTTTTATCTCTTTTGGAATACAGACCTAGTGACAATAATGCAAGGTCAAAGGGTATGGCTTTTTTTTTAATTGAAGCTTTTTATTTTCAAAACATATGCAAGGATAATTTTTCACCATCGACCCTTGCAAAACCTTGTGTTCCAGTTTCCCTCCCCCTGCCTCCCATCCCCTCCCCAAGATGGCAAATAATTCAGTATATGTTAAACATGGTAAAAAAATATGTAAATCCAACATAGGCATATGTGTTTATACACTGATCTTGCTGCACAAGAAGAAAAGAGATCAAAAAGGAAAAAAAAATGAGAAAGAAAATAAAATTCAAGCAATAAACAACAAAAGAAGTGAAAATGCTATGTTCTGATCCACCCTTAGTTCCCATCATCCTCTCATCATCACAAGATCACTGGAACTGACCTGAATCATACATAGCTAATTTCTAAGCCAGATTAGATCTGGAAATCCAGATTAGATCTGGGAAGCCAGATTAGATTTGAACTCAGGCCTTCCTGACTTCAGGACTGGTGCTGTATGCACTGAGCTACTTGGCTGCCCCATATTCCATAGTATACTATTTCTGTATTCCTGGGCAATTCACTTAACTTCTCAGTCCCCCCTCAGGCCATTCTTTAAATCTCTAAAATGAAGAGCTGTATGGATCACAGTTTCCACACAGGGTGTTCCTGGAATTAGCAACAACAATAACAACAACAAAAAGCCATAGTCTCAGGTGAATGAGGCCAGCAAAATATTAAAAAGAGTGTCTCGGAAAGAGTTTAGCAACCACGTCTGTTGAAATTACATTTACATATTTGGTTTAGACCATTTAATTGTCTTTCTATTGATTCATGCCTGGTGTCAGACAATCTGGAGTCCCTGTTGAAGTGAAGCATGCGAAGATCATTTGTGTACATGGACCTTCAAGGCTTTGTTTCTAGGAGCATGACAGATTGGGCACTGTTCAAGAAAGTTGTCTTCAGGATACAATGCAAATCTTTTTGTGGAACCTAAAAAGCATGAGGCAAGAGGGGCACGGAAGGCCACAAATGTTTAACATTTTGGGTGGAGAAACGGAAAGACTTGCAGACTCCTCCTGGGAAATAAGATCCATTATATCCACCATCCTACTCATGTGGTAGCCTCACCACAGGAGTAGATGGATGGGCAAAATTGAATTCGGCCCAGAAACTCGGATTTCATAAGCGGAAATCATTCGTGAAACCCCAAGAATGGAAAATGGATCTGTAACATCAAATTAAAATCAGAAGACACGCATTTTGAATGGCCCGCAACACAGAAGACTAGGTTCTTTATGCAAGTGTAAAGAAAAAGATGTTTATTTGCTATCCCAGAAAAGCTGGGATTTGAAAGCATCAAGGGAACTGTGGGAAAAGGTATGGTAGCAATAACTAGACCTGCCATCCAATGGTCAGTCAGTCTACCACTGGTTGACTAGAATAATATATCTGGATTTCCAGAGCTTAAGAGGGAGGGCAAGATTTAGGGCTCCTCCATAGTGTCTAGAATCAAGAGATAACTTTGCCTGGTCCTCTGATTTTACAGATGAAGAAACTGAGGATTGAAGGGATTAAGTATCTTATCTAAAGTCACATAGGTAGTAAAACCTGGAATCAAAGCCAGGTTGGACTACTTCAATCTATTTCCAAGTATTCCCGCAACCAAGGAGATGGGGAGGGGAAAAAGGTAGGTCAAGGGAGAGAGGAGGGAAGAAAAAAAAAACTAGATCAAGCTGAAGAGAAGGTGAAAAGAGAGAAGAAGATAAGAGAAAGTGCAGACTGAAAACAGTTGGAGAGGAGGGGAAGGTGAGATGGAGAAGAGAATGGAGGCAAGAGGTTAGTATAAGAAAGTGATGATGGGCATTCTGAAATGGGTTTCCTGCTCTCAGAAGAAATGGAAAAACAGTGAGCCTCTGCAGCATCCCACAGAAATGCAAGTGACCCCAGTGTTCTTATGAGGCCCCAGAAAATCAGAATTAGGGTCCTGTTATGGGTCCTTAAAGAGCAGAATGCACTCCACACAAAGGCCAGCCAACATCTGGAATCCATTTAACCAAAGGTGAATGTAAAGGTGTTGTTGGAGGCCAGAGAGCCAAAGGGAAGTACAGAGAATCCCCAAGAGATCAGCAGAAAGGATACATACAATTAACTAGATCGTTGGATTTCTGCTTATGGATCAGTTTGTTTGCCTATATTGAGACGTGGAAGGAGTATCGTCCAATGGCTGGATAGGAAAGCTCCAAGCAGAGGGAGTATCTCACTTATGAAAGCACCGTTGGCCCTTTCCCATCTTCACTAAGGGGATGCCAAATCCACATCTGGTAAGTTCATAGTTTATTCATTAAGTTGTTTTCATTATATGTGCTATTTATTCACAACGATGGATGCTTGGGTTATATTGTGGGGTGCTTTTTTTAAATAAAAATGGACTCAATCTAGATTATGTATATATATATATATATATGGATATACATACAGATATATAATTGCTTTTGATATGATCTAGCAAGATTTCAGCTATCATACTGAAGTCTACTTAGAAAGCTTATTGCATGGGAAGGGTGGGTTGTATCTCATTTTTCACATGCTTTAAAAAGTCAAAAAATAATTGAACATTTCTAACTAAATCAGATTCTGTTTTAAATGTATAAAAGGAGTCACTATTAAAATCACTTCTTGATTATTGGATGAAGTAAAGAATGATATAAACGGAATCATTATACTCTTTGGAAATTAATCTTGATTATTACAAATAAGCTGACCTCAAGTCACATTCACCTGACCTCAAACCAGGATTCTGAGGTTTTTGTTAAAATGTGTTTCCTTGTCAGGTGTGGGGGGGAGGAAGAGGAGAATAGCAGGAAAGATGCATGATGGCCTATTTTACTATATCTTATTAGATCTATTCTCTAATGATGTTTCCCATATACTTCTTTCTTTGGGGGAGATGAAAGGATGGAAGAAAATGAAGAATCCGAGCTATTGCTACATTGAGACATTCTATTTCCACTGTATTGAGTCTTGCTACCTTTCTCTCTACTGGGTCTCAAGCCCAAGGGATAAGGCCCCATTTCGCCTCCCAATGGAGGAGATTTGAAATATCATTTGAAATGCTGGGGGGAGGTTCATTCTCTGTGTAATTTCTTGTGATAAAGCACTTAAAAATCTCAATGGTCTCCTTCCCACAGCTCCTATGGAAAGAGAAGTCCCAATCCCCAATCCTGCTTCTTAAGCTGTGATCCCACCTATGACTCTGGACAAGATACTTTGTCTCTGTGGACCTCATTTCTTCATCTGTAAACTAACTGGCTAACTTAAACTAAAATGGCCTCTAAGGTCCCTGCCAGTTCTTCCTCTGTAATCCTATGTTAGTAACCCTGTGATCAATGCATGGGGATGGGGAGGGGGAAGGGACTATGAATCGGATACCATTAAAATCACATCACTGAAGGAGCCCCCCGGTCAATGTTTTGTCTGCAGAATGTATAAAAGGATTGCTTTGTTCTCCTTTGTAAATCCATTTCCCTGCTACTAAGTAATGAAGGAAAGACACAGAAAAGGGAGATTTGCCATTAAAAACAAAAAGACATCTTTGTGAGACACAGGATTGATTTTTAGGCTCCTGCTTCCTCCAAGGCTATGGGCCTACCTGCTGGAAGAGGCCCCCAATCCCCAGATCTGCAGTGCCAAATGTTGCCATGACTTTTCGGCAAATATCACTTCCTTCTGCTCAAGGGCAGCATGCATTAGACAAGGCCCTATGCTCTGCCGAGTAAAGACATGTTATTTAGGAAGCGCCTGTGTCCATGTCTTCATTTGTTAACATGAGTGGGTTTCCTTTTGGGGCCGCCCTGTGCTTGTTCTGTGAGAAAAAGAATGACCACTTAGCCAAGATGTCTTTCGCCCAACTCCCAAGACATGCATCGTTTCTTAGGCTAGACCACTCCTTGTGTTTCCCAACCCCAAACAAAACTAGCCAGCAGATTGAATAAGTACCCTAGTCCTGCCTCCTTCTCAAAGACACAAATGGAGAAAAGCCGTGGCAAATGGCACCAGTTGGGGAGGCAGGACAATCCACAGTATCTCTATGTGGCGAATGGATCACATCCGGAAACTGACACGTTTACTAGTGGGACCCAAGGGGAAAAAAGTCCAGCCCAAACGCATGAATTACCATACTTTGAGGTTGGTTTATGTTCTCTCTGCCTCTTTACATCAATCAGCTGGTTGGTTATTCCCTTGCAAGGTATTAACCCTGCTTTGGAGTAAATGTGAAAATAAATACAGCTCATTGAAATAAACTGTCACTCCAAAGAAGTTCGTTTATATTAGTCTGTAGAACCCTCTGTGATATTGATGCTGGGTGAAAAATGGGACTGGAAGAAATGGCCTTTTTGGTTTTTTTTTTAAATGAAAGCAATGGGTTTTCTGAATGTACCATCCAGAGAAACCCATATAGTTTAGGGAAAGAAAAGCTCTTTGCACAGACCTAATGTTTTAAGGCTATAGATATCTCTATTTTATTCTCTCTCTCTCTCTCTCTCTCTCTCTCTCTCTCTCTCTCTCTCTCT
>JAJPUD010001885.1:66332-120416 GCA_023553655.1 Myrmecobius fasciatus
TCTCTCTCTCTCTCTCTCTCTCTCTCTTTCTCTCTCTTTCTGTGATTTGTAGCCTATATTGAAGATCTCACAAGATGTGTTGAGCAAAGCAGAAGACTTATCATCGTGCTCACTCCAGACTATGTTCTCAGGAGAGGATGGAGCATTTTTGAGCTGGAAACCAGGCTCCATAGCATGCTGGTCAGTGGCGAAATCAAAGTTATCTGGATCGAGTGCACGGAATTAAAAGAGAAGGTGAACTGCCGCGAAGTGGAACTGTTGAAGAGAAACATCAAGCTGCTGTCCCTGGTCAAGTGGAAAGGCACCCAGAGCAGCAAACTGAATTCGAAGTTTTGGAAGCACTTGGTGTACGAGATGCCCATCAAGAAAAAAGTGGCACTGTCCCGCCGCCAAGTCCTGGACTCAGCCGAACAAGGCCTTTTTGGAGAGCTGCAGACCGCACCCTCGATTGCCGTCACCAGCACTTCAGCCGCTCTGGTAGCCTCTCAGGCCGATCTGAGCGATTTCCACCAAACAGATTCGATGCCAATGAGACACTGTTGCAGGAGTTACAATTACGAGATGCCGACGACATCCTCTTTGCCGATAGCTTCTCTAGGGTCCCACCATCACACGTACTGCAACATACCCTTGACACTGCTCAACGGACAACTACCTCTCAACAAGGCCACAAAGAACGCTCCTGAATTTCATCGGAACAGCCCTCTGCTGCCTTTGTCATCCAAGGAGCTTAGCTTCACCAGCGATATTTGGTAGACGGTCTGAAATCTTCAGAGCCGCTAAATCAGCATCCCCAAAGGCCTAGGTTTTGTACTCAACATTTAAGATTCCACCAAGAGTGCTTAAAAGTCGAGGGAGGAAATGACACTGTTTTTCTTTTTTTAGGACTTAATTATTTTTGTTTACAGTTTTGCAATATGGAAGACACAAAAAGAGAACCCATGAAGCATCTTCTTTTATAATGGGGTACTGAGTTTAGCTAGCCTATGATGACTTTTTTCTTGAAAAGAAATTCCCATTGTCTTAGAGTAGATTTTATGTCCCACAGATAGAGGATCTAGCTGACTGGTGTTTCTGTACTCATATTTCCGAATTTCAAATACAGAAAACTAGAGACTTGATTACAGTTTGGAAATCCTAAACTTAAGTTTAAGGAGGAAACAACTTTTACAGTGTAAATGAGTGCGAAATTTGCCTTAGGGAAAGGGCAGAGTACCCCCCCCCCAATGTAATAAGAGCAGTTTTCAAGGGATGACTAAACTGAGGCTAGTCGTGATGGAAAGCGAATGAAGACTGGAGAGAACATCATGATCATGCACAACTGCAGCAAGATTGATCAAGAACTCATGACAACAACATTTTGTTTTAGGAAACAAGCACATCTTTCCAAAAAGCTGAGAGTCAGCTAAACAAAGGGAAAGATGGCTGTCAACTCTCCTGGATTGATTGTCAACAACCCATGGAACTTCTTTCACAAGTTTTGCAACTTCTGAAAGACCTTCTTAGAAGTATTTTGAACACAGATTTTTTTTAAATTTCCTAACAAATTCACATTTGGATTCCTTTATTGTTATTGTTATTATTATTAATTACGATTTCTTGACCTGTTGTCAGATTTGTAGACTGATAGGATTTTCTTCCTATTTCAGCATCAAATGGAGTTTCCATCTAAATACACACATGACTGACAATGTCACCTATAAAAAAGAAGAAATATTCACAGCAGTATTCACAGATGAAGTACCAGATGATTCAAGTTTCTTAGTCATACATAGGGCAGCAATTGCCCGGAAAATCATTAGGAACGTAGCTATGAAACAGACTCTTCTGGTAAGGTATAGCAGACTTCCGTCAAAGGATACCAATTCTCGATCCTACCATCAGTCCGCTTGGGAGACTGGGATCCTCCAACAGAAAGACCAGGGCATATGTGGAGTACCAAGTGCAAGACTCCATGTGTTTGTAGTAATTACATCTTTGCAATAGGTGGGATGGCCCTGTTTGTCTATTGAGCATCACTCCTCCTTGAAGTTCATCATATTTTGCCCTCCCCACTCGCAGTTGCCTGTGGGGGTCAATCCTGATTCCAGACCAACTTGGGCATTTTGCAGATGGTCCTTACAACTGTGCACCGGCATGAGCGAACCAAATGACGTACTACCAGTACAGCAGAATTCCAAATCGGGCTGGTGCTCTTAATTGTGCTCATAATTGTGAAATACACTTGTGCAGTCATTTACCAACCAATGGATTTTGGTTGTTTCCTTAATCCTCTTCTCTTGATCAAATGTAAGCCATTGGTTTGTTCTAGGTATCCATTAACCTATAGTCATTCAGCCAGTTCTTTATTCCCAAATGTAGTGTGTGGAAGCTTAGTTGTCAGTTGTGGGGGTACGAACTTACTCCCTCAGTTAAGATCCCTCATGTACGTGTTTCCTAGATATAGTCGTTCCATTGAGAACGGTGACTTTGGCCTCCATTCTAACTGTATGTATTTCCAAACAGAAATTGACAAACTCTACTCTGTTTTCTACATGTTGCAGACTTTGTGTTTATGCTGGCTATGTTCGTTAATGCACTGTGTAACTAAAATAATATTTGCATGAAGTGAGCTGCATATGTTTCAAGTGACAAGTTGTGATTTCATTATTTTGCTTCCACATGATTCTAAATCTGATTACTCCACAGAGGATGTTCAGTGATATTTTTAAACTATTAGTTCTATAATGTGCATGCCTCTTCTGAAAACCTATTGCAGGTCTCTCTGTTTCCTTGATTTACGATGATTAAATGTGGGTAACTGTTGGAATTGGCTGGTCCCCATGTATCTTTTTACTAGCAGCAAGTTTCTGAATACAGCCCTGTGTGAACACACACACATACACAAAGCTTTTCCATAATTTTCCAGAAACAACATAAATTATATTTCTCTATGGGTTTATTTCTATAGGACAAATCAACATCTGATTGTTATCTGAGGTTTGTTTTTTTTTTAAGACACAGTCCATAAAGAGATGAAAAGCATATAACTACCTTTAATGCTGGAAAATCTGGGTAAATAATTGGTAAAGTAATCATCTGGATAATTGGTTCCCATATCAATCGACGACATTATTTGTTTCTTGGGGTAAAGGGAGGCATTGTGAAAGTGACTGATGAGGTAAATTAGCCACGCAGTATGGCTTTGGAGGCATCGGAAATCGAAATCATACTGGCAAGATCCTGTACCCAGGATGAAAACAGACAGGGTATAAAAATGGAAGTCCAATTCAGTGCTTGAAGTAAGGTGAGGAAAGGAAGAGAAGTGGTTTGAATGCCATTTACTTCTAGTGGCAAAATAAGAAAGCAAAATGTTAAGGCCTAGAGAGCTTGAATGATTTGCCCAAGATCACACGGAGGATTGTGCTATCATTTGGGGAAAAATCCCTAGGGCACTTTACCAAAGACCTCCTTCCAGGCTGTTGTCAACCCTATTAATAATCACTCTTTGAACCCTGTCATTCAACCAGTTCTGAACTCTTCAGACAGGACAATTATCTAGCACTCATCTCTCCATACTGCTACAATCTTCCACAGTTCCCTGATCTATCATTCTAGTCATCCTGAGGGGAAAAAAAGAGATAAAATTAATCCAGCATCACCTATTTTTGATAATTCCATCCTAGCTCTCTATAATTGCCGCTTCCCTTTTTTAAATGTTAACTAGCCATCCCTTTAGACCATCCTAAGATTTTGTTAGCAATTGCTGTCGGATTTATTAACCCCTAGTTTCTAGATTCCACTTAAACCGATCCAATTTGGGATCTAGCCCTCATCTCTCCATACCACTACAGTCTTTCTTCCACAGTTCCCTGATCTATCAGTCTAGGCATCCTGAGGGGAAAAAAAGAAATAAAGTTAATTCAGCATCACCCATTTTTGATAATGCCATCCTAGCTCTCCATAATCATGGCTTCCCTTTTTTAAATGTTAACTAGCCATCCCTTTAGACCGTCCTAAGATTTTGTTAGCAATTACTGTCACATTTATTAACCCCTAGTTTCTAGATGCCATTTATACTGATCCAATTTGGGATCTCAAGTAACAGAAGCTGAGCCATACACTCCTCCAGTCTAACTACAGTGTTTATTTGCATTCACAGCTGTAACAAAACAGCCCCATGCAGACATGACACAAGGCGTCATGGTACCTCATGTCACCGCCACCCTAAGACGCAATCCTGTTCTGGTCCTAGGGCGGGAAGATAGAGTTACTTAACTGCACCCCAGGAAATGGGCTGGGGCCCCCGATCTCCAAGCTAATTCTGAATGGTCAAAGGGGAACATTATTTCACACACAGGAGGGCAAAGTGAACTGGAGCCTTTTCAAAAGGCACCACCCCAAGATAAGCGGACCCCAGGGACCTTTGAATCCCCCAATCATGCCTCGGCTAGAAAAGGACATTGAGTTGAGTTACTAGAATTCCTTTGGTGTCAGGGGGCTACACTTATAGACTCATCAGTCACTTTCGTCTACATTCCCCTCCTCCTCCCCCCTCTGGGGGAAGGGGCCCAGTCTGGCCAGGCTGCATACCCACCCTTTGCCCTTTTATGATAATCGGGACACCATCCAAGATCCAGGATGAGATCCAATACCATTTTGTCTTCAAGCACATTTCCTTAAAAATAGACAGGTATGGAGTTTTCCCCAAAGCTACTGGCATGGCTAGCGGATGCCAGAGCAATGGAAAAGGCTGCTATTTGGGTAAAGGGAGGAGGAAAGGGGGGACAGGCGCAAAACCCAAGGAATAGGGTGGCTCGGGATTTAGGGAGGAGGAATTTCAGCTCAAGAAAGAGGAACCTGGGGCACTGGCAAGGATGGAGCCTGCTCTCCCCTTTGGAAAGAAGGAAAAGTGGGATCTTGGCCATCAGGAAATAACCAGCCCAAAGACATAGAAAACCTACTAAGTGCCATCCCGCTTAAAGAACTCTGGCTTGGAGGGGGGAAAGGTGGGCTGCAGAGCCCAGAAGAGTAACTTCATAGTCTCTGAGTTTGGATTTTTTTTAACAAAAATAAAGACATTTGAGGGGAAATTGGCTAAAAGAGATAGAAAACCTACTGAAAGAAAAGATACCGGGTACCATCCTGCTTAAAGAACTCTGGCTTGGAGGGGGGAAAGGAGGGTTGCAGAGCCCAGAAAAGCAACTTCATAGTCTCTGAGTTTTTTTTTTAAACAAAAATAAAGACTACAAGCATTTGAGGGGAAATTGGGTAAAATGAAAAAAAAATCCCTTGTGAACACCACATATAAACCTTAGCATTTGGGGAGCTAAAGCAGCCAACTGTCAAAGGGGAAAGATAGCAAAGGGGGACCCAGTGAGCCATCCAGAGGGAGAACTTGCCCCTGCAATAACACTCTCTTAAAACTGTATTCCCTCTGTTTATTTATGTTGCCCATTATTCTCTCATTCTAGAATATCACCCCGTTATTCCATCCTCATCTCTTTCAGCTTGTTGAAAGGTTGCAATATCTAGCACTAAAAGGCTCTCTGGTTGATGCGGACAACTGTTTGGGAAACAATAATCATTCAATGCAAACCATTTTGAATGCCTTGTCTTCTTTTAGGACTGAAGTCAGCCCCAGGCAATTTGAGAAGGGCATTCAGCTGTCTCTTTAATTACCATGAGATGAGGGCCTGTAACCTAACCCCAAGGAAATGTGTCTACCAAAGTAGACCTGCTGTTGTCACCGCCATGTTTCCCCTAGCAGTAATGAACTCCATCCTTAACAGGCACTAGGGACCTGGTGTGGTCTCTGAAGAATATTACTGGGGGCTATGGCAGAAGGAAATGGAGTGATTGCTGTCTTCAAGGAGCTTACCTTGGCTGCACCCCCACAAGCAAAACTCAGGTGCAAGGCGATCGCCAAGCAAACAGAAGCTTGTGCAGTATAAAATTGGAGAAAAGGTGTACTTGGGCAATTATGGGTGGAATCACTGATTGTGGATTGTCTGGACTCCAAGGGTTCTGTGATCGGGAAGCGCCCTGAGAAATGAGGATAGAACATAGAATATCTAAGATCAGATATGAGAAAGATCTTAGAACTTAAAATACAGGCTACAAGAGGGACTCTAGCACACAATGTCAGAGCTGGAAGGGACCTAGGAACAGAAAATGTCAGAGTTGAGAGGTAGCCCAGCACTTAAAGAGATCTTAAAATAGAGAAGGTCAGAGCTGGAAGGGTGCTAAACACGGCACAGAAAATGTCAGCCTGGACAGGGCACAAGAGGCAGGATATCAGAGCCAAGAGTGACCCTAAAACAAACATTAAATGCGGGGAAGGATCGGATTAGAACCGAGATGACTAGCAATGTTAGGAGGATCCTCAGGATGGAAAGAAAATGCTAGCCCTGAAGGAAACCTCAAAAAGGTCAGCCCTGCACATTAAAAAACAGCAAAGAGAACGTCAAAGTTGTAAAGAACCATGGAACCAAAGGGGCAAGTAGGTAGAGGATCCCAGTTCAAGTTCAGTGGCAGACTCTTACTAGATGTGGGACCCTGGGCAAGCCACTTGATCCCAAGTACCTCAAAATAACAACAATCATATAACATAAAATGTCAGAACTAAAAGGAAGGGGGCTCTCACACAGGGAGTGTCAGAGTTGGGGAGGGCCTCAGAGAAGGAGAATGTCAGAGCTGGAAGAAGACATCAAGCAGGGTAAAGAATGAAGTGGGAAGTAGGACCTTGGGACATGAAATGAGGAAGGACATAGAATGAGAGAGCCGGAAGCGGAAGGGACCATACCATAGATAGAAAGGATCTTTGAATATAGAGCATCAGAGCTAGAAATTTGCTTGGAACATAGAACACAAAATGTCTGCACTTCTAGGGACTTAAGAATGCACAAGAGAGAATAGCACAGATGTGAGGGACATTAGGACATAGAGCAGAGAAGGCCTGACCTGGAACTGACTTTATAAAATCGAATGACAGACTTGGAAGAGATCTCAGTGCTGGGGGCAGGGGGAAGGGGGCAATCTTAGACCTTAGACTGAAAATGTCAAAGCTGGATGGTCCCTAGAAAGTAGGACTGAAAATGTCAGAACCAAAATAGACCTCTGAGCTAGAAGGACCCTTAGAACACGAAAGGGTCAATACCACAACTACACAGGACTAGAAGAAAACAGAACTAAAAAAGATCTCACTCGAGAATGTCAGAGTTGGAAGCAACCTTAAAGAAGTTGAGAACTGGTGAGAACTTCAGGGTTTGAAGGAACCGTAGAACATAGAACCTAAAATGTCAAAGACCTTAGAATATAGTATTTTAGTCCTGGAAGGAACTTTACAACTAAAAGGATCCGGAGAATAGAAAATAGAAGGTGCCATAGTTAGGAGGGAATTTAGAACCATTTGTTCTAAACCATCATTTAGAGGTTTAGAGACCTTCGTTTAAAGATTGTTTAGAGATCATTGTCCCAACCCAAAAAAGATCTTAAAACAAAAAGCCAATTTCAAAGCAGAGGATTGTAGGACAGAAAACAGTGCTGGAAGTGATCTTTAAAAACAAGCTAAAGTTCAGAATTAGATAGTAGTACAGAACACAGAAAAGCTCCAAGGGACTTTAGAACACGGGACAGAGAATGTCAGGGCTTTAGGAACAGACTATGCTGGAACTAAGAGACATTTAAGAACTTTCAGCATTGAGTGTCATAGCTGAAAGTGCCC
Source organism: Myrmecobius fasciatus (assembly GCA_023553655.1). Taxonomy (NCBI): domain Eukaryota; kingdom Metazoa; phylum Chordata; class Mammalia; order Dasyuromorphia; family Myrmecobiidae; genus Myrmecobius; species Myrmecobius fasciatus. The sequence goes on from JAJPUD010001885.1 coordinate 74,038, forward strand.
TTAGAACACAGACTAGAGGATGTCAGACCTGGAATATAGACCAGATACCAGAGCTACAAGTAACCACAGAGCATATAATGGAAATCCTGGGGGGAAAAAAAAACTTCAAAACATAGAATATGGGGTTTGATAGAGCTTCAAAGCAGTAAATGCCCATGTAACAGAGAAAAGAGGATTCTGAGCTAAGCTAGACTTTAAAACATAAGAATAGATCATTTTAAGAAGATAAAAGAAGCCAGCTCTGAAGTCAGGAGGACCTGAGTTCAAATGTGGTTTCAGACACTTAACACTTTCTAGCTGTGTGACCCTGGACAAGTCACTTAACCTCAGGGGAAAAAAAGATAAAAGAAGGTCAGGCTTGGCCACAACCATGAAATGAAGCGTGTCACAGGTAGAAGGCATCTTAGAATCTAGAATGGCAGACTTCAACATAAATTTCGATCACAGAATGTAAATGGTAAAAGGGAGCTCAGAGTTGCAAGAACCTGTGGGAAATAGCAGAAGTCACGTCAGAGCTGGGAGAGACCTTAAAAAGAAGTGTCTAAAATGACAAAGCTGGAAGGGACTGTGAAACATGCAATGATAGAGTGGGAAGAAAATGTAGAACAGAAAATTTTGGAGCAAGGAAGGGCTGAAGAACATAGAAAATAAGAAGCTGGGAAAACCCTAAAGACATAGAACCTAGAATTCCAAATCCGAATTATTTTACAACATGGAAAATAATGACAGAGCATAAGGGAGCTTAGAACATAGGATAATGTCAGATCAAAAGAAATGTATAGACTGTAAGAACTAAAAGGTAACGAACATTAAAAATCATTGCTGGAAGGTAACATGGAACAAAAAAGGTCAGAAGAAGGAAATAAACTCAAAATATTGAGAATCAACTGAAAAACATAACTGGAAAGAAAATAAACTTGATGTTACATGTGCCAATGAGTTATAAGACCAATAAAATAAGCACACCACTATTAATTTGGTATATTAAAAAGGGGAAAAGAAGAGGAAAAGGAGATTTCCAAAATAGAAAATGAAAAGGTCCTTTTGCAATAAATCAAGAGGCAATCAAGGAAATTATCTGAAATAGTTACACTAAATGGGATCAACAAAAAACTAAATTAATTGTTTTCTGCCAGTCTTGGCAACCTATAAATGCCAAAAGAGGAAAATGTGACAGATATAGAGTAACTAAAAGTAAATCCACGGTGGAAGACAAAAACACTGTCCAAAGCAAAAGTCTCATGAAATAATATGTGATTCGAATCGTTGTCGCCATTCACAAACTCCACAACCAACATCAGGGGTTTATGCTTTCAGTTCTAATAGTACAGTACCCCTGCCCAGTCCACCTAATGGCAGTGACTCAATCTGAGACTTGTTATCACCTCACATGGGAAAGAACAGGCTGATGATATTGCCCAATTGCTCAAAGAAACCGTGAGCAAAATGAACAGGTAGAGGAGGAAAGAGTAGTGGAAGGCAACAACATGGAACCAAGGAAAACGAAAGGGGTTTCTAAGCCAAAGGGAAAAGTGATTAGAAACCCTTCTGGCTTCAGTACTCTCTCCATGAAGTTTATTCCCACTTTCCCCAACATTAGGAACCTGAGGATGCCCAGCCCCAGGAGAGCCATGGGACAAAGGGCAAGTGCAAGTTAGGGAGAGGAAGCCAATATCCTGAACGATTAGAATGCAAAAGAAAAGGGGAAAGGGGAAAAGCTCAATCTGGGTGTAAAACTAGCTCCAGAGCAGATAAACCAACAGAGACTCAAATAGAGAAGGAAAATAAGGGGGAGGGAAGGAGAAAAGCCGGAACACATTAAATATGTGTTATAATATGGGAATAAGGAATAGACTTGTGGTTTTATTGATAAAGGGATCCCAAAGAGAAGGAAGCTCCCTCTGCCATCGTAGAACAGTGTCTTGTCGGACAATTCCAGTCTTAGAGATTACTTAGAACACAGGAAGGTTAAGTGACTTGCCCAGGGTCACACAGCCAATTTATAACAGATGCAGGCCATGAGCTTCCAGGCTCCCAAGTCAGTTCTATCCATTACACTATGCATCCTGCTTTTACAATATTGTGAAGGGAAATAAAGACAGAAATTTCCAATGGATAGAATTCTGGGGACACCCTTGAAATCACAGAACAACAGCAAGAAACTCCAGGATGGCTCATAAGAAAACTTTTTAAGAAAGATATTAGGATGGAAATTGGGTCAAAAATCTGAGCTGCCAATATAGAATTAAAGAAGTCAGAAGATAGATAATGCTATGGAAAATCTCACCAGTGAAGGGGAGATTTTGAGAGAAAAGCCAAAAGCAACAAAGTTAAATGAATACATCTCTCCAAACCAAAAGGACTAATCTGAGAAACAAGATGTTCAGAAACAGCTTAAGTATCAAAGGACTCCTGGAAGAACAAGATAAATGAAAGGCTGAATATCGTGCTACAACAACAACAACAAAAACAATAAAACTATCAAAATTTGAATGTAGAAAGCAAAGTATTGATTAACCAGATATACAAATTGTTGTGGGGGGGCAGCGAGGGAGGGGGGCAGGGAAACACTTGAAATTTAAATGCTACATTTGTGGTTACATTTCACAATTTCAATAACAAACAACAAATTTTGCAAGCAGCCAGGACCAAAACCTTCAGGTATAAACAAATCCAATTCAAATTACCAAGGATTACTCCCCAGAAATCAGAGGGAAGAATGGAATAGGAGATTCCAAAGAGCAAAGAAGCTCAAGCTAAACCCCAAAATAACAGCATCGGAAAAGCTAAGCCTAATCATCCGTGAAAAAAAAGTTAAACCTTCAACAAAAGAGAGGTATTTGAGATATTCCTTTTTTTAAAAAAGAGGAGGAGGAGGAGGAGTTAGCAGAAGTCAGCTTGCAAATACTCCAAACAAGAGAAACACAAGAAAAATAAATAAGTGCAATTATCAAGGCAAGATTAATGAAATCAATTGACTTGGGTTTGTATGCTATTTAAAAAAAAATTAGACTGAAGAGTAAATGAAAGAACAAAGAGGGATCATCAGGGGGCAAAGGGTAAAAACGACCTAAGGGGCTAAAGATTTAAGGGCATTTAAAGAACCAGGAGAAGGGGATGAAAAAAAAAGGTTGAAGAGCTGAATCAGTATTCCAAGGACTCAAGTGAATAAATATATTTTGTGGGAAGTCACATGAATGGGTAGAAGTGAAGCAAGACAAAGAAGGAAGCTGGAGCTGTACTCTCACCCAGTTCAAAAGTGAGATGGGGTGCCTGTTAAAAGGCAGATCTTATCCCTGCAGGGAAAATGAAAGGGTGCTACTAAAAACCATTCCTGTGAGGGGGCTGGGAAGTGAAACATTTCTATAGCAAGAGGCAAGGGATTGATAATCAGTTTCATCATAGGCAAATTTGCACACTAGGACGCTTTCTTCACGAAAGGGTTAGACATCATCCTACTCCAGGAGAAGGGACTTATGAGGCCCCAAGACTAACAAAGTATCCAGAGTAGTAAGGGAGATACAGAGTCATGGATAGGTTAAGCTGACCTTGAGCACTGTGAGTAATCACGCTAAGGACAGAGGATGTAACTGGATTTCATGACTTAAGACAAAGTGACTCCCATAATACACCGTTGCTTCCATTTGACACTGTATCTCCTAATGATATAACATATTATTTTTTTTTTTTTAGAAAATGGGGGTGAGGGGCGGAATGAGATCTTCAAATGCAATAATATAAAAATGGGACAGAAGTGGGAGTTTAAATCTGGTTGCCCACGAGCTCTACTCTCCTGAGGGACAGAGCTATCCAAAAGGACAAAATGTTCTCCTAAACTAAGAGGTCAGGGAGAAAGGGAAGGAAGATTGTGAATGGCAGACCTGAGTAGAAAGGGAAAAGGAAGTTTCCTAAGAGGAGAGCAAACAAATAAAAAAGAAAGGAAGAGAAATTAGCATTTTAAGTAAGTTCAAGGAACTAAGGCAGATAAATTGAAGGGGGTGGGGAGTCCCTGGGGAAATAGACTGACATCAAAACAGTGTAAGTAAAAGTAACTCCTGGGACAAGGCGCTGACTTAAAAAAGGAAGGAGATAAAAATCAATACCAAAAAAAATAGAGGATAGCACAAACCAATCATAAACTTACATTTGACTAGATAAAATAATCTAATAAAACAAAATAGGACAATAAAATACAATGATCTGACGTGTACATGGAAAAACACATCAAAGTAAGATACATAGAGAATTAAAATTAGAGATTGGAACAAAATTTACTATGTCCTAAGGGATTTTTGAAAATCATGAGTTCCCACCATACTATCAGACAAAATAAAAATTCACAATACTAAGATAAACGAGGAGACTACGTTAAGTTTAAAGGTGCCATAAACAATAAAACATCAAAACCAATCTTATAATGTGATTCAAACCAGTTGTTCAGCGATGAAGATAGTCATATACATCCAGAGAGAGACCTGTGGGAACTGAGTGTGAACCACAACACAGCATTTTAATGCTTTCTGTGAATATTTCCATGTATTTTGTTTTCCTTCTTAGGTTGTTTTTTTCTTCTTCTCTTTCTAGATCTGATGTTTCTTGTGCAGTAAGATAACTGTATAGATATGTATACATGTATTGTATTTGTCATATAATTTATCCTATTTAGCATGTATTAGATTACCTGTCATCTAGGGGTGGGGGGTGGGGGGAAGGAGAGGAAAAGCTTGGGGGGAAAAAAGTTTTTGCAAAGGTCAATGTAGAAAAATCACTCATATGTTTTGTAAATAAAAAGCTTTATAAAAAAATAAAATTTAAAAAAAACTAATCTTATATACATCAAGTAGCATGCTATCCAAATTCATAAAGGAGAAGTTAACCGAATTGCAATAAGGCATAAAGAGTAACATAATAGTTCTAGTGACTTAAATCTTCCTTTCCTAAAGGTAGATAAATGTAATAAAGATAAATTAAAAGCACAATATAGAAATGAATAAAATGTTTTAAAAGTTAGAACCGAGAGACTCGTGGCAACTTCTGAATGAATCTAAACATTGAAGACGATGCATAATTGCAGAGTCAAAAGGTGCCTTTAAAAATAGATTATATGCTAGTGAACAGAAAAATAAATAAATTTAAGTAGCCAGAAATTCTCATTATATTCTCTCGATACCACAGTGCAATAAAACTAGTCATCAAAAGAACATGTAGAAACCTAAGTGAAGACTTACAAATGACCTACTAAATAAGTCAAAGCAATCCTTAGAAGTAATTAATAGTTATATGAAAGAAAATAACAATGAGATAATATACATCTCTTTAGATGTGTTTCATTAATATAGGAAAAAAGATACAATTAATGAATGGATCATTCCATTTATAAAACTAGAGAACCAACAAATTAACAACCCAAAATAAGCACACACACAAAAACAAATCTTGTAAAATAAAAGGGAAATTGCATGAAAAATGGAAAGATGATAGAAATGAAGCAAACAGTTTAAAATGAAGCAAATGTGATGCTAATACATAACTAGGGAAAGGGGGAAGGATTAAAAAAAGGAAGAGAATTATATTTTAATGCCATTAATGAATATTAATGTAAAAAATTTTTTGAATAAAATCCTTTTGAGGTGACTACAATAACATATCCAAATAATCATTTTCTGTGATCAAGGTGGATTTATACGAGTTATGCAAGAATAATTTAATATTAGAAAAACAATTGGAATAATTCATTATATAAAGAAAAATAGTACAATATTAAAAATTGACATTATTTGCAAAAGGAGTAACACTAGACACTTTCTAAAGCACAAGACAAAAGCAAGAATGCCCCTTCTCCCCACTTTTAACTTGAACTAGAATTCTAAAAATTCTACCAATAGCAGGAGAAAAAAAAATAAAGGGATAAAAGATAACCAAAGAGAAGGCAAAACTATCCCAATTTGTAGAAAACATAATTTACTGAGGATATCCCAGAGAATTAACAAAGGAAGTAATTGGCACAACAGTAAAGTAGATTTTTTTTTCAAACTTATCTTGTATATATCTTGTTCGTCCCTAGCTATTTATATGTAGTTTCCCCCTTTACATTCAGAGCTCCTTGAGGGCAGAGATTTTTATATTTATATTCCCAATACTTAGCAGAATGGTCTTTAAAAAGAGATAAGAAAATGTCAGTCAGCAAGCATTTATTGAACACTTACTATGGACCAGTCTACAAAATACTGGGGATGCCAAGAAAGGCAAAAAAAAAATGTGACTAAGTACATACAAAAAGATGTATCCTGTGTAAATAGAAAGTAATCTGAGAGGGAAAGCACTGTACCTACCCTCCCATCTTCATAGAGATAGGGGCCTATCGTTATCGTCACACATAGTTCATTGATTGGTTTTAATTTTGCTAAACTTTTTTTACTTTTTTTGTTTTTGCTACAAGAGATGACTGTGGGAGGAGGGAAGAGAAAGATAATCAGAAATGAAGGAAATTTAAAACAAAGCATATCAATAAAATAAAAAATAATACCTAGAATCTAGAGGGAGTTTAATAAATGCTTTTTGACTTTACCAGAATTAACATTTCTGCACATTAATAACAAAACCCAATATGAAAAGACAGATACATTAGTATACTGTTGGTGGATGTGTTCCTGGATTCTAGTATTCTGAAAAGCAATTAGAAATAATGCTATACCCCAGAGATCTGACTGCTAGACTTATGCTTCAAGTGGGATAATGACAGAAGGTCCCATAGACACCAGAATATTCATAACAGCGGGTTTTTTTTGGTAGCAAAGACCAACAAAGTGGATTCCATTAATTGGAAAATGGCTTAACAAACTGTGGCACATTAATGAAATAGAACTTACTGCATGATAAGAAAGGATGAATATGAAAAAGTCAAAGAAGCATGAGAAGACTTGATGAACAACAAAGCAGAACCAAACAAATAACATATATAATGACTAAAACAGAGTAAATGGAAAAAACCACCAAGCCAAAAAAAATCATAGTTATATGTAAAAAATAATGACCACACGTGGTCTTTAAAAGGGGATAAGAAAAGATCAGTCAGCAAGCATTAGTTAGGATGCTAAATACTGGGGATATCAAGAAAGGCAAAAATGTAACCATTGCAAATAACTAGGTACATACAAAAAGATGCATCCTGTGTAAATGGAAAGTAATCTGAGAGGGAAAGCATTGTACCCACCCTCCCTTCTTCATAGAGATAAGAACCTATGGTTGTCAAACATAGGTCATTGGTTGGTTTTAGTTTTGCTGCACTTTTTTTCATCTTTATTTTTGCTAGAAAGAGATGACTGAGGAGGAGGGAACAGGGAGATGTTCAAGAAATGAAGGCAATTAAAACCAAAAGATAGCAATAAAAACAAAAACCCAAAAGAGATGGAGATAATTCTCACAATCACGGCTGGGAAAGGAGAAGCTGTTATCAAAAACAAAAAGGCTGGGGAGATAGAAGTTATCACAAAGGAAAAAAGTATATGATTACATGGATCTAATGAAATTTTAAATAAACACAATGCAACTGTGATAGTAAGGGAAATTGTTAGGAGTGGGGATTTTTGTATCAAATATCACTGGTAAGTACCAAATATATAAAGAGCTAGCAGAAACATGTATTTCTGTTAGAGCCATCGGATAATCAATTAAGCATTTACGAGTCACCTACTATGTGCCAAATACTACAACCCCTACTCTCAAGTCACCAATATCCTAATGGGGCCAGCAAGAAGTACACATACAAACACATCAAGCAAGGCCATAAAGTGGGAAAGACTACAAATAAAGACAAAGTACTTAAATAGAATAAAATTTGGGGAAACAAGAAAGACCATGCAGAAAGTAGTGCTTGAAATGCATCTTGAAGGAAGAGCTGGACCCTATGTAGTGGAGGTAAACCAGAAAAGACCTTAGAGACATGGGGGATGGTTGGTTTAAAAGCTTAAGAGAGGAGAAGAGGAGGAAGGGGCCAGTTTGACTGTATTGCAGAGTGTAGGAGTAACGTCCAACAATGATGGAAAGTTAGTGTGGGGCCAGGTTGGGAAAAGCTCTAAAAGATAAACAGAATGGCTTATATTTTATCCTAGAGACAATAGGAAAATACTGCAATTGATGGAGTAGGGGAATCACACGGTCTGCTCTGCACTTAAATTACTTTGTCAAGTGTGCAAAATGAACTGGAGGGGTGAAAGACCAATGAGGGCTTGAACTAATGTATAGTTTTGTGAGTGAGAAGCAGAAATTGGAGGCAAAAGATGCTGAGGAGGTAGAAACAGCAAAATTCAGCAACTGATTACATATGTGGGGCAAGGGACAGTGAGAAGTGAAGGATATTGCCAAGGTAACCGACCTGGAAGACTAGAAAGATGGTGATGTCAGGTAGGAATAGACCAGTGCAAAAGAGGGGAAGGTTTGAGGGGAAAAGATGCGTTCAGTTTTGGGAAAGGCAAGCTTGAGGTGTCTACTAAGCAACTGGTGATGTTGGTCTGAAGCACAGAGAAGAAACAGGTACTGGGTACACAGAGTGAGATCTTGGAATTACGTGCATAGAGATTAGAGTTAAATCTATGGCACCTGATAAGGTTATGAAGAGATAAATAGAAAATAAATAAATAAAAAGAGATAAATAGAAGACAAAAAGAAGGACCCAGAACAGAACTCTGGGGAATACCCACAGTTAAAGGACATGATATAGCTGAGGAGTCAACAAAAGAAATGGAGAAAGGGCAGACAGGGAGGAGAACCAGAAAAAATAATGTCACAAAAACTCAATCAACAAACTTGATGAAGCATTTATTATGTATTAGGCTTTGAAAGATATAAAGAAAGCCCCACGGCAGCTCCCCCAAAGCCCCCAACTTCTCAATGAGCTCAGAGTTTAAAGGAGGGGAGATAACATGAAAGCAATTATGTACAAATAAGATACACATGGGATAAATTGGAGATAATTGACAGAGGGAAAGCACTAAAATTAAGGAAGACAGGGGGAGGATTCTTTGCTGAAAATGGAACTCTAGATGAGACTGAAAGGAAGCCACAGAAGCTCAAAGGAAGACGTGAGGACAGAGAGGAACTGTGTAGGAACCGAGGCATTAAATGGTGAGTGTAATACGGGACTGAGGTTTGGCAAAGGATGACTGGTGATAGGATAAAAGGGCATAGGATGGAAGGAAAGAGGGTTTAGATGGCTAATTCCAGGCTTGAGACTAGAAAAGGAAGAAAATGAAGTCAGAGCAAGGATAATGGCCTGAGAAAGTACTAAGGAAGAGGAGTTGAGATTTTGATAAATAAATACATTTAGAACAGGTGAAGTATACAGTCTGGTGGAATAATAGGAAGTTGTAGTCTGATTAATATGAATTTCTAAATAAGGAAGAATAGCTGTGGGTAATGGTCAAATCCAGTGTGTGACCATCCCTCTGTGTGGTTATTCTAGAGGGAATGTGTTGGGCATGTGATGTAAGGTAATGAGGAACTGGGAGAGCAGAGAATTTGAGGAAACAGCAATGTGAATATTGATGTCTCCTAGTCTCCGTGAGTAGGGATAGAAGTTGTGGGAAGGAGAGGAAGACAGCTAGTCAAAATGGAACTCCTTGAGAAAATCTGTATTATGACATGAGGGTCAGTATAATCATAGCCACCATGTTTTAAATAAGTGAGCAAAGGGTTTAACCAGTTTTCTTTTTTCCATTCCTTTTTTTAAGTAAAGCTTTTTATTTTCAAAACCTATGCATGGATAATTTTTCAACATTGACTCTTACCAAACCTTGGGTTCCAATTTTTCTCCTCCTTTCCTCCACCCCCTCCCCAAGATGGCAGGTAGTCCAATATATGTTAAACATATTAAAATATATGTTAAATCTAATATACGTATACATATTTATACAATTGTCTCATTGCACAAGAAAAATCAGATCAAAAAGGGAAAAAAGGAGAAAGAAAACAGCATGCAAACAACAACAAAAAGTGAAAATGCTGTGTTGTGATCCACACTCAGTTCTCACAGTCCTCTCTCTCTGGGTGCAGATGGTTCTCTTCATCACCAGATCATTAGAAGTGACCTCAATCATCTCATTGTTGGAAAGAGCCATGTCCATCAGAATTGACCATTATATAATTTTGTTGTTGTTGTGTACAATGATCTCCTGGTTCTACTGATTTCACTCAGCATCAGTTCCTGTAAGTCTCTCCAGGCCTCTTTGAAATCATCTTGGTGGTCATTTCTTATAGAACAGTAATATTCCATAGCATTCATATACCATAACTTATTCAGCCATTCTCCAATTGATGGGCATCCTTTCAATTTCCAGTTTCTAGCCACTACAAAAAGGGCTGCCACAAACATTTTTGCACATGTGGGTCCCTTTCCCTCCTTTAAGATCTCTCTGGGATATAAGCCCAGTAGAAACACTACTGGGTCAAAGGGTATGTACAGTTTGATAACTTTTTGAACATAGATCCAGATTGCTCTCCAGAATGGCTGGATCCCTTCCCAGTTCCACCAACAATGTACCAGTGTCCCCGTTTTCCCTCATCCCTTCCAACATTCATCATTATCTTTTCCTGTCATCTTAGCCAATCTGACAAGTGTGTAGTGTTAACCAGTTTTCAAAAGAAAAATCACAAAGTATTGCTGTAAGGAAGAATGCTCAAAATCACTAAAAAGAACAATCTAAGTCAAAACAGCTCTGAGATTTGATCTCACCCAACAAAATGTAAAAGTTGGTAAAAGATGGAAATAGTCAATATATTGCAAGAACTGTGGCAAAACAGGAACACTGCTATGTCGTTCAATCAGAATTGGTCAAATCATTCCAGAGAGAAATTTATAATTTTATTTAAAAGAAAGGACAAAAAAATGATCATACCCTTTGACCCTAAGATTCCCATACTCCCAAAACATGAAAGACACAAAGGTCCCATAGTTACCAAAATATTCATAGCAGCAGTAGCTCCTTATCGTTTAAATACGAAATGCTCTGTTTGGCATTCAAAGCCCTTCATAACCTAGCCCCCTCCTACCTTTCCAGTATTTTTACCCCTTACTCCCCCTGCCACATGTTCTTCTGTCCCATGACACTGACCTCTTGGTTGTTCCACAAGCAAGATATTCTGTCCCTTAACTCTGGGTATTTTCAGTGGCTATCCTTCATGACTTTTTCAATGCTCTCCCTCCTCATCTCCACCGACTGATTTTTAAGTTCTGACTAAAATCCCTTCTACAGGAAGCCTTTCACAACCCCCTAACTCCCCTCTGTTTATTATTTCCTTATCTTGTATATAGCTCACTTTGTATAGATTTGTTTGTGTGTTGCCTCTCCCATTACACTGTAAGCTCTTTGAAGACAAGGACTATCTTTTGCCTCTTTTTGTATTTTTGGCACTTAGTATAGTGCCTAGCTCACAGTAGGTATTTAATAAATATTTATGGCTTGACTGATGGTAGCCAAAAACTCAGGGGGGGGGGGATTAAATGTTCCTAACTCTGAAATTACCCTTAACCCTTGCTGCAAAAAAAAAATCTAGGTAGTCTTTGGACTACCTAGAAAGGTAGTCCAAATGGAGCAAGGGAGATCATGACCTGACTGGCAGCTGAGAGAGGGTGGTGACCAAGGTCACAGTGAGAAGAACACAGGGACATAAAAGGGCTTCAAGGACAATAGTGACCCTACTCCCTTATTATATTATATTATATGAGCATAGAAAGCATTGTTAAATAATCTCAATGTACAGTCAGTGAAAGTACATCACAGACTTTCTAAAATATTGGGGGGGGGGGGGAACCCACCAGTGCTTAAATGAGAGCTAAGAAACTGACCCTTTCATCCATTAACCACTCTATCACAGTCAAAAGAGACAGATTCTCTACCCATGCCTTTGGGAATTAGCCATAGCCCCTTGGCATCAAGGAAGATGGAAAATCCCCACCCCTGGCATGATTTGTAAAGTATAGGTGATAGACCAGTCTACTCATTGTCCAATGACATTTCCCTAATGGCTTGTGAATAGGTAAACAAAAATATCCTAACACTGAAAAGTGTTTCTGCCTCAGAGATGATCTTTACTGTAAAAATGTAGAAACTCTTCTTCTTAAACTATATAGTTCTATCATAAAGCAAGTCATAAACCACTTCTCATTTAAAGTGACATTAACAGTTGGACATTGGATTAAGCTGAACTGGCAATTATGCTGAAACAGAAGTCTGTTCTGCTAATGGAGTGAGAACTGACACATTCTAGTGTATAAAGAGCTAAAAAAACAAATGTTGGAAGGCAAAAATATTAAATTCATCCTTTGCAAATCATAAAACAATAAAAATGGCAAATAAATGCGAACAAAGGACTCAGACACATATAGAAATTAATATAATACTACAGAGTGGGTATGAATTAAATATTGGGAACAAATCATGGAAACAACAAAAAATAGGTGACTCAAAGCCTGAGAAGCTTGTTGACAGCCATAAAGAAAGCAAGCAGATAGTGGGGAACAAGAAGGGTAAAAGATCTTACTTTTTTGGCTTAGCTTTTGTGTTTGCTCAGATTCCTTTTATGTAAATAAGCAAAGGATTTTAGAGTGCTTAATAAAGTCTTTGTACATCAGATGGACACAGCCTTTAGTACTTGCTGGAAAACAGCTCTGAAATAGTTTGCTTTGGAGCAAAAGTTGGCCATATAAAATCAAATGAGAACTGCAAGAGCTTTCTAACCCTAAAATATCTAGAGGCTTAAAAGAGAGATGTAGATCCTGCTAGCAGGAAAAATTGAAGTAAAACACTACAATTAATTTTATCCTGAGGGAACTCTGCCTGGTAGTTGTTCTCTTACCTGAAAAAAAAATATTAATCTCTACTTATTGTGGAGAAACTAAATCCCTACACCCTAGAAGACTGGTATCAAGATGGCAAGCAGGTGCCTTGAAGAGGTGACATTTAGAAGCTGGTAAGAAAATCTCAACAATCATGAGATGCCCACTGAGGAGCAATGTGATACCTAGCAAAGAGCAGGCTTAGTGGGTAACATAATGATAGCACCACAGTTGGCATTGGCAGCCCTTCAGTGAAGGATATATGAATTGCCTTTTTATAGTCTGACTCCATGAGCTCCCTACTTGTGGGGCCCTCCATGTTTATATCCTGGTTCTTGGCATCAAGGAGCTTGGAAAATCCTCACAACTGGCATGACTTGCAAATTATAGGTGGGAGACCAGCCTCTTCATTGTTTAATGCCATTTCCTGGAGGGAAAGGTGAAAGATATTTGAGGAAAAGTCACAAGATGTAGTTTCATCTCATTTTTGTTTAAAGACCTCCAGTGACTTCAATTCGACTTAGATCAATTCAATAAACATTTATCGTGTGTCTGCAATGGGCTGGGCACTGTGCTTAATTGTGGTACTTGCCCTGTAGCCAAAGATCGTAGTGGAAGTTTCTCAGGATTTTTTAAATGTCTTTGAAACTAGTCCCTTTCAGACTTGAATTAACTGATGCAGAGTAAAGTGGGTAGAACCAGGGGGACAATTTAGACAACACTACTGTAAAGAAAAATTACTTTGGAACACTTAAGATCTCTGACCCACACAAAGACCCACTATGATGCTACACAGCATGAAACCTGTTCCTCGCCTCCTGACAGGGAGATGATGGATTCAAGCTGCAGAATGAAACAGACATTTTGGGTATGACTAATGTGGAAATTGGTTTTTATCTTTCTATGCAAATTTCTTTATAAGCCTCTTGTTTTTCTTTTTTAATGGGGCTGGGAGAAGATGGGTATGGGAATAGAAAATAACTACTTATTGACAATTTTAATATTTAATGGGGGGAAGAAGAAAGAATTATTCCATTTCTAAAGAACAGGGGGGAATGGGAAGCCCCTTCTCTTACAGAGGATTATCACAAAATTTTTTCAGAAGCTATGTAGGCTGACCTATGAGAATATATTCTATATTTTCATTGGAGATCTAAGTCTTCATTCCCGTGATCCTAAACTTATTTATCCATATAAATGTTGTATCTCACTATCACTCCCCACCTCAGAAAAAAAGAAGGAACAAAAATCCTTTCAAGACAGGAGCTATTTATTTCATTTGTCTTTGTAGCTTTAGGATCTCATCCCCTATTTTCACTTAAGTGCATCAAATGCCCATTCCATTGAATCAAATTGAATGTTGATCACTTGTTCCCCCTTTCCATACAAACCAAGCAAGAGGTTAGATTAATTTAAAGCGGGAAATACTGAGATGTACATTCTGGATAATCAGGGCACTGGATTATTATTATTATTGAACACTGGAACCTATAGAGCTTTCATTTCTAGAGATATTTAAGAAAGAAAGATTTTGTTGAATGGTTTCAACTTCAACTTAAGAACTGTAGGATTTTCAAATTCTAAAACAGTTACTATTAGAAATCAAAGCTTTGGGAGTATTTTGCCTCTGGGGCACATAGATATTTATAATCCTCCAGGCCACCCAATATAGTCATTTCTCCTAACCACATAGTACTGTCTCCTAAATATACCTTACACATTGGCTAAAAGCCAACAGAACTATGGGCTCTCTTTTGCATGGTGGATTTTTGGTGCCTATAATTATCTTGTGGTTGGGTGGGAGCATGAATCTGAGATTAGAACAGCCCAGTGCGTGAAGCATCAAAAAATGTGGCTAACCGTTCAGCCAGTGAAGTCAACATGTATCAATAGCCAAGTCCTTGACCTTTCCTTTTGCAACAGAGTGTGAAAAATTAAAACATCTGAAGGTTTCTGTCTTTTAGAAAAAGTGCTTTGATACCTATAAAAAAATGTATACTGATGCCATTTATCATGTATATGCAGGGTGCTCAATTAGCCCAGTCGAATAAACACTTTAAGTTGTTTTGTGGATGGTAGGATTGACTTCTGCCTGATCACCTAGGTCATCAGATGAGCAATGTACTTCTGCGGCTGAAGGATAGTGCAAAAGATCAAATCTCTAACCTTGATCTCATCAGCATGATTCCATGCCTTTGAGAGAAAGTAAAACAAAACAAAACAAAACAAAACAAAAACAACAGTGTTCTTAGAAAATGGTTTCTCTAGATTCACTGTTTATGTTGATCAAAATCCCCAGATAATTGTTTGATGGTCTGTTTCATTCATGTCTGATCTTCACAATTTCAGGACATCTGGATAAAAAGGAGAGAATTCACAAATTTTATCCTGACGACATAAAATATCCAGATAGTCGACAGAGCCCTAGAATGGAGATCAGAGACTGGGGCTCCAGTTTGGGCTTGTTGGATGAGTGGCAAGATAACGTCCCCTCTTGTTTTCTGATCTTCCTTCTAAAATCTGGTGATTTCAGCATTCCAGAAGGTGAGAGAGAGTTAGAAGGTTTCTTTGATGGCTACCTAGTCCAATCCATTCCCCAAAAGATTCCTGACAGATTTGTCACATGCTGTTACAAAGGAGGTCAAAGACACAGCTACTAATGCACCTTGACTTCATTGGCAGAACTACCAATTTCCTTCAAAGCACTTTTGCACAGCTATTATAATTAAGAAGGTTTTGTTTTCCTTTTTACAAGTATATCCATATACATGTATCCATCTTCTTTGGACAGTCCGGTGCTAATTTAAATGGTTTTCTTAGGCCTTCTGGAACCCAAGCAATTTCGAGTCTGTTGTAACACCGTCAAGACAATATTATAAGCTTAAATGATTGGCTGGAAGAAATTAGGAAGTTTTCATAGACATTAAGCCTTAGTTTGCCTTCTGGGAGCTCTAATGTTATTCAACATGGCAGCTTTTCAAAAGCTATTCCTCAAGTATGGAATACTCGTTGGACTCGCCCTCTCTCCTGATTTTTCTCTCTGGAGCCAAACAGAACAATTATCCCTTTTCCATATGATAGCCTTCCAAATACTTGAATGGCCCCAAGATGTCTCCCCTCTGTTTCCCTTCTCGTGAGCATACATTCCCAGTCTCTTCAACCAACCTTCATATGACACTCAAGGCTCTTCTCTATCTTGGTTGCTTTCGTCTAGACTCTCTGGAGTTTATCAATGTCCTTCTAAATTGTGGCACCCAGAATTAAGCATAATCCTCCAGATGTAATCTGACCAGGCCAGTGAATAGAGGGATCATCACTTCTCTATTCCTGGAAGCCATAGCTCTCCTAATGTAGCCCAAGATCACATTAGCTTTTCTGTCTTCAGGGGAAGCTTAAGGTGATACAGTGGATAGAGTACTGGGCCTTGAATCAAGAAGACCTAAATTCAAAACATGTAGTAGTTATTTGACCCCAAGTTAGTCATTTAACCTCTGTCTGTTTCCTCAACTGTAAAATGGGAATACTAATAGCACCTACGGGTAGGATTGTTGTGAAGATCAAATGAGATAATATCTGCAAAGCACAGTACACGCATTAGTAAGTGCTTTAATTCCTTTTTTCCCTTTCCCTTTCTTCAGTCTACCCACAATACTGATGCTTCCTAATGATCTTTCTGGGTCACTAAAATCCATATATTATTTTCCCATGAATCTCTATTGTGCAATACCTTTCCTACCTTGAAATTGTGGAGGTGATCCTTCAAAACCAAATGCAAGATGATAAATATGGAAACATGTTCAGAAGAATTGTACATGCTTAACCTACATTGAGTTATTTGCTGTCTAGAGGAGATTAGAAGTGGGAAGGGAGGGAGAAAAATGTAGAACACAAGGTTTTGCAAGAGGGAATGTTGAAAACAATCTCTGAGTGTATCTTGAAAAATAAAAAGCTATAATTAAATCAAAACAAATCTAAGTAAGAGTCTACATTTAGCCCTCTTGAGTTTTATTGTATTAGATTCAGATGAGTTTTCCTGGGCAATTAAAACCTTTGGGGATCATTTTATTAGCTCTCCTTCCCAGCTTTGGGTCAATTTCAGATATGAGGAGCATCTAGGCCTTTATTCAAGTGGCTGATAAAAAATATTAAATAATGTCAAGCTAAGCCCAGATCCCTGGGACACTCCACAGGAGGCCTTTTTTACCAAGGTGATGCTGAATCACTTACAAATAGTCTAATTTGCAAGTAAATCCAAGTAGTCAACCAACCAGTTCTTAACCAATACAATTAGATTGTTGTCAAGTTCATATTTTTCCATCTTTTCCATAAGAATAATATGAAAATCAGGTGGTCCCCAAAGGCCCTTCCAGCAGGTAAATTCTTTGTCTTTAAGGATATGAACAGGCATTTTTCAGATGAAAACAACTCTGAAGCACGCCTCATACCTATCAAATTGGCTAAGATGACAAGGGGAAAAATGATAGACGCTGGAGGGGGTTTGTGGGAAAATTGGGACACTGGTGCATTGTTGATGGAGCTGTGAAACTGATCCAACCATTCTGGAGAGCAACTTGGAACTATTCTCAAAGGGCTATCAAACTGTGCGTACCCTTTGACCCAGCAGTGTTACTAATAGGTCTGTGTTATGGGAGCCACCTGCTAGTGGCTGCTGGGGATCTACTTCTGACCAGCAGAACAGATCCCTTTATGTGAGAGGATGATAATGATACAAGGAGACTGAGAGGCATTTGCAGGTCTCTCCTCTTCCCTCTCATTTATTTCATTCCCAATCCACTAGCAACATCTGAGTCAGTAAAACAACTCCTTCAAGTATGTTACGATTCACAGCTGTTGGGGCTTTTGGAGAATCATCCTTCCCCTTCACATTTAGGCGTGGTCCTTAACAGGTCTGTATCTCAAAGAAATCATAAAAGAGGGAAAGGGCCCCACATGTGCAAGAATGTTTGTGGCAGCCCTTTTTGTAGTGGCGAGAAACTGGAAACTGAATGGATGCCCATCAATTAGAGAGTGGCTGAACAAGTTGTGGTACATGAAGGTAATGGAATATTATTGTTCTATTAAAAATGATGAACAAGCTGATTTTAGAAAGGCCTCGAAAGATTTACACAAACTGATCCCGAGGGAAATAAGCAGAACCAGGATTACATGGTAGACAATCATAGCAGAGGTTAAGTTACGCTATTTAAATGGACTGAAATGCTATTGTGTTATAAGAAAAGTTGAGTAGGGTATTTGCAGAAAAACCTGGAATGGCTGGACTGATGCTGAGTGAAGTAAACAGAACCAGGAGAATATTATCCACAATAACAGTAACAGCGTGTGATGATCAGCTATGATAGTTTTAGCTCTTCTTGGCAACACAGTGATCCAAGACAATTCTAATAGACTTGGGTTGAGAAATGCCATCCACATCCAGAGAAAGAACTGAGGAGGCTGAATACAGATCAAAACATACTCTTTTCAATAAATTTTGTTTTTTCTTTCTCATGGTTTCCCCTTTTTAGTTATGATTTTTCTTTCACAACATGACAAATATGAAAATACGTTTAAAATATGTTTGTTGTCTTGGGGAGGGGGATAAAAACGAGGAAGGAAGAAAATTTGGAACACAAAGTCTTACAAAAATCAATGTTGAAAACTATCTTTACATGTAATTGAAAAAAATAACATGCTATTAAGCTAAAAAATAAAAGAAATAAGTCTTTGTCTTTCAAAGATATCATGATATATCTCTAAGCAGAATATGTCATGTTCTTCTTTCCCCCCATAACCCAAGTCTATAATAACTTCTTCACTGTTTCTGCCCATTGTTCCTCATTCTGTCATCTGAGGCAGAGCAGAGCCAGTTGTCTGCCCCCTCTAATACTTGAAGACAGGGGTTACATTTCCCAAGAGCCTTCCAATATCCAGGCTGAAGATCTCTGATTGCTTCAACCAATCTTCCTCTAGCAGGATTTGTAAGTCCCTCCCCATCTGAATTGACTTTCTTTGGGTACCTTCAAGCTTTTTCATGTCTTTTCTAAAATGGAGTACCCTCAATTGAACAGAATAATCTGTGCCAAAGACATAGAGGGACTAGCACCTCCTCACTGGACACTAAAGTATTCACAACATACAGGCATGGGGGAGAAAATTGAATGGAGACAGTAGGGAGTTTACTTTTTTCTCTGCAGTTCATGGAACTTATACAAAAAGTGACCACGTGTTAGGGCATAAAAACCTCAAAATCAAATGGAGAAGGGCAGAAATAGTAAATGCACCTTTTTCAGATCATGATACAATAAAAATCACATGCAATATAAGGCCAGGGGAAAATAGATCAAAAGTTATGTGGAAATTAAATCATTGAATCCTAAAGAATGAATGGGTGAAAGAGCAAATCACAGATACAATCAATAATTTCATCCAGGAGAATGACAATAATGAGAAAACATACCAAAATTTGTGGGATACGGCCAAAGCGGTTATAAGGGGGTAATTTTCTATCTCCAGATGCTTACTTGCATAAAATAGAGAAAGAGAAGATCAATGAATTAGGCTTACTATTAAAAAAAAACTAGAAAAAGAACAAATTAAAAACCCTCAATTACATACCAAATTGGAAATTCTAAAAATAAAAGGAGAGATTAATAAAATTGAAAATAAGAAAACTATTGAATTAATAAATAAAACTAAGAGTTGGTTTTATAAAAAAACCAACAAAATAGAAAAGCCTTTAGTTAATTTGATTAGAAAAAGGAAAGAGGAAAATCAAATTGTTAGTCTCAAAAATGATAAGGGAGAACTTTCCTCCAATGAAGAGGAAATTAGAGTAATAATTAGGAGTTACTTTGCCCAACTTTATGCCAATAAATTTGATAATCTAAATGAAATGGAGGAATATCTACAAAAATATAGACTGCCCAGGTTAACAGAAGAGGAAATAAATTATTTAAATAGCCCCATTTTAGAAAAAGAAATAGAACAAGCTATTAATCAACTCCCCAAGAAAAAGTCTCCAGGGCCAGATGGATTTACATGTGAATTCTACCAAACATTCAAAGAACAATTAATTCCAATACTATATAAACTATTTGAAAAAATAGGGAAAAAAGGTATACTACCAAATTCCTTCTATGATACAGATATGGTGCTGATAGCTAAACCAGGTAGGGTGAAAGCTGAGAAAGAAAACTATAGACCAATTTCCCTAATGAATATTGATGCAAACAATATTAGCAATAAGATTACAGAAAGTCATCCCCAGGATAGTACACTATGACCAAGTAGGATTTATACCAGGAATGCAGGGCTGGTTCAATATTAGGAAAACTATCAGCATAATCAATTATGTTAATAACCAAACTAACAAAAATCATATGGTTATCTCAATAGATGCAGAAAAAACATTTGATAAAATCCAACACCCATTCCTATTAAAAACACTAGAGAGTAGAGGAATAAATGGGCTTTTCCTTAAAATGTTAGTAGTATCTACTTAAAACTATCAGCAAGCATCTTATGTAATGGAGACAAACCAATAAGATCAGGAGTGAAACAAGGCTGCCCACTGTCACCATTACTATTTAATATTGTATGAGAAATGTTAGCTTTGGCAGTAAGAGAAGAAAAAGAGATTAAAGGAATTAGAGTAGGTAATGAGGAAACCAAATTATCACTCTTTGCAGATGATATGATGGTATACTTAGAGAACCCTAGAGACTCAACTAAAAAACTACTAGAAACAATTCACAACTTTAGCAAAGTTGCAGGATACAAAATAAATCCACATAAATCAGCAGCATTTTTATATATTACCAACAAAGTTCAGCAGCAAGAGATACAAAAAGAAATTCCATTCAAAATATTGGTTGATAGTATAAAACATTTGGGAATCTATCTGCCAAGGAAAAGTCAGGAACTATACAAACTAAACTACAAAACACTTTCCACACAAATAAAGTCAGACCTAGTCAATTGGAAAAACATTAAGAGCTCATGGGTAGGCCAAGCGAATATAATAAAAATGACAATACTACCCAAACTAATTTACTTATTTAGTGCCATACCAATAAAACTCCCAAGAAATTATTTTACAGATCTAGAAAAAATAGTAGCAAAGTTCATTTGAAAGAACAAAAGGTCAATAATTTCAAGGGAATTAATGAAAAAAAAAAGACAGATGAAGGTGGCTTTGCTGTACCAGATCTAAAACTATATTACAAAGCAGCAGTCATCAAAACCATTTGGTACTGGCTAAGAAACAGAGCAGTTGATCAGTGGCATAGGATAGGACCACAGGACAAACTAGGCCATAACTATAGCAATTTAGTGTTTGATAAACCCAAAGACCCCAGCTTTTGGGATAAGTACTCACCATTTGACAAAAACTGCTGGGAAAATTGGAAACTAGTGTGGAAGAAATTAGGGCTTGACCAACACCTAACACCAAGATAAGATCTAAATGGGTCCATAATTTAGATATAAAGAGTGATATTATAAGTAAATTAGAGGAACATAGGATAGTTTACCTCTCAGACCTGTGGAGATGGAATAAATTTACATCCAAAGAAGAATCAGAACTCTCAGTTGAACACCAGATACTTTTGACTATATTAAGTGAAAAAGTTTTTGTACAAACAAAACTAATGCAGACAAGATTAGGAGGGAAGCCATAAATTGGGAAATCATCTTTACATTTAAGGGTTCTGATAAAGGCCTCATTTCTAAAATATATAGAGAATTGTCTCATATTTATAAGAATTCAAGCCACTTTCCAATTGATAAATGGTCAAAGGATATGAACAATCTTCAGATGATGAAATTAAAACTATTTCTAGTCACATGAAAAGGTGCTCCAAATCATTATTGATCAGAGAAATGCAAATTAAGACAACTCTGAGATACCACTACACACCTGTCAGATTGGCTAGAATGACAGGAAAGGATAATGACAGGTGTTAGAAGGGATGTGGGAAAACTGGGACACTGATGCATTGTTGGTGGAACTGTGAAAAAATCCAACCATTCTGTAAGAGCAATTTGGAACTATGCTCAAAAAGTTATCAAACTGTGCATACCCTTTGACCCAGCAGCATTTCTATTGGGCTTCTATCCCAAAGAAATCATAAAGGAAGGAAAGGGCCCCACATGTGCAAGAATGTTTGTGGCAGCCCTTTTTGTAGTGGCAAGAAACTGGAAACTGAATGGATGCCCATCAATTGGAGAGTGGCTGAATAAATTATGGTATATGAATGTTATGGAATATTATTGTTCTGTAAGAAACGACCAGCGGGATGTTTTAAGAGAGTTTTTGCATGAACTGATGCTGAGCGAAATGAGCAGAACCAGGAGATCATTGTACACGGCAACAACAATACTATATGATGACCAATTCTGATGGACATGGCTCTCTTCAACAATGAAATGTTTCAAACCAGTTCCAGTAGTTCAATGAAGAAAGCCATATACACCCAGAGAGAGGGATATGAAATGTGGACCACAACATAATACTTTTATGCTCCCTATTGATGTTTGCTTGCATTGGGTTTCCTTTCTCAGATTTTTTTTCTTGTAGATACGATTTTTTCTTGCACAGAAAGATAAGTGTGGAAATATGTATACATATATTCAATATGTCAAGTATTTTAACATAATTAACATGTAGTGGACTTCCTGAAATCTAGGGGAGGGGAAGGGACTAAGGGGGAAAAATTTGTAACGGAAAGCTTTGTAAGGGTCAATGTTGAAGAACTACCCATACATATGTTTTGAAAATAAAAAGCTTTAATTTAAAAAAAAAACATACAGGCATGGGGTTTCTAAGCAATCTATAGGCCTTTGGCCTCTTTTTTCTTCATACTAAACCATTTTTTTCCAGCCTTTGCTCCACCCACCTTTGTATTAAAGTCACTGCCTAAAGCTTAGAGCTTAAGAGACTATCTGGTCCAAGGCTTCTTAACATATATGGGCGTAGGTACAAGAAAGTACTTTTATGCACAATAATATATCTAGCAGCTCTCTTTGTGATCACTCAAAGTTGGAAACTAAGGGGATGTCCTTTGGAGAAAAGACTAAAATTATCAAAGTATATGGAGGAAATGGACTATTACTATACTATAAGAAAATGGTTAAAGGAGACAATTTGAGGGGAAACTGGGAAGATCTCCATAAACTGAGGTAGAGCAAGGTGACTAGAACTAGGAAAATGATTTCTATGACAACATTATTGAGAAATTTTTGAACTCTGATCATTGCAATGACATGTCATGAAACCAGAAGACTGAAGTTGAGACACAACAAATCTTTTGTCATAGAGGTAATGAGCTTAAAATGCAGAGGGACATTCAGGGGCATGGTTACTGTGGAAATTTGTTTTGCTGAACTATGTATGTTTATGATGAGAGTTCTGTTTAAAAAAATAAATTCTGGTTCAAGGAGAAAGGTCAGTACAGTAGAACATATAAATGTGGGTAAGTAAAATAAATATTTTAAATAGCCTCTAAGTAGGAAAGAGTTGACTACTATGAAGAAGTGTCTTATGCTAGTTATAGATTATTTTAAGAAGGATAAAATGGCTCAACAATGCCAGGCCCTACGAGCTTTAATTCAGATGCAGGCCCAAAAGGAACATGCAGAACATTCGAATTTTTTAAATAGTAAGGATAATCTATGAAGGAATAATCCAAGTGACTTTCAGTGATATATTCTGATTAGACCAGCCCTTTTGGAGGAAGTGGAGTAAATGAGGATACACATAGACACAGAAACAGCTAGAACAACTAGGAATCTTTCAATGCATGTTAGGGAAAATCCAAAAGTCCTTGTTCTTACCACCCTTTACTACCTTTTTCACCATACAGTCACCTACAAAGGTAAAAGGGTACCACCCAGGCCAAAAGGCCGTTTATCCAACCGATTAAGTAACCCAACAATCAACTTGCCCACTTCTGGGCACTTCTTGATGATGGCAATTGCTGATGCCCACTTCTACACTTATCTAAACCATTGGTCAAACACAAAAAGATTAAATTATTCAAAATAAATATGAAATCTTTGGATTTTGGAAAAACCCAATGAAAGAAGCGCTACCTGAAAGCAATTCCTTTAACAGAAGCCCTGGAAATTTTGATCAACTACAAGTTCCATACATATCAGCAGTATGATAAGACATGGAGTAGATTAAGAGAGGAGTGAAGAAATGATAAACAGAAATCATTCTCTTTCCCTAAAACCCTTCCCTCTTCTCAGCTTCCTACAACTATTGAGGAAGCTGCTGTTATCCAGTCACCAAAGCTTCCGACCTTAGATCATCCTTAGTCTTCATTCTTCCAGGCTCCAATTATCCAGTCAGTTGACAAATTTTGTTATTCCTATCTTATATCTTATATATACTCTCTTCTTTCTATCCACATATCCAGTAACCCGACTTGTGCCCTCTTACATGGATTAATGCCATAGACTGGTCTCTCTACCTCAAGTCTCTCCTCCCATTCATTCCATTTTTCACTCAATTGTCAAGAGTTTTTTTTTCCCTAAAGTGTGGGTCTGAGAATGTCATATTCCGTTTCCCAACTCACTGAACTCTGGTGACTAACTACTATCTCCATTATAAAATACAAACTCCATCCAGCAATTAAATCTCTTCATAACCTAGTGTTTTCCTTCCTTTCCAGTCTTCTTCTATTTTACTCTATGACCAAATGACACTGGTAGATGGCACTCCACCTGCCAAATCAATACATTTATATCTCCTGGCCCCCATATCTGTAATGCTTTGTCTTTTCATCGCCAACCCTTAGTTCTCTTTCAAGACTTAGCTCATATCTTGAACAGGAAACTTTTTACAAGCCCCACTAGCTGTTAAGGCCTTCAACGCCTTTCTTTCTCAGAATGCCTTCTATCTGTATGTGAGCACAATGCTTAGCATATAATAGGCACTATATACGTGCTTATTCCCTTCCTTTCCCTTATTTACAAGCTGTCTCCACATTAGAATATAATAACATATTTCTCAATCAAGGACAGGAAGTGGTTCTGCCTTTCTTGGCATTCCCAACAGGTGGAATAGTGCCTGGCACATAAAAAGTCCTTAATAAACTCTTGTAGATGGACAGTCATTTTGTGCCTTGCTCTGGTCAGACCACATCTGCAGTACTATGGTCACTTTGGAGCACCACGGTTTAAAAAGAACATTGATGGATATATGTTTAATATGATTGTATGTATATAATAACCTAAATCTGATTGCTTGCTATCTTGGAGAGGGGGACACAGTTAAGAAAGAGGGAGAAAAAACTTTGAAACTCTAAATCATGTAAAAATAAAAACTGAGAACTAAAAACCAACTAAAAAATCCCCAAACATGGATAACCCAGAAAGAGTTGGTTAACTAGGGCTGTGAAGGCTTTCAAGTCCATGTCATATGAGGATTGTTTGCAGTAACTGGGCATCTTTAACTTGGAGAAGACAAGAGTTAGGGGAGACGTGATAGCTGTGTTCAAGTATTGGAAGGGATGCCATATGAAGAGGGAATGATTGTCCCAGAGGACAGAACTAGGAGCAGTGGTGGAAGTTGCATTAAGACAAATTTAGACTTCATTTCAGACAAAATCTCTTAACAGTCAGAACTCTCCAAAAGTAGAATAGGATGGCTCAAGAAGTGGCAAGTTCTCCTTCTTTGGAGGTCTTCAACCAGAGGCTAGATGTCCATTTGTCGGATGCATTGTAATAGGAATTCTCTTAGGGAATTGGCTTGGCTGCTGAGACATGTTTCACCTGTAAAATACTGTGACTTTATGAAAATTGAGAGCTTTGGGAGTAAACAAAATTATGACAAGATATAGCTTAAGACATTCTTCGCCAATGCAAAAATGTTGCAATCAATTTTTTTTCTACTTTTTGGGCAAACAAAAGCTCCAAGAAAAATCACCCCAGGCATTTGCTGTACCCTGAGGGTTAACAAATCAGGTAAAATCAAACTGGGCAGAAAGCTGAGATCTAAAGACTTCTTTCTAGCTAATAATAGCTGACATTTATCTAGCACTTTACATACATTAGTTATATTCTGTTACCCTGTAAGATAGATGTCCCAGTACAATTTTTTTTTACAAATGAGGAAACTGAGGATCAGAAAATTTACATAGGTAGGAAGTATCTGAGGCAAGATTTAGACCAAAATTTGTTCTCCCTGCAAGCCTAATGCTCTGCCTTTTAACTGGAATTCCTAAAGATCTACAAAAGAGGAGAGTTGTCTCCCTTAGATATATGAAGGTGACAAAACACATCCTAATGTTTAGCATTATTATCTTTATTTATATCTAATGATTATGGGGCATAGTAGGTATTTGTGCTTAGCTAGTGGCTGGTCCCCACCCTCCTGGCTCTCTACCATTAGGTGTGACTTTTTTTTTTCCATTTTCAACCCTTAGGGGTTTCATTAAACCTTCCTGGTTTGAATGCTAAGATTGAAGATGCCTGAGGCAACTGGCCTCAAAAGGAAAGGACTCCAACTTTCTCTTTTATTTTCCCAGTAGGCTCCTTAAGACTCTGGATGGGCCTAGATCATTTGGTATGAATTCATGGGGTCTTTTTCCTCTGTTGTTGATAAGTTATAAGATATGGATCTATATTATCTCTTTCCATTTAGCTATGAGCCCCCATAATTTTTCCAAAGAATACCACATAATTGTCTTCCTCTCATCTGCATTTAACCCCAGAGGGTACGCACATAAACACACATACACTAAACAAATACATTAGTTTGGAGAAATTGATTCCTTTTTTTAAAAATTGGCAAAAGAAACCAGAAAGCAAATAAAGTCCTGAAAAACAAAGATGGAAAATACATTTCAGTACTCTCAGGGAGAAAATAAAAGTGAAAGTGAAGAAAAGTTTTGTTATCGATAGTACCAGATTTCAAACTATACTACAAAGCAGTAATCACCAATAGTATTTGGTGCTAGTTAAAAAATAGAGTAAGTGGGCAGCTGGGTGGCGTAGTGGATAGAGCACCAGATCTGAAGTCAGGAGGACCTGAGTTCAAATCTGAATTCAAGACACTTAACATTCCCTAGCTGTGTGGCCCCGGGCAAGTCACTTAACCCCAATTGCCTCAGCAAAAAGAAAAAAAAAAAGTAGAGTAAGTGTGGCATAATTTCAGTGTCCTAGACAACTAATTCTAAGACTATGAGTTACAGAAAAGACCTGTTTTGATAGTTTCTTCATCCACAAGTGGCCGATGCCAATGAAGTCCAGGTACAGTCCTTATCCCTAATAATATAAAAATTGATAAATGATATAAATTGGCAACTCAAGATCCGGAAGCAATTGAACTTAATAGTCCTCAATAAACCCAAAGATCCCAGCTACTGGGGGGGGGAGGAAGAGGGGAAGACTACTTGACAAAAACAGCTGGGCTAATCATAATTATCTGGCAGAAGTTAGGTTTAGATCAACATCTCACACTTATACTACAATAAGCTCCAAATGGATATATTACCTAGATATTAAAGCTCACATAATAAACTAGAGAAGCAAAGAAAAGAAATACCTTTTGCAACTCTAGGCAGAAATATTCTTGATCAAGCTTAAGAATATCATAGAATGATTTTGATCACTTAAAACTGAAAGGCTTTTGCATAAATAAAAATCAATTAAAATGAAAAAGGAAACAACTAGAAATGTTTGTTCAATAAATTTCTCTATTTGAAATATATAATTGATTCAGATATATTGGAATAATTTTCGTATAAATTGATTCAAACCAGATCCAATCCCCCAATGAATAGATTAAAGGATATAAATAGACATTCAGAAAGGAGTTCACAAAAGAAGAAAAACAAATGACCAACAACAGTATGGGAAAATACTCCAAATCTTTAATAAGGGAAATACTATTCAAAATCACTTTGAGGTTGCCTTTCCAACTCATCAGATTAACAAAGGTGACAAAAAAAGTAAAATGATTATTAGAGGGGATGTAAGAGAATAGGCATAGTAATACATTTTGTGGGTTTATGAACTTACATAGATTTTCTGGAAAGCAATTTGAAATAACCCCCCAAAACAGTAACAAAATTGTATATACTCTTTGAACCAGAAATAATACTGCTATTCTTACACTCTCAAAGATTTAAAAGAAAAAAGAGAAAGTACCCATACGTACAGAACTATTCCTTGTAGCTCTTTTTGTAGTGGCAAAGAACATAATCTAAAGGAGTATTCATCAGTTGAGAAGTGGCTAAACAAATTCATGCCTATGGATGCAATGGAATATTATTGTACCATGAGAAATGACAAAAGGGACGTATTTAGGAAAAAAAAACTGGGAAGACTTGTATAAAGTGATATAACGTGAAGTTAGCAGAATCAGGAGAATAATTTAAACGATAACAGCAAATAACTTTGAAAGACTTAAGAAGTCTGATCAATGCAACAATCAACCATGACTCCAAGAGGACAGATGATCAAAAAAAAATTCTTGCCACCTCTTGACAATTTAGGTGGATGAGAGGTGGGAAAATGAGGTCTTTTTTGCTGTGATGAACATGTTTTGCTTGACTATTCTTATTTATCTGAGAGTTTTAAAAATTGGGGAGAAGGAGTGAGGGAGGAACTTATGATAGTAATGCCAAAAAGGGGATAAGAATAAATGGCGCCTTTTTAAGTGCACAGAACAGAAGGAAAATCAGAGGGAAGCACAGACAAGCAGGACAACTTTGGAACTAATGTGCTGAATGTATTACATGTTTAAGAAAAACAAGTTAGACAGAATGGAGATTGATATTTTCACATACAATCTTCTTTCTGTTCTTTGTGTGTGGAAATGGTCCATATTTGCTGGGTTTGTTAAGGTTAGAATGGCAAAAAAAAATAATAATTAAAAAAAAAGTTTGGACGTTACCACTTTTTTTCTTGGCAATGGAGACAACTATAGCCACTCAACAACTGTTCCACAGTTCAGATGCAGTCTTTTCCCCTTTCCCCTTGGCACTCTCTCTCGGGCCAGTTCATTTGCAACAGTGGGCAGCTGCAGGGGCACCCAGTACTGCCTCTCTCACTCCCCCTCTTTACTGGCAGTCTTTCACATGATTTCTACTCTTCCTCCATTAGAAACCTGGACTCAGTGGGTAAGCTGGACAATGGTTTCCTAAATCCCGCTTCATGTGAAAGATAATCAAAAAAGTGGGCAACTGGACAATCTGTAAGATAGCCCTGCTGAGATAAAACAGGGCAACCTCCTCTAGCCTGTTTCAAAATGAGACTCCTTGCTAAGAAGAGGGAAAAGTAGTTTTGAAGAATCAGTAAAAACTGACTCTTAGAAAAACCCACTTGCCAGTTACAAGGAGCTATCAAGCTAGATAATAACTTAGAAGATGATGACTCGGGTGATGAAGAAGCTGGGCATTGGGACCCTCAATAGGGTCTGGAAAAACCAATAGTATCTGTCACAGTCCCAAAAGATCCTCTGTTCAGACAAGATTTAATAATTCTACAGTTGCAAGCACAGGTTGGATAGAGATCACCAAGAAAGTCTGGAGATGATGATCATCAGCTTCAGGATCAATTCAGTAAGCCAAAGATCCTGTGGATAAAGACAGGCAGCCTAAGGCACCCATTCTGGAGGTCACAATCAAAGTGCCAGGCCTATTAGGTCAGTGACCAAGATTATCTCTGATCTCAGGTGTGGTTTTACAGCAGGTGCAATGGATACTCAAAGCCTGTAGGTGAATTGATGACATTTATTCAACTAAAACATATCCATTATCCCCCTAGGTAAAAGCATGCTATAAGGCTGCAAAAGCAATCCTCCAAAAGACAAATGGATTAGCTTAGCTGTGTGACCCTGGGCAAGTCACTTAACCTCAATTGCCTCAGCGAAAAGCAAAACAAAACAAAACAAATGGATTAGCTGCTCCTAAAGTTAACCCTTAAATGAGGTAAAAAGCTTTCAACAAGGAAGTCCTCTGAGATCTCAGGAACCCAGCACCACTCACTGCCCCATTCTTGGAGCTGTTTTTATGTCCTCCTTGTTCCAAAGGGCCCTCGGCTGGGTCCCAGATCAAGCCATCTGGAGGCAAGGTTAAGTCAAACAGCTCTTGCCTTAGATCGCAGCTGCCCCAGTTGGTCCCATGGGAGAGTATGGGTTAACTCCAGTCACCCCAGTTAAATAGTGACCTAGCTCCAAATACTTATGTTTTCAGAGATATGGGAGATGTATTTACTCATTTAAACTACTGTTGGGGTATATATTTTATATTCTTTGTGTATAATCACAATATATACTATTGGATATGTATTATGTTTGAGGTGTTTGCTATACAATATGCTTTTATTGCTTAAATATTAAGCTTTTTGTGCTTGAATGGAGTCTATATATGCATGTACTACTTATCCATGTGCATGCAGTATGCTTTTGCATGTTATCTATGTATTTGGTGACTGTATGCAAATTCGGCATATTGTATTATTGGTTTGTTCATTGAGGTTTCTTTCCTTAATTTAATATAGATAATCCATTGATTATGGATTCTATTTGCCATATGCACTAATGCTACCTGCAAATAATTCTACTATGAATACTATGTCTTAGAATCCTGCATGTGCATTTTCCTGTGGAGTCAAGATGACTCAGGCTATGTTACATCTCCATTTACGTTGCTTATGATCTACATTCAGTTATACTCTATATAATTTTCCACAACTGAAAATTCTTTACTAGGACAAAGGGAGAAAACAAGTTTCTATTTTTAATGACCAAAATCCAGTAAGGTTTACTAGCATTTGTTACTGACACAAAAGATGGATAGAAAGGCAGAGAGAGAGAGAGACAGAGATAGAGACAGACCCACACACACACACACACACACACACACACACACACACACATATATATATATATATGCTAATACACATGTGTGTCTTAAACACAGGAAAAGAGACCATGTGAGTAAAGGAAAAGGATCTTGTCTCCTTTGTTTAAATTTTGACTAAGACTTATTTGCAGGCAAGACAGAAAGGGGTTTGAGAACTTCTAATCTTAAGTCAAATGGTTGTCTGGACCACTCAAGGAGTATGCAAAAAGAAAAAAGACATCTTTTCCTGGTGGCCTATTTCTTTGGCAGCCCCTTTAGGTGGGTGCAGTATAATCAAAGATCCTCTTCTCAAGAAGAGACAGTCTAGTCATTATGCCCTAGCTAATAGGAGCTAATGGCCAGTAGGTGATTTTAAAGAGCTGAAGTTCAGAAGCTTGTGGCAAAGAAAATTTTTTGCTACCATGGACTCAGGGGAGATACCTAGAAGCAATTAGTAGAGCAATGGCGGTCCGAGATGATGCGTCCAGCAGTAATGGTGAGATTGACAGTAACCAAAAGACCAGTGGAGCAATGTTCCAGTAAAAAGGAGTATTATAACATTCGTAGACATCAGCAACCCTCTTTCACTGAAGCTGTGAGTTGGTTCTCTATGTACATCTTTGGCCACATCTATTCCCTACATACATACACAGACCCTTCATACTTACTATGTTTGCATTTGTCAGATTTCTGAAGGAAATGTTGTACTGTTACTTTTCTTATTATGTGATTCATTAAATGTCCTTGTTTTAAATGATGTTCTCCACTAACTAAGAAAAGTAAACACATTGATTGGTTCTCATGAGCTTATGGTTTTAAATTCATATGAATCCAAGGAGTACTTTGAACCTAAGGTGACTTTTCTGGGGGAATCAAGTGTTCATGTGTGTGTGTGTGTGTGAGAGAGAGAGAGAGAGAGAGAGAGAGAGAGAGAGAGAGAGAGAGAGAGAGAGAGAGAGAGAGAGAGAGATGGCCCAGGCACTATACTTTATAGCCTACAGAATTCAATTCACTGGCTCTGTCAAAACTCATTTCCCAGGAATGAAGCTTGCCAAACCCTGGGGCCAAAGTTACAATAGTTTCCCAGTGATTTCAATTCTGATAATCTCCCTAAGGGAACAGAACTAAACTAAACTGCTTGGACAGGTTGGAGAGTGAAGCACTTTGTACACAAAATGTGGTACTGGGAAGTCTCAGGCAAGCCAAGACAGCTGAACAAGCAGTACACAGCAATTGGAAGACTCCCAGGTCCATATTGCATGACTTGGCCATGACTCTGAACAGCCAGTTAGCAAAAGAATGCCCCACAACAAGAAACAACAGCAACTTCACAGACCTGGGTCCAAACCTTCATTACCTTTCATTATTCCTTGATAGCCATGCCATCTATGCTGTAATTGTACCGCGTACAGTCAATGGAAAACTCAAGAAACCGTGAGGTGTCCGGGACAAGGCCCAGATGTTCAGAGCAGGACATTCAAAAGAACCTACTTAATATCACAGAGATCGATAAGGTTGAGCGACTGAGGAAAGAGATGCAATTTTGATAGCTAGAGAATCTCAGAAAGAGAATACACAATTATCTGGTTTGGTCACAAGGGTAGCCCTAGGAGTCGTAAGCATAGGCAACCAGCTGCTTGGTAGGATTTGGAAAGAGTCTGGAATGGCTCTTGTTTCCCCCTCCCACCCCCACTAAAAAGGAGCTCCCATAGACCCATGAAGAATGCCTGGAGGCCAAATGATGGACTCCAAGGGCAAAAAAGAGCCAAATTTGAAGACATAGTTAATGTGTTTTGTTTTATTTGATTATATTTACTACAAAGAAGCGCTTCTAGTGGGAGGAAGGGATAAGAGTTTCTACAAGAGAGGAAATAAGAACTTCTTTGCAGGGAGGAGGAAGTGAGAGTATGTCCTGGGGAGGACAGTAGATGAGAGCTTTTATTGGTGAGTAATAAGAGTCCAAAAACAAAAACAAAAAGAAAGGAAACAGAAGAACATCAATGAAACATTTAAGAAAACAAATAGGAAAAATCAGAATTACTATCATGTTAGATATAATATGCACTTTAAAAATAATTGTAACAATAATTATTAATTTTCTATCAGAGTTGCAATCCAAGTCTTTGCTGTTATTCTGTTTATTGAAATATTCATATTTGTTGATGTTTAAGCTAATAAACACACATTATATTTGTATATAATGTATATATGTATATATATGTGTGTGTGTTTTTATATATGCACACACATACATCAAGAAAAACCCACGCAAAACAAGTTATCTCCAAAGAGACACTGTGGTTTAGAGGACAGGGAGCTGGTCTCTGAGTCAGGAAGACCTGGGTTCAATTCATGCTTTTCATTCACTCTGGTTGTGTAACCTCATTCTGCCCCAATGGGTCTGTAAGACAAGATGTTTTGGAGAAGGTGAGACTGTGTTGGGTGGAGAGGACTGCTTGTTTGGAGCTTCCTACACAAAGGGAATCACAAGGCCCTTCCCCCAAACCACCAAACAACCCCAAAATATTGCCAACACTGGCCTGGTTTAGTGCCTTAAATTCCCACTCCCTTGAATTTAAAGCACTATCTTCAGACTTGCCAAGAAAACCCCCAGCAGGGTCAGGAAGAGTTGGACACAACTGAAAAACTACTGAACAAAATAATGGTGGTGCTTGAGAAATGTCTACATGGGAAACTCCTGACCCTCGTATTTTCCATTTTCCTTCAGGTTAAGATGGGCATTTTTTTTGTTGAGGCAAACATACTGGAGTAATCGACCATTTTCTTCTCCAGCTCATATTACAGATGAGGAAACTGAGATAAAAAGGTTAGTAACATGTCCAGGATCACACAGTTAGACCAGATTTGAACTCATGAAGATGGGTCTTTCGGACTCTAGGCCCAGCAGTCTATCCATTGCACTAACCAATAGGAATATTCTAATAAAAACTTCCCAGGCAGAGAATTTCTCAAGTTCTTCCAGGGCCCAATTAGCATTTCATCCATCCAGTCAATATTTCCCCTCCCCCTCTATTACTATACTCCAACCCGTTGTTTCCCCAATCCCTGACATCCAGTTTAAGGGCCATAAATATAAAAGGTGTGATTAGTCCATCTCCACTGACACTCTCAGCCCTTTACTAAGGGATCGCTCCCTCTGAGGGAACAGGGATATAAACCAGGGTTGGAAGTGATCAGTTAAGAAATCAGGAGTCAGGGGGCAGCTAGGTGGCGCAGTGGTTAGAGCACCAGCCCTGAAGTCAGGAGGACCTGAGTTCAAATCTGGTCTCAGACACTTCCTAGCTGTGTGACCCTGGGCAAGTCACTTAACCCCAATTGCCTCAGCAAAAAGCAAAAAAAAAAGAAATCAGGAGTCAGTCTAGAGCCCTGAGTAGTGAGGAGGGTGAGCCTTTTGATGGCTTATTTTCATAGGATACATTTTGTATCATGGGATATATAGCACACATTCTCTGCCACCTTTAATAGATGGGAGCAAGAGAGATTCTACCAGCATGCTCCTTTCTGAAAAGGGACAGTAAGGCAACTGCCTCAGTCCTCCATAGCCGTCAAGGATCCAAACAGACACCTGTCCCGCTACCAGACTGGGGCCCTCACCCTGCTACCCAGGGGACAATAATCAAATCCATAGCTGAGCTGGATCCCAGGGCAAAGTTCCTCCTCCAGACACACCTTAGAGAAATCCATTTAACATCTGACTTGAGACCTGGGATCCAATTCACCATTGTCACCAGGAAAGGTATGACAACCTACTGTCCTACAAGCTCTCTCTTCCTCCTCTCCTGAGCAGAGTCGAAGGCTGCCTTCCCTCACTACCACTCGCTAATCCTTTTGCCCCATCCACTTCAGTCCTATCCCTCCCATGGCCATTCTGCTTATTCTATGTCCTCGCCTAGGGGACACAGTTGAAATGTTTTCATGGGCTAACTCAAAACTACATTTCCACATATTCATTCTTCTCCCCCTCACACTCTCTTCCTGCTTCCCCTTCCACTGGGCCCTCTAGAACCACCATTCTTTTGTTAGCCAATGGCTTTTCGTATCAGACCTCTTCCTCCTATATCTCTTCCATTTGTTTGCCATGCTGGAAACAAGGCTCCTCTCAGCCATTTTTGGCCAACCTCTCCATGGCGGATCGAGCAATCGATCGATCAATTAAATGTGTGCTGAGCACTGGAGACGCAAAGACAAAAGTGATATCTCCTCTATCTTCAGGAAGCTGTCACTTGGAGGAGACGACAAAGGCACATATAAGTATATGTACATACATGTTATATATTTATTAGGAACATATGTACACCGAATCTATACAGAATAAATACTAAGTAGTTTGGGGAAGGAAAGCCCCAGCATCTGGGAAAGTCAGTAAAGGGTTAATGTAGAAGAGAACACTTGAGCTGAGTCCAGAAGGAGACCAATGATTCCAAATGATGAAAGGATAAAGGGAATGGATTCCAGGATGGGGCAAAGAGGAAGGGCCGTATGTGCACAGTGGTGAGTCGGCCAGTGTGGCTAGATTGCAGGATGTGAGGAGGGGATCAGTGAGGTCATGGAATTGGGGGATGGGGCCAGTTTGTGAGGAGATGCTCATGAACTTTGGGCTTAAGCAAGCACAGGTTCAGAAAGTATGCTGAACCTGAAATGGCTTTTCTGGGGACCCCTCATGTAACAAAGGGATGCCCCAGACATTACACTGGCTTTGTTAAAGTTCATTTTATAGAAATGGAGCCTGTCACCAGCCCTGAACCTGAGTTCAAATCTGGCCTCAGACATTTAACACTTCCTGGCTGTGTGACTCTAGGCAAGTCACTTAATCCCAATTGCTTCAGCAAAAAGGGGGGGCTGCTAAATTCTGGGTTCTTGGAGGATGAAAGAAGAAAACTGCCTGTGTATATCTACCATACAGGCCAAGGCAGATACTCTAGAAAGCAGGAGCATTTATTTATATTTTATCTTAGAGACTAGAGGGACCACCGGAGCTTATTGAATGGGGCAAGAGGGCGACGTGTCCAGGACTGTGTTTTAGAAAAATCACTTTGGCAGCTGCATGGAGGATAGATTGCAGGGGATAGAGACCTGAATCAGGGAGACCAAATAAGAGGCTACTGCAATAAATCTGGCATGAGATAGTGAGAAACTGCATCAGTATAGCGGCTGTATGAATGGAGACATATGTGAGAGATCAGTAAAGATAGAAATAAGGTTCAGCAATTCAGTACAACAATAAGTATTTATAAATGCCTTCTATGAGTCAGGCACTGTGCTAAGTGCTGGGAATACAAAAAATGGCAAAAAGACAGCCCTTATTATTGAGGAGCTTGCAGTCTCATGGGGGAGAGAACGTGAAAATAACTGGGTTCAAACAAGCTGTTCTCAGGGTAAATTGGAAATGATAAACAAAGGGAAGACACTAGAGTGAAGGTGGGATTTACCTGGCATGTGAAAAAAGCTAGGGAAGCCAGGAAGCAAAGATTAGAAGGGACAGCCAGTCAGTGAAAATGCTCAGTCTAGAGATGGAAGACCATGAGCAAGTAACAGCAGGGAGGCTAATGTCACTAGATTGCAGGATAGGTGGGAGGGTGTTAAGTGTAAGAGACCCAATATATGCGGTAAGAGTAAGGAGTCAAAGAAGACATTAAGATTTCAAATCTACATGAATGAGAGGATGGAGATCCTTGACAACAACAGGGAAGTTGAAGAGGAGAGGGTTTGAAAGGAAAGACAATGAGTTCTGTTTAGCACTTGTTGAGTTTGAGATACTTATAGGATAGGGGTGGGGAACCTGGATAAGGCTGGCAAAATCATTTCAATAATCAGCCGCAGGTGATGTCAAGCTGAAAGCTAGGTACGACTTCTCACTGCTTGAGTTCTGTAAATTGATAATCTTGTATGGCCTGTGAATGATGTCATAAATATCCAAATGGCCTTTGGTAGAAAAAAAGGTTCTCCACTCGTGCTATAAGATAACCAGTTGGAAATGCCCAATAGACAGCTCACGATGTAGGAATTGGAGCTCAGGAGAAAGAGCTCCTATCTCTCATGCCCCTAATACTTTGGCTCAAGAGGAAGAGTAGGCTTATTTGCTCTTTATTCCCACTTCCAAATCCTCTCCTTGCCACCATCATTCAGAATCCTCTTCCTCTTTAAGGATAACACCATCCTTTTATATTAAGAAGAAAGTTTCAGAAGTTATTAGCTGCCCTCCTTTTGGCACAGGGAGATCTCTAGCAGGTGTCTGGATGGATTAAGTACCCCATCACTACTGTACCATGCCTCTGAGATAGTCTTATGATCTATTTCTGAAACTCCTCACGTGCTTCCTTTCCTTTCTCCGTCAATAGGATCCTGCCATATACTCTGATGACAAAATCACTTCTGTTTCTCCCTCCATTAATCTTCACCCAACTGTTTTTCACCATAATCTCCCATTTCCTGGATTTTCTTACAAGTCTCTGTTATTAATATGAAATACTACTTGACTCCTTTTTGTTCTACCCTATTTCTTTTGAATCTGGTCATGGCTTTGTTTCATCTCACTGAGTTTTAGTAATGCCTATGACATTGCATTTGCTTCCTTGTATTTAAACTTGTAGTTTTCCTTTCTTGTTGCCAGAATTTGCACATTTATGTATCAATATTTGTGATATGGGACTTTACTATTGTAGCTTTTCTTGGTTTTTGCCTCCTGTGACCTTCAGAGTATTTCAGTGGTTAATCTTGCTTTATTGTGGCTTTCTATCGTATCAAGCTTCATGGATAGATACAGGTAGTTCTCTCTCCCCCATCCTCTAAAGTTTAAAACCCTTCTGATTTGATTTACAGGGCACCAGGCAAATACATTCTTACTACTCCTTTTTTAGGTGCACTCTGTCACTGGCCAGGAACCTGTCATCCCTGTATTTTAAGCCATGGTCCAGACATCCAAATCCCATCCTCAGACACCACCTTCTTAGCCAACTATTCACTTCCCAAATCAGCTTTTCTCTTATACATCCTTTGCTTTCAATATGAAGCAGTAAGAAAAACATAATGTCTTTGGTGGTTTAGACCCCTATGGTCTTCAGTTTCTTGCCCAAGTATTTGTAATCTTTGGCAGTCCTTTCTAGATCCCTTCTGTTTGTATCATTTGTGCCCATGTGAGTCACCAGAAGTTGATAGTATTCATACATGTTGACAAGTCTGGGTAGGTTTTCTGTTATATATTTTTCCTTATTATGAACTTGACAGACATAAACAAACATGATCATTTCCACATACAAAAAAAATAGAAAAAAGAGAAATGTATATAAAACTATGAATCTCAATTATATACAGCTTGGGTATTTAAAAAGAAAAAGAATAAATTTAACATGGCAATTCTAATATTATCAAAACTCCCTTCTGCTTTATTCTGTGGATTTTATAAATGCCCCAGGAAAACAAGAGACCTTTCTGCTGAATAAACGGTTGCCTCAATACTCCTGAGCAGGAAGTCACCACCACTGTGATTCTTCAAACTCTTCACTTCCTTCTCTCACCTTGGACAGCACTCTACTAGATGATTCCTTGGAGGACCAGCAGCTTGATGCTCTCCTGAGCATCCAATTTCCTCTTCCTTGGGAAGAGCCTTCGAGAGGTTGTATTAAACTCCAAGTATGCAGTGGGTACCTCCACAGTAGGACATGTGCCCTCCATTCACTAATTTCTAGACACCGGTTGAGTTTTCTGTCACTTCAGATCCTTTGGTCAACATCTTCCTCTGTGGAAGTTCAGCTTTCAGTTTTGTTGCATTTGGGTTTTTTTTAGGAACCATTTGTCCTGGATCATTTGGAATATGGGGTATTCCCTGTACCTTCTCTTCTAGGAAAGAGACCAGAAAGGGCTTTGAAATCATTTGATTTTTGCAGAAATACAAATAGTGGGCATTCAATGCAAAATGTTTTCCTGCTCTCCATATATTAAGAGTTTTGTAAATATACATACATACATATATATGTATATATATATACATATATATTTGTAAGTGTTTATAATGCCTTTCCTAGCAACCTCCTGAAGACCCTTTCAGCCTTTTACCATCTCTTAACCACTTGAGGGACACACCCTTCTTTCCTTCTTCCTTCTCTCAGAAACAAATTGATAGCCACACTCAATTTCCTTTCCCTTCAGATCACTAACCTCTTATTTATTTCTACCAAATTGCTTGATCCCTTTCCATTTAGCTTGGATACCCGCCATGACAGTTGTCAACACCTTTGGTAAATCTATGTTCCTGTTTAATATCTCCACTGCTACTGATCATCAGAGGATCATCAATCAAAGTTATCTTGCTGGTTGTATATATTAACAAACCTTTAGTATGATCAATCAGGTTAAAATTAAGCACGTCAGCATTAAGTGTCTGCTGCATTGGGGGAGAAGGGCTGTTACAAAGACAAAAAGGAAATGACTCCTGCCCTCAGGAGCTTGTATTCTGTTGAGGGAGACTATACAGATACATAAAAACTGATGCAAAATACATTAAAAGTAAATGCAAGATAATCTGGGAGTGGAGGGAGGCACTAGAAGCAGGATGGAAGGAAATCAGGAAAGGCTTCATGCAGGAAGTAAGGGGAAACCAGTGATTCTAAGAGGTAAAAGTGAGGAGAAAGTATAGTCCAGGAGTGGGGCACAGAGAGGCTAGATGAAATGTCATATACTGGAAACAATACATAATCTTGCTCAGTTGAATTGTAGTTAAGTGTCAAGGAGAGTAATATTTAATGAGCCTGGAAAAGGTTGGAACGAGCATGCCTGTGAAGGGCTTTAAATAACAAGCAGATTTGATCTTAGAGGAAATAAGAGCCTTTGGAGGTGTTTGAGCAAGGGAATGGCCAAGAGCTTTTTGTGATATCATTTTACCAAAAAAATATTCTGATGCTTTGTAAAGCTAAGGTTAATTTTAGCTTTACAAATGAACCCCCTCCCTTTAGACTTGTCTGGTTCTGGAATCACAAGATCAGAGATTTCGAGCCAGAAGAGATTTTAGAGATTATTCAGTACAATCACCTTATTCGACAGATGCGAAAGCAGAGTTCCAGAGCAGGAACTAGCCCAGCATCAGAAAATAGGTAAATAGCTAAGGCAGGGTTAGAACCGAGGGTTCCCCTATTCAAAATTGAGTACTCCATCCTCATGCTGCCTTCCTAGACAGCAGATCTAGTCTGTCACTAGGATTGGTCCAAAGGCTTTCTAGCGTAGTTCTGTGGGTAAGTGGGCCAGCTCCATAGCCATCTAGGAGAGGGAGTCAACAATAGCAATAGGTTTGAGTGGTCCAAGTTTTTCAAGGGGGGTCTGGAATAAGATTGACTAGGATGTCAGTTCTGTATAGGGATGATCTTTCATTCTTCTACTTTTCAGCAAATGGGAATAGGCTGGATTCCCATATAACTACCACCACTCACTCCCCAGCTTGTACACCTGTCCATTTTCAGTTCAGGGAACATTTAACAAGGGAACATAGATCATAAATGAGAGTAATAATGGTGTGGCTGTGACAGCTCCATGATGGAAACTCAAAGATCACTGGGAAGGCAGAGCTCCCTCTCCTACCCCACTCAGGGGAGTTTTATGTGTGTGTGTGTGGGGGGGGTTGTAATTATGAACTTGAAAAGCAATGTTGGGAGTTCCCAGAATTTTCTAATGAGCAAAAAAACAGTCTTATTGCCAGCTTCCTAAAGCTTTACCGCAACCCGTCATCAACTTTTTAATATGGGAAAGATAGCGAAGACTGACTTTGGAAGGCAGTGCCATTTGTTGTTAGATGTCATGGCAGAGAATGAGAGCAGGAGTTGGGAAGATCTGAGTTAAGTGCCCACCTCCCTGGGTTATCATGAAGATCAGATGGGAAAAGATTGGTAAAGCACTTTGCATAGTGCCCAGCACATAGGAAGCCCTTGATAAATACTATTATTAAATAAATTAAATAATATTATATATGATATAGTATGTAATACTATATGATATAATGTAATAATGTAATATAATGTATATATAATATAATGTGTATATATATAGTACATATAATGTAATAATATGATATACTATGTAATACAATAGATAAAATAGTATTATAATTACCAATATGAAATAAATATCATAAATAAATAAAGAAATGACTATTATTATAGTAAATATATATATATATATATATTGCAATATATATTGCAGTTTATATTTGTAGCTTTGCAATGGCCTGTGCCATAGGTAACCTGGATTGGTCTACACTGAATCGGGCAATGCTTGTA
This sequence comes from Myrmecobius fasciatus, assembly GCA_023553655.1. Taxonomy (NCBI): domain Eukaryota; kingdom Metazoa; phylum Chordata; class Mammalia; order Dasyuromorphia; family Myrmecobiidae; genus Myrmecobius; species Myrmecobius fasciatus. The sequence continues at coordinate 115,008 of JAJPUD010001885.1, forward strand.
ATGGCATTACTGAGGAGATAGCAGCAGTCTGACAGATAATTTTCAGAAATGTTTTGGCATCTTTATCAGACACAGGACTCTGGAGCATCCATGGTTGCTGTTGGGTATCAGACAGGGAGGGAGGTTTTATTAGCAGTGCTTGAATGAATTCAGCCATCTAAGACTCATTTAGGACTGGCATGAGGTAATCTTCATTCAGATTTTTGATACAGACCTGAGTTTGTAAGTGTCCAGAATTGCTGGGGTGGAAATGTCCTCTCCCAGTACAAAAAGGTCCAGAATTTAAAAGTCTTAGAGAGTCGTTTGAGACATGGAGATGGGAGGTGAAAATCTGAGCTTGGGGAATAGCCAGTAGGTGAGGATGGCTGAAACAGAGAGTCTGTGATGGAAAGTAAAATGAAATAAATCTGAAAAGTTGGCTGAAGTCAGAATGCAGACAGCCTTAAAAGCCAAGCTGACCTATTTGTATATGATCCTAAAGGTAGCAGGAAGCCACTGAAAATTCTGGGGCAGGGGAGTAATGGGGTCAGAGCTGTACTTTAAGCACATTACTTGGGAAACTGTACATGGACTGGATTGGAGAAGGATGAAATTAGAGGCAAGGAGACCAGTTAAAAAATTATTACAACCCAAAGGACTCATGATGAAAAATACTATCCAAATCCAGAAAAAGAACTTTGTAGTCTGAATGCAGATTGAAAAACACTATTTTCACTTTTTATTGTTTTTTTCTTTCTCGGGGCTTTTCTTTTTTGTTCTCGTTATTCTTTCACAACATGATCAATGTAGAAATAGGACTAAGATGATTGTACGTGTATAACCTATATCAAATTGCTTGCTATCTTGGGGAAAGGGGAGGGGAGGGAAGGAAGAAAAAATAAAAATAAAAAATCTTATAAAAGTAAATGTTAAAAATTATCTTTACACATAATTGGAAAAAATAAAATACTACCAAGTTGGGGAGGAGAGACAGAAAGTTATTTGAGCAATCCAGGTTAAAAAATAAAAAAGTATGTGACTTGATTTAGGGCCATAGGTCAATAAGTATATATTATAAGGGGAGGGATGTGACAGTGGAAGCAAAATCAATAAAGCCTGGATATGGGATAAAAGAGAGAGAGAAGGTTGCAAAATTATTTATATACATTATTTCATTTTATCTACTTTTAGCATCAGCAATAACCCCAATCTCTCTCTCTCTCTCTCTCTCTCTCTCTCTCTCTCTCTCTCTCTCTCTATATATATATATATATATATATATATATATGTGTGTGTGTGTGTGTGTGTGTGTGTATGTGTATGTATACATATATATATTTACACACATATATATGTATGTAAATAAAAATGCTAAAAGAAAAACTTCATTGACTGCTGAGATTAAAAGTTTCAAAAGCACGCTATGGGAGAACATGGGGGTTATCAGCGTGACAAGGAAAAAGGAGGACAGATGGCAAAACCCTGATCCTAGCTGAAGGTCAAAGCAGGAGTTGGTGGAGTCTTGGCGTCTGGATGAGGTTATAAGAGTGATGAGGCATGTTTGAGGTAATCACTCATCAATTAAAAGCTAGGTCAGCTCTTCCCCAAGGCTAACTCCAATATTGAATAGAAGGAGGGGGGATGTCTTTGGTCCTGGACTAGTGGTCAGTGGGGGGGGTGGTGGAGAGAAGCAGCAGAAGATCAGATTGTGACTCTCTGGTCCTATTTGATGGTCAAGATGAGGGTGGGTGGAGACCTGGAGGCTGGCTGGTGATAGATTGAACAGATAGCTAACTAAACATCTGTTGTGTCAGTGACAAACTGACATGATGGCTTTCCTTCATTGACTGTTAGGGTTTCTGTTATGTTCCTTCTGCTTGTAGGTGTTAAAAGTATATATTGACTATAAACCAATCTGACCATGTAACATCACCAACCTTTTTAATATGTTACCGTAAGCTCTTTACTAATATTTTACATAAAATTTTTTGAAGCTATGTTCATTAAGGATTCCTGTTTTGACTCTCTCTGATTCCTTGGTTAAGATACCAAGATCACATTTGTATTAGAGTAAATCAAGGATGTTTCTTTAAAAAAATTAATGTTAGCTTTTTATTTTTAAAATACATTCAAAATGTATACATATATTGGATTTGTCATATAATTTAACATATTTAGCATGTATTAGATTACCTGTCATCTAGGGGTGGGGGTGGGGGGAGAAGGGGAAAAGCTTGAAACAAAAAAAAGTTTTACAAAGGTCAATGTAGAAAAATCACTCATATGTTCTGTAAATAAAAAGCTTTTAATAAATAAAATACATGCAAAGATAGTTTTCAAGATTCATCCTTGCAAAACCTTGTGTTCCAACTTTTTCTCCCTCCCTTCCCTCCACCACCTCCCCTAGACAGCAAGTAATACAATATAAGTTAAACATGTGTAGTTTTTCTAAGCATATTTCCACAATTATCATGCTGCAAAAGAAAAAATCAGATCAAAAGGGAAAAATGGGGAAAAAAGTAAGCAAATAATAACAAAAAGGTGAAAATACTATGTTGTAATGCACACTCAGTCCCCACAATCCTCTCTCCGGGTGCAGATGACTCTCTCCATCACAAGATTATTGGAACTTCCCTGAATCACCTCATTGTTGCAAAGGGCCAAATCTATCACAATTGATCCTCACACAGTCTTCTTGTTGTTGCCGTGATCTCCTGATTCTGCTCACTTCACTCAGCATCAGTTCACGAAAGTCTCTCCAGGCCTCTCTGAAATCAAACCTGGCAAATAATTTTTGGGAAGCGTTTTGGCATCTTTATCAGACACAGGATCTGTAGCATCCATGGTTGCTTTTTAAAAAGTGTATCCCAGATCAGGGAGTTCTTGTAAACCTGTTCAAATAAAATGAACAATTCTCTTATAAATTTAATTTGGCTGAATTTTCACCAACTGTGGCAGGACCAAGCTTTGGAAAATATGATGAAGTTGGATAAACTGGTCTTGATCACCCCCAATCTTCCCCTCCCTCCAGGGTATCTCCTTTCCCCACATCCATCAGCACCTGCTCTCAGGAAAATGACTGAGGAACCTTTCAGGAAATGACAGACCAAGCTTCATATGCTCTTCTCCCAGACTTGTTTTCATTTTAACAAAGAAAACTTGAAGCTAAGGAAATGTGAAATGAAAATACAAAGTTCTCTCTAAAACTCGCCTTTAGCAGGCCTAATGGGGGAGATAATTTGGCCAGCATGAACAGGCCGGGGTCCAGGGTATCAGCTTGTAGCAATATCATTGAACAAATTCAAAGCAAACAAACAAAAAACATTTACTTTCTTTAGCACATTCATAAAAGACACTATTGGTCTTATCTCTGTACTGTATCTTTTGGAACACAACAAAGTGTCAGTGTGGAGAACTGGTGTCTTTTGAAAAGCTGACATGTCTTGAGCCTAACCTTGGATTTGTTACCCCATTGGGCTGTGAAGAAAGAGTGTGTGAGTCAGCAGAATAGGGCAGCAGAGCTATTGAGAACTGGGCCTCATTGCTTGGAGCTCAGACCTCAGCAGTTCTAGCTAGCCCTCTGCTTAACTTGCTGGTGAAAAGGATTGCCTCATTTCCCAGGGGGAACAAACAGTCTAGATTTCCAGTGGTATAGGGTGACCATGAACTCGAGGATTGGAAACCATCTGGCCTTTTCATTAGGACCAAGACTAGAGACCCACACTTTCCCTTCCCCATGGTTTTAGCATGGCAATTGCATTCAGAGCGTATGCCCTTTCCCACCAAGTTGACCTAGGTTAATTGTAAGTAACCTGAGCTTCTCTGTTTAAGCCCCATATTCTGAAAACTCCTCTCCGACCAGCTTGTCTAGACCCTGCTGAGAAAAATCTTCAGTTTCTCTCTATTGCCTCAAAGACAATGCAATGGGGCAGCCTTCATTGAAGGGATTCTATGTGCTAAACACTGGAGATACAGATGCAAAAGCCAGACAGTCCCTATGCTTAAGTATATTCTAAGGGGGACCACACATATAGGGGAGTGGTGGCCAGGGAGGGGTGTTTTGGTCTGGGAAGTCACAGGCAGGGTGGATGAAACAATAGGGCAGTCCATGGGAATGGCAAGAGTGGTGGTAATTGAATTACATTTCTCAGAGCTGGGAGTGGAAAGCGTGTGTGGCAGTGGGAAGAAGGTTCTGGGAAGGGGCAAAATAAAAAATGGCTGCAGTGGAGATGAGGCTGAATGAGCCTAGGGGACTCTAAACTGGAGTGCTTTAGGACGGGGAGATACAATAAATACCTTTCTAATATTAGTTCATATCACCCCCCCCCCTTTGCACAGCTTCCATTCTAGTCAAACTGACCTGTTTAAGCTGTTCTCCATGGGTGACATCCATGGCCTACCTTTCTACTTTAGCACAAGTGGTTTGCTTTACCTGGAACAAAGTTCCTCTTCACCTCCACCTCACAGGACTCCTTACTTCCTTCAAAGCCCAGCTCAAATCCTTTCTGATTCTCCTAGGACCACTTATAATGGTCCTTCTTGAAATGATCCCAACTGGGATAAGGAAGGGGAAGGGGAGGGGAGACGGGTCGGAGGGAGAGGAAGGGTAACAGCAACCTGGTCCCAAATGTACCCCTCTACGTGCTCTTGCCACTATTCCCCCAACAAATCCCGAATGCACAGCCACAGTTCCCAAGGGTTAGACCGTGGCCTCTTGAAATGATCTTTTATCTCCTTGGTACTTACTTATGTGGATGTGTTCTATCTGTGTTCCCCCTCCCCACCCCAAATGGAAGCTACTCAAGGGCCGGGACTATTTAATTTCCTTCTTCCTTCATATCTCTAGAACCCAGAATAGCACTTTGCACATGGGAGTTAAGTTGAATAGAATTGTCTCTTCCCTGCCCTAGCAGGACATTTGGGAGCCCTGTCTCTGGATTTCTACAGTTCAATAGATGTCTTTTCCTTGCCATACTGATAACCTCAAGGTTCTCACTTGAACCCCTTATTTCATACTATCCAATGGTGACCCGGATTACTAGAATGCTTCTGCTCTCAATGGAAATAGGAAAGTTTGGGGAAAGGTTGGGCTTGAGGAGAAAAACAATGAGTTTTTCAGAACTCATCCTGACTTCTGTTTGGGGCATATTATATTTAATATAATCATTCATTTAATTATTATATTTAAGATGTCCATGGAACACCCATATGGCAGTTGAATAGGTAGTTACTTGGTGATTCAGAAATGGTGCTCAGGAGAGAGCCTAGGATTGGATATAAGATCTGAGAGGGAGTTCCCGGAGAAGACAATTTTACCCATGGGGAAATGATGAAGTGAATCAGTGGCGAGGGAGAGGAGGGAAAGAGGGAAGAAGAGAGGGAGAGAGAGAGAGAGAGAGAGAGAGAGAGAGAGAGAGAGAGAGAGAGAGA